>JARQOD010000005.1:261560239-261696139 GCA_033576555.1 Oophaga sylvatica | reverse complement strand
AGGGAAGCAAACATTTTCTTTTCTCACCTGTTCTTGGAGAGAAATAGCTCCAACGGCACAGTCTGAAGCTTTCCACCTCTATTATGAAGGCAAGCCCGGGTTGGGATGTACAAAGGAAAAGGTGGCAGTTTAAATTTTATTTTTTTAAAGACGGGAAAAGCTTCCTGGCTTGGGAGTCCAGGAAACCTAGACTCTTTCCGGGTAAGTTGGGTGAAAGGGACACTACCCAGAGAAATTCCAATAAAACGTCTAAAGAATTGGCAAACCCGATGAAGCGCTGTACCTCCTTCACTTTCAAAGGACTGGCCAATCCTTGATGGCAGGGTTTTTCTTCCATCCAACAATTCCTTGTTAGACAGTACATACCCCAAAAATTGAATTTCGGTTTTATGGAATTCACACTTTTCAAGTTTGATGTAAAGATATTTTGTCTTAGACTTTCCAAGACCATTCTCACATGTCCATGATGTTCCTCTAGTTGAGTTAGAAAAAATTAGAATATCATCCAAATAAATTACCACGAATGTATCTAGGAGATCCCGAAGATGCATTCACCAAGTGTTGGAAAGTGGCAGGGGCGGTACTCAGACCAAAGGCATAACTAATATTCAAAGTGTCCATACGTGACCTGAATGCAGTCTTCCATTCATCCCCAGGCTAATACGGACTAAGTTATAGGCCCCACGAAGATCTAGTTTAGAGAAAATTTTGGCCATGACGCACTCTCTCCAAATAACCAGGGATTAAAGCAATGGATAACGGTTTCTAATAGTAACCTTATTGATTCCCTATAGTCTAGCAGGTCTCAGACATCCATCATTCTTCTTTACAAAGAAGATGGGTGCACCTGCAGGAGAAAGAGGGGCTATGAAGCCCTTGCTAGATTTTTGTCTATGTAATCCTTTAAAGCCTTTAGCTCGGGCACCGCCAGGGGGGTAGATCTTAACCAAAAAGGTATCTCTGCTCCAGGCAAATAATTCAATTGGACAATCATAGGACGGGGAGGAGGAAGCTGGTCAGCATTCTTCTTGTCACATAAATCCACATAGTCCTGGTATACAGCTGGTAGTTCAGGGACTGACATGGTTCCTTTAGGAACAGAGCAAGCTGAAACTTTTGAACTCATCTGTTTCTCTGGAAAGTTAATTCCTTGGTCTCCCAGTTAATGTAGATTCTGAGCCTGCGCCATGGTAGCCCTAGAATAATGGGAAAGTGGGGAAAGAATAGCATAAAGGAAGTTTCATCTTGATGATCTTTACCCATAAAGAACCCCAAAGCTCTGTTTCCTGATCCACTGGTCCAAGGTCAGCAGGGAGCCATCCACAGTTTCCATCTGTACTGGATAGCCTTCTTCACTGAACATATCCCCTGTTTCAGAGCAAAGGAGACATCCATAAAATTTCCACTTGCCCCTGAGTCAATCATAGCAGAGCTAGACACCCAAGTTGAGTCAACCCAGAGTTTGATGGAAAGAAAGCAATAGAAATTGTTTTTCTTACAACTCAGCGGGACACCGCTGAGGAAACTTGAAAAATGGCAGCGTTACACAGTCAACGTCCTCAGAGGTAACGGAGTTTAAGTCCGAGAAATCAAGATCTGTTGCTGCAGATCTCTCTGGAGCCTGATGCTCGACCTGACAGATCCCCTCTCGCAACACTCACAGTGGAATGAGTGCTACAGTAGTCTTACGAGAACGGCTGGGGCAGTTTATAATGAAGTGCCCTGACTTACACAATAGAAACATAGATTCTCCTTAAACGATGTTCCTTGCGTGCATCACTAACCCGTCGTTGTAAAGAGTCTACCTGCATGGTTCAGGTTCAGGTTCCTGTGTAATCCTACTCAAAGGTTCCTTACTGGAGAGGAAGTAGGAAAAGTTAGTGCGATTGCTTTCGAACCATCTCTCTTGCCTGCGTTCAGTCAGACGAGTATCAATACGATGCAGTAGTTAATAAAATCACCTAACGCAGTGGGAGGGTCGGCACGAGCAAGTTCATCCTTAATCAGTGGAGTAACCCCTTTCGAAAAATAGATTTTTTGGCAGAACTGTCCCAGGTGGTATCAAGGGCCCATCTCCTGAAATCCAAGGCATATTCAGCTACCGAGTGCTTACCTTGGCGCAAAGCTAACATGGCTGCTTCAGCTGTTGCAACCTCGAATTGGGGTCATCAAACACCTGCCCCATGGCTGAAATAAAATCATCAAGGTGATTCAAACAATCACCTCAGTCTCAATCAGAGGGTTGCCCACATCAAAGCCTTGTTGGTAAGCAACTAATTTAGTAAGCACCTTAGATCGTTCAGTGGAAATTGTGAAGCATGTGCGGAAAAAAAAAGATTGCATTGATTAAATAAATCCCTGAATTTCTCACGTTCACCGCCAAAACGAAAAGGGGGCAACTTGGGAATCCCAGAACTCGGGCTACGGCAGGAGCCTGGACTCGCCCTTCTAGAACCTCAATCCTGGCTCGCAAATCCTGGGCAGTCTGTCCAAACACTTGCAAATTGTGATTAGTGAGGTCCTGTAGATTTGTAAAACGGGTCTTTATATTCTGCAAATCTGCAAGGATATTATCAGTCACTCCGCAAAGTTCCTTTATGCGGGCCTCCATTTTCCAGATCTTTTAAGACAGGATACTGGAAGAAGAGAAAGGAAAAAAAAAAAAAAAACAATAGTGTTTACCTGTGGTAACACTGCAGAGAGAAAAAAAAATTAAGGGAACTGCTCACCTGGAATGGTTGTGAGAAGTCACAACCACTATCATCACAGAAGTTCAACCGGACATCTGATATCCACAGTTATAGCAGACAAAAAAGAGAAAAGAAAAAAAAAAACAATAGTGTTTACCTGTGGTAACACGCAGAAAAAAAAACACTTAAGGGAATTGCTCACCTGGAATGGTTGTGAGAAGTCTCAACCACTGTCATCACAGAAAGTACAGCCGGACATCCGATATCCACAGTTACAGCAGACACAGCCTTTCCAGACCCAGTAGACACTAACGTTTGGCTTCAGAATCTTGTAATGTATGTAGTACAGTTCATATAGCGTCTTGTGCTTGGGTGCGATGAAAATACATGAGACACAGGTTTGATATAGAAAGTCCTGTATTACTTCATACAAGTTGGCAAAAATAGTCACACAGTTTGCAGACACAGAAGCAGGAGACACAGCAGGCCAGAGTAATCTAAGCTCAGCAATCACTCTCCACAACAGGTTCAGGATCTTCTTCTCTGTTACCGTAAGTCCATGCAAACGTGGGTCTTTCAAAGAGCAGGGTTCAGAGTCCACAAGTGCTTCAGAGTTCCTCAGTAGGAATAGCTGGAGTACAAGGTCCAAGGCTTCAGGGGTCAGATCACAGGTTCACTGCAGGCTAGATTCTGAAGCACTGATTGCTCAGCTGTGGCTGCTTAAGAAGCAAAAGGAGAGAATCAGGGCGGGAACATGCAAGCTGGAAACTCCATTTTGACTGAGGGCAAGATAGCTGCAGCAAGACAGAAAGTAAAATGGCTGACGAACAAACTGAGTTTCAGGAACATGTACACAGAACCTTACAGTAATGCAACAAGTTGTCAGTTATAGTGTACAGCTGACAGCTGCTGGATTGCTACCTGTATGGATATGTTATTCTCCTATATCTCAGGTCAGTTAAAAGACGCATTGGCTGTCATTATCCTGCTATACCATTTTCAACATGACAGGTTCCCTTTAACACTGTACTGCTTACGTTCTGAGCTGTGGGCTCATCCAACATTTGGAAATACTTCAGTCATCGGTGCAAACATACTGCACATAAAGCTAGAAATACTTGGCCCGTACCAATCCATCCATGTTTGCCATCTAATTCCCTCAGAGATGCCTGCTCACACTAAAATAATTCTGTGCCTGATCTGAAATACTGTACGACGTTTCCTAAATCCTTGCCCCATCAATTCTCTTTTACCTTGTTACCTATAAGAATGGTTCCAAGCAATTTTCATACATTCATAATGCAGTCATCCTCAACTTATAAGTGAATTTTGTAGCCATAATTCTTTTTGGAAGTATGCCTTGTCTGAACAGAAATTGGCAAAAGCTTTTTTATTTCACTTTTTTAGAAATTTAACAGTTACCGTTGGCAGCCACATTAATTCTCATACCGCTGCTTTCTGAGTCACGCAGTCACCATGTGAAATCCTCCCTCAATCTCGCCTCCTGTCGCTCTTCATTTTTTTATATAGAGTGTGAAACAGAATATGCATTCAATAATAAAAAAATCTACTCTATTTTTTCATCAGCATTATTTCAGACCAAAACCATCACCCTGTACCATAATGTCGAAAGTATCCCAAATTTGGGTTGTGTTTATACCATACACATTCTAAAAAGAAGCATCAAATTAGGAATTTGCTGTATAGAATCATTGAATGTTAGAGTTGGAAGGGACCTCCTGGGTCATCTGATCCAACCTCCTGCTCAAAGCAGGATTCTCTAAATCATCCCAGACAGATGTCTGTCCAGCCTCTGTTTGAATACTTCCATTGAAGGAGAACTCACCACCTCTCGTGGCAGCATGTTCCACTCATTGATCACCTTAACTGTCAAAAAGTTTTTTCTAATAACTAATCTGTGTCTCCTCCCATTCAGTTTCATTCCATTGCTACTAGTGTTTCCATGTGCAAATGAGAATAATGATGATCCTTCTACAATGTGACAGCACTTGAGATATTTGTAGACATCTATTAAGTCTTTTCTCAGTCTTCATTTTTGCAAGTTAAAACATTCCCAAATCCTGCAACCGTTCCTCATAGGACATGGTTTGCAGACCGGTCACCATTCTGGTCGCTCTTCTCTGAACTTGCTCCAGTTTGTTGATGTCTTTTCTAAAATGTTGTGCCCAAAACTGGACACAGTATTCCAGATGAGGTCTGACCAAAGAGGAGTAGAGGGCAATAATGACCTCACGTGATCTAGACTGTATGCTTCTGTTAATGCAGCAGCCAGGGTCATCCATCTGGCTAATCGGTACTCAGACGCGTCCTCTCTTCGCCAGTCCTTACACTGGCTGCCCATTCATTATAGGATCCAATTCAAAGTACTGGTTCTCACCCACAAAGCTCTCCACAGTGCAGCACCCCCCTACATCTCCTCCCCCATTTCTATCTATCGGCCTAACCGACTGCTGCGCTCTGCAAACGACTTTCGACTAACCTCTGCACTAATCCGTACCTCCCACTCCCGACTCCAAGACTTCTCCCGCGCTGCGCCAATCCTCTGGAATGCTCTACCCCAAGAAATTAGGACTATCCACAATTTGCATGGTTTCAGGCGCTCCCTCAAAACACATTTGTTCAGAGCGGCCTATCACATTCACTAATCAAAGTCATTCTATGTGTAAGTGTGTGTGTGTAGCCCATTCACTATCTCCATCCATCCCTCACTCCCTCAAGATGGCTGGACCATCATTGTAAATGCACCATTGTATATACACACCTGTACTTTGGAGCTCCCCCACCACATTGTAGATTGTAAGCTCTCACGAGCAGGGTCGTCTTATTTTGCTTTAATTATTGTATTGTTAACGTTGTTACTTATAACTTGTGTTTTGAAACTGTTAAACTGTAAAGCGCTGCGGAATATGATGGCGCTATATAAATAAAGATTATTATTATTATATACATCCCAGAATTCTATTTGCATTTTTGCTGCTGCATCACACTGTTGACTCATGTTCAGTCTGTGATCTATTAGTATACCCAAGTTTTTTTCACATGGGCTGTTGCTTCGCCCTATTCCTCCCATTCTCTATATACTTTGTTCATTTTTATTGTCCAGATGTAGTACTTAGCATTTTTCCCTGTTAAAAACTATTCTATTAGTTGCTGCCCACTGCTCCAGTTAATTTATATGTTTTTTGAATCCTCTCTCTCTTCTCTAGTTTAGATATCCCTCCTAGCTTTGTGTCATCAGCAAATTTAATCAGCTTTACTCTCAATTCCTTCATCTAAATCATTGATAAAGATGTTGACAGAGCCCTGTGGTACCCCACTTGAGAAATTCTTCCAACTTGATGTGCAGCCATTTATGAACACTCTTTGGGTCCAGTCACTAAGCCAGTTATGAATCCACCTAACAGTTGCCTTGTCCATTCCATGCTAGTCATTTTTTCAATAAGGATGGTGTGAGATACTTTATCAAATGCTTTGATGAAGTCAAGATATACTATATCTACAGCATTTCCCTGATCCACCCAGTCAGTGATTCTGTCATAGAGAAAATTCAGTTAATCTGACATGACTTATTAGTTACAAATCCATGCTGACTCTGGTTAATCACTTAATTCTTATCCAGGTACTTACAAACATGTTGTTTAATAATTTGTTCAAAGATCTTTCCCTGGTATAGAATTCAGACTCACCGGCCTATAGTTCCCTGGGTCCACCTTCTTCCCCTTTTTGAAGATAGAAACAACATTTGCTCTTCTCCAGTCTTCTGGGATTTCTCCTGTTCTCCAAGAATTTTCAAAGATTATGGAGAGTGGTTCAAAAAATTTCTTCTGCTATCTCCTTCAGTACTCTAGGGTGTAATTCATCTGGACCAGGAAACTTTAATTCATTTATATTAGCTAAGTATTCCCTATCTTTCTGTTTATAGATAGCATGGATTCTTTTATTCATTTAATAGGACAGTGAATATCAGTTGATGTTACTTTTCCTTTCTGAAAGAAAACAGATGCAAAATAGTAATTTAAAAGTTCGGTCTTCTCAACATCCTTTCTTACCATTTCATCATTTTCATCCTGCAAAAATCCTATAGCATCTTTGACTTTTCTTTATTTTTGACATAACCCCAAAAATACTTTTTTTTATTGCCTTTGACATCTCTTGCAAGCCTTAATTCATTGTCAGCTTTAGTAATCTGATTCTTGCCCAGCAGTTTCTGCAGACTGCATTATAATCTCTTTTGCCTTTTTGAAATCTAACCTTGAAGTCTGAGTCTTCACAGATCTTCCTCTTCTAGTTATCCAAAATTCTAAAATGGCATGGTCGCTACCTCCTAGGGTCCCAGCCACTCTGGGTCCAAGGCACTCTTACCTCCTCAACCATTTCCTCCCTGTTTATGAGGATTAGATCCAAGGTAGCAGATCCCCTTGTTTTCTCCCCTGCCTTTAGGAAGATAAAGTTGTCGGCAAGAGAGGACAAGACTTTTTTTTAGCAAGAGAGGATATATTTTTTTCTTAAATATGTATGAGTTGGTGACTCTAGGTTTTAGCACCTGTTCACATTGGATCTATGTTTGGATGTGCCGGTCAGTTTTTTTGATGTGTATTCATTTACCTTCTGCCTGAGCACTCCACCTGTTGGTCACAGGCTTTTTAATTACACCAGGTTCATTACCCCTCCACAGAGATGTAAATTTTAGTCTGAAGAGAGGATTCATATGTTTCCCATACAGACAGATTTTTCCAAAATGGGGTTTGGCAAAAGTTAGGACCTGGATACGAGAAAGTCTTAAAAAAGGCCCCCCCGGAAAAAAAATTTTGGCCTTTAAAAAAAGCGCTAAAAAATTCCAATTTTTTCAATTTTGGGGAAGTTTTTTTCAATTTTTATTTTTAAAATTTTTTCCCCAAAAAAGGTACTTTCCCTTTTTTTTTTAAATATTTTTTAAAATTAAATTTTAACCCTTTTTAAGGCATGTTAAATGGGTTTTTTTTATTAAATTATTATTTTTGGGCCCCCATTGGAATTTTTTTAAAGGGGTTATTAACCCCCAAAATTAATTTTTTAAAAGGATTAATTTTAAAAAAAAATTTTTAAGGGGGGAATTAAATATAAAAAATTTGTGCCCTACCTTTGGGGTTTTTTTGGTAAAATAATTTTTTAAAACAAGGAGATGATTCATTTTTCATATTTTCTTTTTTTTTTTTGGGGAAACCTAAATTTTAAATTTTTTTTTAAAAAAAGTTTATTTTTAGCCCCCCTTTTATAATTTTGGAGGCCGGAGTTTTTGGGGGTATTTTCCTTCCCCTACCCCCCTGTGGTCCCCCCCTTTTTTTTTAAAGGTTTTTAAAACCCCCCAAAAGGTTAAATTTAAAAAGGGGAAATTTTTTTCAGAAGACTTTTTTTTTTAGTTCATATTGGACCGGAACGAAAGCCTTAACGGGCCCATAACAAAAGGTTTTTTGGTTCCAATTTTTTTTTTTAAGGGTGATGAATTAATTTTTAATTTTTAAATTTATTTTTTTCCCACTAACCCAGGGATTTTTTTTAAAAAATTTTTGAATTGGGATTGGTTTTCACCGGGGATCAATTTTTATTGCCTTTTTTTTAGGGGGTTTTTTTTTTTGGAGAAAATTTACTTAATGAAGGATAAAAAGAATAAAAACGGGAATTTTAAAAAAAAAAAAAAAAAATTTTTTTTATTTTCAAAAAATTTTATTTTTTTCGTTTTACATCAGGCATTTTATGAAAGAGATCCCAAAAATTTTTTTTGGGGCCCGTGGTTTAAAAAATGGTTTTTTTTTTAAAAAGGGGGGGTTTTTTTGGGGGAAAAAGGGGAAAACCGTGTCCACTGAAAACCCTTAAAAAATTTTTGGAAAAAAAACATTTAATAAAAAAAACGTTTGGCCTCATACTTTAAAAAAATTGGGAAAAAGGGAAACTTAAATGAAGGGGGAAAAAAAAAGGTAAAAGAAAGTTGGGCCCCCAAAAAAAAAAAAATCTTTTCTAAAAAAATTTTCTGGGTCCCAAAAAACCAAAAAACCCCAAATTAAACCGCAATTCAAAATTTTGCACAAATTCTCAAAAGAAGAGGAAAATTGGGGAGTTTGGGAAAAAAACCAGAAAAGAAAAAGGAAAAGGAAACAAGCGGGCTTTTTGGGGGAAAAACCCCCGGGAGGCTTTGAATAAATTTTTTTTTATAGTAAATTTAATCTTTGTTTCCAAACCTTCTTTTCACCAAAAGGGAAGGGCTTAATTTGGTCCCCCGGAAAAAGGGGGGGGGTTTTTGGGGGGGGGCTTTTGGGGGGGTTTAAAAATTAAAAACAACCAGAGGTAAAACCCTTTGATTATGACCCATCTGGTCTTTAGTTGCCTTTTTTTTTAAAAAAAATCCCCCCAAAAATTCCGGTTGAGGGAAGCCAAAAAAGAGGGGGGGTGAAGAACCGGGTCCCCCCAAAAAATTTGAAAGGGAACCCTATTACTTCAAAGGGGTTTGGGGGGTCATAAAAAAAAGGGGTTTCAAAATTAAAAGGGGAAAAATTGGGGTTTGGTTTTAAAGGGGTTTAAAAACCCCCTCCCTCCCCTTTTTTTTTTTCCCGGGGCCCATTTGAAGTCAGCTTCTTCCGCTTTCCTGATTTTTTCGATAATTATTTACTTTTTATTTTTTTGGCATTTTTTTGTCAATTCGTTTTCTGCCCTCCTGGAGTTTGTACAGCCATTTTCCCCCCCGGGGGGCCGGGCTGGCCTCTGTTTCTCATGTCTATTTTTTTGTTTTTCAGTTCCCTGTTATACAGTATCCGCATTTGCTACCATTACACCGAGTTCTGATCTGGGGGAAGATCGTGTTCCAGTATTTTGTATATCAAACGTGTTGAAGTTTTTCTTAAGTTTTGGCCGGATTGCAGACAGATCTTTCCTGCCCCTTTCACTAGACAGTTTGGGCCCCCGGAATTTTTCTCACTCTATTTTCTGCCTGTTTTTATTTTCTCTTGCCCCCCCCCCAAATATTTTGGGGGGGTCCCCATTCCTTTGGGGGGGTCTACTCCGGGGCAGTTATTTTTTCCCCCTTTTTGTCTTTAGGGTTTGATCCCTCCGCGTGTCAGGTCTAGGCACCGAGCACCCCCAGCTGCTTCTAGTGTGGGGGCAGTTTAGGGGTCTGCAGTCCATATTACCAACCTCATCATGTCGGGGTTTCCTGTCTTTTTTTGCTCTGTCCCCTCGGCACCGAATCATAACACGAGATGGTTGGGGACTACCCAGAGGGAAAGGAAAAAAACCCAAAAAAGTGCAACCCTCTGGGAACTCCTTCAAAATTGTTGGAAACCATTTCCCCGGGGACTAACCCCCTTTAAGCTCATCAAGAGAAGCCAAATGTGCAAAGCAGTCATCAAAGCAAAAAAGGGGGTACTTGAAGAACCTAGAAAAAAGACATATTTTCGGGGGTTTTTTTAAACTTTTTTGCAAGTATAAAATTCCACAAGTGTTAAATTTATAGTTTTGATGCCTTACTGGAATGTACAATTTTCATAGTCATGAAAAATACAGAAAAACTTTAAAGAGAAGGGGTGCCAAAAATTTTGGGTTTTACTTATAAAAAAAATAAATATTTAATAAATATCTAAAAAAAATCTAATATCTAAATACTAACCACAAGTTACATTGCCCCGGTTGCCCAAAACAACCAACACTAAGCATCTTTTTTTTCACCAGAGCTGTTTAAAAGATGAAAGCTGAACTGTGATTGGTTGCTAGGAGCAACAGTTTTCCCACTCCACAATACCTGAGCAGACAGTGACCGGGTGGGAGAAATCTAGCATACCCGGGAAAATAAGCTCCCAGCCATTGTCTGCCCCCCAGAAAGGAGCAGAGAGCACATGACAGAAATGAATTACCCCCTCCTCTATTACTGCCGGGCTCTATTGTTACCAGCGTAAAAAATTGCATAATCATTGGCTGCACACAGAGCCGCACTGCCACAGCCGCACTTACATAACAGCACATCTCCAGGAATTCCCTGCTCGGTGCCACCTGGCTCGGAACTATAGGATGGAGGATGTGTGATGGGTCTATGGGCACAGGACTATGGGATGGAGGATATGTATGATGAGTATATGGGAATGGGACTGTGGGATGGAGGAAATGTATGATGGGAATATGGGAACCGGACTATGGGATGGAGGATGTGTGATAGGTGTATGGGCACTGGACTATGGGATGAAGGATATGTATGAAGGGTATATGGGCACGAGACAATGGGATGGAGGATATGTATGATGAGTATATGGAAACGGGACTATGGGACGAAGGATGTGTGATGGGTATATGGGCATGGGACTATGGAATGGAGGATATGTCTGCCCCCCCAGAAAGGAGCAGAGAGCACAAGACAGAAATGAATCATCCCCTCCTCTGTTACTACCAGGCTCTATTGTTACCAGCATAGAAAATCGCATCATCAGCGGCCGCACACAGAGCCTAACTGCCAGGTTACATGACAGCACATCTCCAGGAACTCCCAGCACAGTGCCACCCAGCTCGGGACTATGGGTTGGAGGATGTGTGATGGGTATATGGGCACAGGACTATGGGATGGAGGATATGTCTGGCCCCCAGAAAGGAGCAGAGAGAACATGACAGAAATGAATCACCCCCTCCTCTATTACTGCCGGGCTCCATTGCTCTATTGTTACCGGCATAGAAAATCACATCGTCAGCGGCCGCACACAGAGTTGCACAAGCAGCCACACACAGAGTCACACTGCCAGGTTACATAACAGCACATCTCCAGGAACTCCCTGCTCAGCACTACCCAGCTCGGGACTATGGGTAGAGGATGTGTGATTGGTATATGGGCACGGGACTATGGGATGGAGGATGTGTGATGGGCATATGGGCACTGGACTATGGGAAGGACGATATGTATGATGAGTATATGGGCACTGGATTATGGGATGGAGGATAATCATTATAATTTGTTATAACTAACCACAGTTAGTTACTATGCCTGAGCAACGCCGGGCTCTTCAGCTAGTTATCTATAAAGAAACTATAATGAATTCATGACCGGGCTATTTACCCCATTTCTGACCAGGCACATTTTCTGTGGTTTAAAGGGCTATACATTTTTTTCTCATTTGGATATTCAAGTCATTTTTGTAGGTTTTTTTCATGATCCATAGGGCTTCATTTTTATGTCGCTGTCATATTCTCTCTTTTCTTTTTCATTGCTGATATCAGGCAATATTGGAGGAAAAATAAAGGAAATAAGTGTCCATGTTTCCCATTTTATATTTTCTTATTACCACAAAGGACCACTAAAATACAATTATTGTGTCCCACATTGTATAACAAATGCTTTTAGATATCAGACACTTTTTTGATATGAGGACGGGGCTAGTAACAGTAATTTGGATTGAAAGTGGAAATTGAATTTACTTTTTTAACTCATTTATTTTTTACCTGTTAAATTTTTGTAGTCATTTATTTTTCACATTGTTCCCCACTTAAGGTCATAAAAGGAGGAACATTTAAATATTGAAATATTTATTTATTCCCTTATAACTGGTATATTAGCCCTAGTTACAAGGGAAATGCAACCTTTTAAGACTTATCAGCTCATGCTCCCTCCCTGTACACAGCGATCACATGACCACTATGTATGGAGGAGGAAGCGTTGTCAATATGTTATGCACATCACCTCGGACTAGGCTCCCTAAAAGACCGTTGAGTGGTTTCTCGTACCTCCTGAGAAACCAGTGGGGAGGTCGCTGTGCACAGCTAATCAAGAGAGGGAATGTGTGCAGTGGGATACGAGGACCCAGAGTGAGGAAACTTAAAGTGCATGCACAAAGGGGAAACAAGGAGAACTAAGGAGAATAATAAATGAAACAATAATAATCTCCTACCAACCTACGGAGAAAGGAAAAGTGATGGGAAGGCAGACAAACAAACACATCGCAGATACACAAATGGAAGAGCTGGAACTCCTTAGCACTAATCCACTTAGAAGTATGGCCAGCAAGGAAGCTTAGTGAAGGGAGAATCTCTATAGTCTAACCCAAAATGTGATAGGGCAAGCAAAACAGGACAATGGGGAACACCTGAAGAGAAGCAAACCCAGAAAGGAAAAATAAAGGCAATATGAACCATCAGCATAAGGACAGGGAAGAAAAGGGCAATAGCTCAGGAGACAGGAGAACCGACCATGGAGCGAAAGGTTACTGGATCAAATCCCCAAACCGAGGCATGAGACAGTGCATCATATTACTGTATTCATAGTGCTTGTTTAGCACTGTGTATACATCGGTCAAGAAGGCACAATCAGAAATAAACCACCTGGGGACTGTCTCTGACATACAGATCCCACTCCTGCAGCTACATGATTACACAACTATGCAGTGACATTTTAATACATCACTGCAGAGTAGGGAGTAGAATGGAAAACTGAAGGATTCAGTGACTTTTACAGTAAATATAGCATTTTCTTTCAATGTAAAATTGCATACTCTTTTTTTGCATAATTTACTAGTTCCTATCTGTCTTAAAAAGTGAAAACAATACTTATGCAACAGAAGTCTTATAATATGGTTTCCATGGTTCAGCCGAAGACCCCCATTCACAATGCCAAGTGTCAATTGGAGCTATGTAAAGCTTGGAGCCCAATCTGTAGTGTCTGGCAGTGGCAGCTACACATTGAATGTAGCTATGCAGTGCAGCTTTATTTCTTGTTTACATTTGGCTGTCACCAGAGCTAATAACAGCTGATCGATGGGGCTGCCATATATCAGGTCCCACTGATCTGATATTGATGACTTTCTTAATGGTCGGTCATCAATATCATATGCCAAGAGAATCACGTTAATAGCACTAAGTGGATACATGTCGAAGTCAACAGTCGAGCAAGACCGAGATTTTAGGTTTTTGGGAAAAAGTTGATGTGTGATAAGAACGAGTGGAATCTAAAGCATGCTCCACCACTACATTGAAACTCATCCTCACCGCCATCATGCAGGTGTACTAGTGTTTTATGTCAATTAAATCTATCTAGTAGATACATGATAAATACATTCAGTAAGAAATCCGCTTTGGTAAGAAACAAGCAGATCCTCATTGATCCCAAAGCAAAAAAATACACAACACCCTAATGATATTTTGCAGGAGTGCAAAGACCTAAAAGTTAGGGTTATGCTTATGATCATAAAACTATTACTATTAGATATATGCAGCATACACCACAGACAATGCAAAGGTCAGTTCATACCATATTCTGCCACCTCTGTATACCTCCATATGCCAAACACTAGCAATTTTTGTAGGGAGAATAGTGTTTGTAATATGATATGTTAAGGATCATGCCATTAGTTTTTTTATACTAAAAATAATAATAATCTTTATTTTTATATAGCGACAACAAATTCCACAGCGCTTTACAGTTTTGCACACATGAAGTGATGCCGAGGTTCAGCGGGGCCCGTTGCTATCTCTAGAACTCTCATAGAGAAGAGTGGAGCAGCAGAACACATGCATGATCCCCTTTCAAGTAAGTGATACAAGACCCTATTACTAGTGATCGGTGGTGGTCTCGGCGGTCAGACCACCATCAATCAAGTAGTTATCAAAACGTTTTGCTCACTTATTTTATTGCTATATTTTCACTCATCGTGACATTTATTGCAAAGCATCTATGTTTTATTTTTGTTCATATGTGATGGGACAAATCATATCCAATAAAATGTGATAAACCAAAGATTCTATTATAGTGATAGTATCCAGAGCAAAATAATAGCAAAACAAATTAGGACACAGGGATAACAATATAGAAATTTCAGCTGCAGATGAGGCTTATCACTATCTGAAATAATCCTATGTAATGTTGTTTCTGTCTTGAAATTCTTAAAATTCAGTTCAAGTTAGATACATATTATTAATTTTATTTCTAATTTATTCAGGAATGGTAAATAAATCTCTATAATCATTATTTTAGGTGAAAATATAATATAATGGGAATGTGTCTTATTTAATTTTAGGTTCACAAATTAGATTAAAATATATAGATGTGTGTGTGTGTGTGTGTGTGTGTGTGTGTGTGTGTGTGTGTGTGTGTGTGTGTGTGTGTGTGCTTTATGACAACTGAAATGAATGGGGTCAGTATTAGATTATAATAGACAAAAGGTGGGTTGAGCAACCTCCAATTTATGCTGCAAAGAAGAGTTTGGATGCTTATTCACCGTGAGCAGAGCAAATTACTCCCAATTTTGGCAGAAAATTGTATTGTAAGGAATAGCACACCAAGAATATGCACAAAAAAAGATTGTTCTTTTGAATGATTTTAATTTTCTACCCTTATATCCAAAAACGTTATTACACCACAAAGTGAAGTATGGCAAAGTTTTGGGTAATGTACCCTCTATCAGGCTATGAGTTGGGTAATCGTGGAAAGTTGTTCATTATGAAAAAAATGCAAAAAAAGCAGTTGAAATAGAGGAATCTAAGAAGTGTCACTGCATTCCTCTAAATCCACCGTTTGTTGTACCTCTGGGTTCCTTTTCCTATGGGCAATAGTAATTTCACACTTTCTCTGGATTCCTAGACAGCCCAGTGATTCCATCCCTACATATACTGGTACAAGTGGACTTTTGCATTTTTGAGCAAACGTGCTCGGATATTGTGCTATCTGGGCATGCGCAGGTCTTATCCGAGTATCTCAGGAGCGCTCGAGTAATATGTTCGAGTCCCCACAGCTGCATGATTCGCGGTTGTTAGACATCAATTGTTATATTACCTGTCCTTCAAGGATAGCAACACAATAATTCAAGAGTCAACATTTAGGGTCATATGAACAATGGCCTATTTCTTGACCCACTGAAGAAAAACACATCAATTCGGGAGTTAATGGTTAGGCTCATTTGAACAACGGTCTATGTCTCTTGGCCCACCGAAGAAAAATATGTCTGGTCTAACTAAGAATAACTGCTGTGTTGTCACATGGAGTATATGATGGAACATATCTGGAATATACTGGAATATAACATGTTTTCTATTGATAGATTCCTCGTAAAGAGGACTTTTCCACAATTTTTTCATGTTGAACTGGACGAATAATATAGTAGTGGCTGCAGAAAGGAATAAAACATTTAGCAATCAAAATATTTAGAACTTAATAAGATAACTTTTGTTTAGTCCAAGTGGGTGTTGTCAGATAGTTATCACTAGGGTTGTGTACTTTTTCTCTCTGTATGATGCTAACCACCAATCAAAATCAGGCACCAAGAACAGAAAAAGAACACACCCCGGCAATGGGCTTCTCAGTGTGTGAGATGTAATACACTTACAGTGGCTTATGAAAGAATTCACTCCCCTTAGCATTTTTCTTGCTTTGCTACCTCACAGCCTGGAATTTCACTGTTTTTTTGAGGGTTTACATCAGTTCATGTAAAGAACACGCTGTCAATTGTGAACATTTGGTTTTCTTTTTTTGTAAAGCAAACAACAAATAGGACAAAATAACTGAAAACTTCAGTGTGTATAACTATTCACCCCCTAAAGTCAGTACTTTGTAGAGTCTCCTTTTGTGGCAATAACAGCTGCAAGTCACTTTGGATAAGTCTCTGAGATTTCTACATCTTGCCACTGGGCTTTTTGCCTATTCCTCAAGGAAAAAACTGCTCCAGCTCCTTCAAGTTAGTTGGCTTCCTCTGGTGTACAGCAATCGTCAATTCTGACCACAGATTCTCAATTGTATTAAGGTCTGGGCTTTGACTAGGTCGCTACAAAACATTGACACATTTCCCCTTAAACCACTCGAGTGTTGCTTTAGCAGTATGCTTTAGGTCATTGTCTTGTTGGAAGGTGAACCTTCGTCCCGGTGTCAAATCACCGACAAACTGAAACAGGTTTTGCTTAAGACTATCCCTGCATTTCAAACCATCCATCTTCCCTTCAACTCGGACCATTTCATTTTCTCTGCCCCTGCTGCCAAAAAGCATCCCCACAGCATGATGCCGCTACCACCATGTTTCACTGTGGGTATAGTGTTCTTGGGGTTGGTTTGGCACCAGTCACAGCATTTACCTTGGCAGACAAAATATTCAATTTTGGTCTCATCTGACCACAGCACCTTCCTCCATACATTTGGGGAGTCTCCCACAAGTCTCTTGGCAAACTCAAAACAAGGCTTACAATTTTTGTGTGTAAGTAAAGTTTTTTCTGCCCACCCTTCAATAAAGGCCACCTCTGTGGCGTGTATGGCTTATTGTGGTTGTATGGACAGATACTTCAGTCTCTGCATGGGAATTCTGCAGCTCCTTCAGGGTTAATGATGTTGCAGCCTCTGTGGCCTTTCAGAAAAGGTGTATATATACTGACAGACCATGTGACACTTAGATTGCACACAGATGGACTTCCTTTCATTAAGCATGTGACTTATGAAGGTAAGTGCTTGCACCAGAAATTTTTAGGGGCTTCATAGCAAAAGGGGTGAATACATATGCACATGACAATTTTTAGTTATTTGACCCCATAAATGTCTATATTTTTCTCACTACACGTCACCAACATAGACTGTAGTGCTGATGCATCACACACAAATCGGATTACAAAAATATTCAAAGACAGGTTGTAATGTAACAAAATATGGAAAAAGCCAAGGGCGTGAATGCTTTTGCAAGCCACTGTATGTCTGCTGTGCTCAAACAATATGCAACCAAACTGCAGTGATATCAGGACTGTCGTTATGTCTCACACAGGAGCTGTCTGTTCTGGCCTACTCCTGGGTGAGATGTAATGAAACACTGCTCTGATCTCCCTTCAGAGTCAGTACAAGCAGTATGGTTTGTACTATAACAAAGTTAAACCTAGCCTTGCTGCTTTTCCCCCACACTGGCACATGCAGGAGGTTAGACCAGGAGATTGGAGCTCTGTGTGGAGAGTGCTCTTCTTTCTTCTGAGTGTTGCTGCTTGCTTATGATTGGTCAGCATCATACTAGATTTACATGCCCCCAGTGAAAACTATAACATCAACTTGGACTTTACAAAAGTTAACTCATTATGTGCCAAATATTTTGATTGCTAATATCTCTACAATGGAGAGGCAAAGTAAAAGGACAAAAAATGTTTTATTCCGCTCTGCAGCCACAATAAGATTCTGTGTCCAGTTCAACATGAAATGTTTGGTGAAAGTTCCGAATTCTTTTTAAAGGCGCAAAACCTTTTCTATATAAACTTGGGCAGAAGTTAATAAAGGTGCCTCCCGGGAAAGATGAATACTTCAGAGTGCGCTTATATCCTTGTGTATAATCACACACCCCAGATTTGTAGCTGGAAATTTTACTCCAGCAAAGCCAATTACATCATCTGAAAGGAGTTATTTTTCCAACATGTGCATGAATTACTGGAACTCCAATTCAGATGAATGAGACCGGCACAGTAATTTCAGAGACCTCTCCTGAATTCCATAATGACACATTCCATATTTCATGTGTGTTCTGTTCTGTTTGGATTTTAATTAAATTAGTCCCAATACAGCCTGAGTACACAATATATATATTCAAGAGTGTCTCCCAAGTGGATAGAACCTCAAGTACCCAGAAGTGTAAAAGAATCTTTTATTGTATACTCCAAAATATACTCAAAAAAACAAGAAAAAGGAGTTCCATACAAAAATATTATAATACAAATTATATTTTATTGTATGCACATGAGCATCATAATAATCCAATATACACTGTGTTCCAAATTATTATGCAAAAATTGTTTAGGAGTGATAAGGTAAGAATTTTTTTGTTTGTCAGTTAAACTCATTGATGGTGATGTGTGTCAGGGCTCTTTATATCACTGTAAGCAATTGCAGACACCTGTGCTAATTAGTTTGGCAGGTGTGTCCAATGAAAGGCAAGACTACTTAAGAAGGCTGTCCCACATTATTAAGCAGCCTACATTTTCTGCCAAAATGGGAAAGAAAAAGGATGTGTCGGCTGCTGAGAAGCAACAAATTGTGGAGTGTTTAGGTCAAGGCATGACTGCAATCAACATTGTCAAGACACTTCATCGTGATCATCGCACAATCAAGAAGTATGTAGCTGATTCACAGTACACACGTGTGCGTGCTGATAAGGGAAAATTGAGGACTCTTTCCTACAGGCAATTACGTCAGGTTAAAAGAGCAGCGGCAAAAAAGCCTTGTCAAAGCAGCAGACAAGTTTTGAAGCTGCTGGTGCCTCCAACATCCCCCGAAGAACAAGATGCAGGGTCCTTCAGAGGTTTGCAGCTGTGCGTAAGCCATCCTGTCGACCTCCTCTATCCACTGCACATAAGCAGAAATGGCTCCAGTGGGCCAAACAATACATGAAGACTGACTTCAAAACTGTTTTGTTCACCGATGAGTGCCGTGCAACGCTCGATGGTCCAGATGGATGGAGTGGAGGATGGCTGGTTGATGGACACCCCATGCAAACCCTTAGGTCCCTGTTACTCAATAAGCACTATTATATGCATATTTTTTCATATATACATAATTTATGCACCATGTTATGTAATGCTGATGTACACAAATGATGTTGCATAGTGTGTATTTCACTATCACTATTATTGTTATTTTGTTTGCACTATGGTATATTATTTTTCATAGTGAGATGATGATTGTTAATTATTGCAGTTCCCTGTATACTAATTATCAATTTTTAACTGGTATGGTATTTTTCTGTATATATTGGATTATTATGATGCTCATGTGCATACAATAAAATATAATTTTTATTATAATATTTTTGTATGGAACTCCTTTTTATCTGTTTGGGTTTTTTTGCAAATAGAACAGTGATAGGTGTGTGAAAAAAAGCGGACAGCACACAGATGTTATCCATTTTGCATCTACGTTTTGTCTGTCCATTGTAGTTAAGCAGAAGTTTGTAAATCTTCATATTTTAGATGTCACACTAATGGTAAGAATACACACACTAATAAAAAATGGAATGAAAATAGAAAAAAAACACTAATAAAAAAACATACTTGTAGCACCACCTGAAGATAATGGTGACCTGTAGTATGGGGACGTTCCTCCAAACAATAGTGCAAGATACCACAGAACTCACTTAAATGTGCAATTAAAGTTTTATAGGTAAGTCAACATGTGGAAATAGAAAGGACGGACAATGTTTCAGTCTATTCCAGAGTATGATCATGGCCTATGTCTTATAGTTCATAACAGTGGCTGACTCAGGACACAAGCTGTGATCAAGCTCTAACTATAAGTCATGTCTAACCCACATGTTGGGTTTCTGTGAGGAGGTAAGTGCAAATCTGGGTGTTGGTAATGCGGCTGATGTGATTTATCTGGACTTTACAATGGCATTTAATATTGTACCACACAACAGCTTATACTGAAGCTCCAGAAGCAGGGACTAGGGGAAAATATATGTAGATGAGTAAGGAACTGGTTGAGGGACAGGAAACAAAGAGTCGTAGATGATACATTCTCTAAATAGGATAAAGTCAGCAATGGGGACCACAGGGATCTGTGCTAGGACCGATTCTTTTTAACCTCTTTATTAATGACTCAGTGGATGGGATTGAGAATAAAGTGTCAGTCTTTGGCGATAAAACAAAACTTTGTAAGGACAACAAAAACTGAGCTTGACAGTATAATATTACAGAATTATTTAGATATTATGTCTGCATGGACAAACACTCGGCAAATGAGGTTTAATGTAGATAAATGTAGAGTAATGCACTTAGGACTACAGAACAGGAGAAGGACTTGGTATTCTGGCTACAAGTAAGCTGAGCAGCAGTACTCAATGTCAAGCAGCAGCCGCAAAAGCAAACAAGATTTTAGGGTGTATAAAAAGAGATAAAATCCTGTGATCCCATCATGTTGCTACCCTTCCATAAATTATCTGTAAGGCCACAATATGTAGAATATGGGATCTAGTTTTGGGCTCCATATCTTTAAAAAGGATATTGGAAAGTTAGAGTCAGTTCTAAGGTGGGAAACATTATTACATGGAATGGAAGGGCTCTCATAACATTGGGGTGGGAGATTGGAAAAGTTGGGTTTGAGTAGTCTAGAAAAAAGACATCTCAGAGGAAATCTAATTTCTAAGTATAAATACACGTGTGGTCAATACAAAGGACTTGCACATGATTTATTCCTTCAAAAGGAAGAGGGGACATTCATTATGGGTGGAGGAAAGCGAGCCAGCAGCCACAGAGCCAGGACAGCCTGGCTAACATGTCGTCTTCTTCTTCTAGGAGCCCTCCTTCGCATCGTCAGCGCTTAGAGGTAAAAAAATGTTTTTGTTTTTATTTAAGTATTTAGGTATTTCACAATCCATCTCTGATATGCCTTCTCTGAGCACGTCATCCTAGTGCATCGGCTATTTGGCACAATGGCAGTACTTCATTTTGTGTCCACCCATATTCGTGCCCTCTAAATGGTAAAATGGCCCCGAGAAAATGTTAATGCCCTGTGCAAGTTCCCTAGAAAACAGTGACCAGATTTTACCCCTAGAAAGTAATGATGCCCTGTGTATTATTTTGATGGTCACATAAGTACTCTTCTATGCCCCTGTAAATGTGTGTGTGTATATATATATATATATATATATATATATTAATCCATCATTTTTGTATAACAGGAATCTGCAGCTGAAGAGGTGCTCCAGAAGAAGAACGAAGGGGTGGAGAGATACCTGGAGTGGGCTCGCAATTCGTAAGTTTTTTGCATGCATTGCAGAAACACATAATCACACTACACACAACACATAGAAAACAATTTAGTAGAGACATCACACTGCAGACAACACATAAAAAGAGATCATTACAGATATCATACTGCACACTAGTGTTGAGCGATACGATACCGCAAGTATCGGGTATCGGCCGATATTAGCTGTATCGGACTTTCGATATTGACTTTCGATATTTCCCATATATCGTATAGCGGAATCGGAATTGTCACTGTCACTGTGAGTGTCCGTCGGTCGGGTCTGTCAAGAGTCAGCTGCACTTACCTGGCAGAAGATCTCCGGTGGTCACGGCCTGGACTGGTTGATGGCCGCCATCATCTTTCCCCGGCGGTCACATGCAGTTTCTCGCGATAACTGCAGTGACTGCTGGGTAATCCCGGCCGTAAAGCAGTCAGTCCGATGACGTCACCGCCGGGGAAGCAGGTAATCAGCTGTGCTGCGCCGGGATGACAGCCTCTGCCTGTCATTCCGATGTAGCAGAGCTGGATCGTCGTGGGACACTCGTTACTATGGACTGCGTCGGACAGGTGGTATACTGTTGGTTTGTTTTTTTCCTTTTTTTACAGGAGATCGATGGCGTCGCAGGAATGAGAGTATAATAAAAGAAATGAAAACTGTGTTGTCTCTTTTATTTCATTAAAATACTTTTTTCTTGCTGTGTCTTTTTTTTTATACATTTAAAAACTTTGGGATTAATAATGGATCGGTGTCTTATTGACACCTCTCGATTATTAACCGGGCTTATTGTCACCGTGCAATCAACGGTGACATTAACCCCTTATTACCCCACTTGCCACCGCTACAGGGCAGTGGGAAGAGCCGGGTAAAGTGCCACAATTGGCACATCTTTTGATGCGCCAAATGTGGGGCTGCTGTAGCCTGGTATTATCAGGCTATTGAGGGCCAAAATCCATGGGCCTTGACAGTCTTTTAATACCAGGCCGCAGCAGTCTGCATTTTACTTGGCTGGTTAACAAAAATAGGGGGACCCCTACGCCGTTTTTTTTTTTCGAGGGGATCCCCTATTTTTGTTAACCAGCCAAGCTAAGCAGACTGCTGTGGCCTGGTATTATCAGGCTGGCAAGGTCCATGGATATTGGCTCATTACCAGCCTGAAAAACCAGGCCTCAGCAGTCTGCTTCATCTGGCTGGTTAACAAAAATAGGGTGGACCCCACGCCAATTTTTTTCGAGGGGATTCCCTATTTTTGTTAACCAGCCAAGATATGCAGACTGCTGTGGCCTGGTATTATCAGGCTGGCAAGCAGGGTCGGACTGAGGCACCGGGACACCGGAGAAACCTACGGTGGGCCCCAGCTCCTGCGTGGTGGGCCCTGATTTGAAAGGATAGGTCGCGGGGCAGAGGGGGCGGCGGCCCCGGGGCCCGCGCTCTGAGGGGGCCCACCCGGAGCTACGATACAGTTACATTCTGCGGCAGAGCAGGGAGAAACGCTCTCCCTGCTCTGCCGCCCAGAAGCTATGGGGCCTGAACAGGCGTTGGGGGGGCCCGGTGCCAGCAGTGGGCCCCCCACCCGTCATCGGAGGGTCAGCTGTATCGGCATCCAGCCGATAAAGCTGACCGCATAGAGAGAGAAGGAGCGAGCGCTCCTTCTCTCCCATAATCCCCCTCTCAGCGTATGACAGCGGGCGCAATAACATCACCTGCCGGCGCCCGCTGTCAGACACTGAGAGGGAGAACAGTGAGCAGCACAGGAGCCGGGAGGTGAGTATTTTTTTTATTTATTTTTTAATGGGGGTGCAGTCGAGTCCTGGCTGGAGAAGTCGTCATGTCGGTGTGGGCCAGATGGAAAAGACATGAAAAGTGAACAATTCCATTAGAAAGAACATCAGCGGTAAGTCATTATCTGTACCTGTGCTGTAATCTATATGTTCTGTAGGACTGGTATTATTTAACACAGACCATATGGCGGTAATATCAATATTGGTCTTTTTATATATAGATTATTTTGGCCAACAGCGCGGTCATTTGCTGAGGTTCTCTGATGATGGGCCCACTCAGAAGTTTTGCCCCCACTAAACCAAAACCCTAGCTACGCCTATGGCTCTCTCTCTCTAGTCTTTCTTTCTCGCTCTCTTTTCTTTCCTTCTCGCTCTCTGTTCTTTTTTCTCTCTGTTCTTTCTTTCTCTCTTTTCTTTCTTTCCTCTCTTTCTTTCTCTGTTTGTTCTTTCTCTCTCGCTGCTTTCTTTCTTTTCCTCAGTACCAGCCACTGTGCCCTCATTACCAGCCAGTGTGATCAGCAGTGCTAAATGGTTACGCTTGGGGCGAGGATATGGGTGTGATTAGCTGTGAAATGGGTGTTGTCGGGGCGTGGCCTAAAATTTTCAGCGGCGCGCAACACGCGCCGCAGCCTTTAATCCTCTTTCCTGTCTTCCAAATTTGGGAGGTATGCTGTATGACCTCCCTACCACTTCTGGCCATGCTCCTGATGAGCGCGACGGATGGTCTCGTGAGGGATCTCCTCCCACACCTGGACTAAAGCATCCACCAACTCCTGGACAGTCTGTGGTGCAACGTGGCATGGCCTAAAATTTTCTGCAGCATGCACAGCGTGCCACAGCCTTTGTCCCTCTTTCCCTTATTCAAAGGTTGGGAAGTATGATGTTGGGCCGCAAGAATATATTTTCTCTGGTGGGCCCAAGGTACTCCAGTCCGACGCTGCTGGCAAGGTCCATGTATGTTGGCTCCTTAACAGCCTTAAATACCATGCCTCAGCAGCAGGGGCGTACATATAAATCATGGGGCCCCATAGCAAAAGTCTGAATGTTCCCCACCCCCCAAAAAAAAAACCCAGAGGCATTGTAAATGTAAAGTGCCAGCACAGTGAGGGAAGTTGAGTCGCACAGAGACAGGGGTTTTGGGGGTACTCGGCACCGATCACGTCGACTTCTATGGGGGATGTCACGAGTAGCACAGCTCGGTCCGTGACCTGGGCGATCACTGGAATGTGGGATATTTCCAGGGGATGATAGAATGTTCGTGTAGTTTGTCGTGACGCCACCTGTAGTACCTGGTCAGGGTGTCCAGCGCTGCTGTGCAGGTCCTCTGGAAGGGATGGTGTAGTGCAGGTAGGTGATAAGTCTTCTACAGGTAACACGCTATCCTTCCAGGGCAGATAGATGTGAGATAGAGCAATGGTGCAGAGTGATGTAGCAGAGTGGACTATGCGACGTAGTAAGAAAGCAGGAAACACTTCAAGTTAAACGTTGCATAATAAAATTTTTAATAATAACATTACAAAAGTGCAAATAGCATTACTGCCGAAGTTCGTTGAGACTTCTTAGGACTACCCCACCGGGGTAACTTCACAGTGTCCTTTACTTGTGCTTGTGGAGGACCCGCTCCAAACCTCCAACTGTGGTCTTGGGTGGGCTGCAAGACTTTCCTTGAGCAGACCTCACTTTCGGCCACACCAAACGGGTTTTTAGTTTCTGAGGTAGTTGAAAATAGTGCACAGTTAAGTTTTTTGTAAAACCAAGATGGAGCACCGAAGTGCCAACTATTTACAGAAAAGTTTGTGAGCCAGTACAGTTCATGGCTTCAAAGTTCAACATTTTGATTACATTGAAACACCATTACCCAACCTGGGTATATAAAGGCAACAATAAACTTGTTCTTCTGAACATTCACCCGTCCGGGTACATCAAACCATTACCCAACCTGGGTATATTAAGGCAACAATAAACTTCTTTTTATGAACATTCACCCGTCCGGGTACATCAATAATTTAACTATTTACATACAGAGACCCTGTCCGGGTTATTTAGACTTCTTTGGCTGGCCTCTTCCAGGTACCAGCTGGTACTCTTCTGGAGCTTGCCAAACATCCGTGACAGAAGGGTCCACCCAGACCTGATGACGTCGTGTGGCCTGTACAGTTACGTCGTGACCCGCTATCTGGGTCTGTGTGGCCACCTCTTTCGTCTCCCTCCGGGTCTGGAACCCTATGTCCCGGACTGAACGAACCCCAGGGGGCCTAACAGGCGCCGGGTACGTGCCAGCTACCATTATCATGTCCATAGCTGGGGCTGCTGAGGAGACCACTGAGGGAGGCTGGAGAGATTTACGGCGTGGGGTGGGCACTTGTGCAGAGGCCTGGTTGGGGGAGGCTGAAGGCTCGGAGGGTCTGTCAGTTTCCTGACACTCTGGGGAGTAGGGGTCGCACCTGGTAACATTTAGGGCGTACCATCCATTGTAACCCCAGTGTCGGGTGTAAGTCACCAAGTCTCCTGCCAACAGGTCCCTCCCCGGGTGTCCTTCTGGGAGGTGAGCCTCCACGTCCCGCCGGGTTACAAAGACTTCTAAATAAAGTCCAGGCTCCTGGATGAAGCCCCAACCACCTTTTAACTTAAAGTTCCGTACTGCACCCTTACGCCGCGGCTCCCTCAGCGTACTTTTATCCTTTCTCATACGTGCCTTCTCTGCCAGGTCCTTGTCCAGGTGACGTTGCCGAAGCTTTTGGGATTCTCGCTGCTCCCTTTGTCGCTCTGCTTCCCGCTCCCGACGTCTCCACTCTTCCTCCTGACGCCGGTTGTAATTCTCCTCCACCAGCAGCTCCATGTCTCCACCATCAAACGCCAGCTTACGATGTCCGGTTTGCGGCAGCTCTCCTGGCACCCGCCAGTCCTGGCGGCGCTCACCTGTGGCGGAAGCAGCCGGCTCTGGAACAGATGACGGTCGGGGCTCCGGTACAGGCAGGTAGAGCTCTGGTGCCTGCGCGGCCTCCTCCATGAGGACGGGTGTCGCTTCTTCTGCCTCAGCGACGGGGGCAGACAGCGGGATCTGGGGTGCTGGTGCGGCGTTTTCTGCAGGAACGGGTGCCTCCACTGTGATACTGGCAACCGGTTCAGATTGCAAGGGCTGGGATGCCCGCACGGCCTCCTCTACTGGAACGGGTGCCTCCACTGAGATACTGTCAACCGGTTCAGATTGCAAGGGCTGGGATGCCCGCACGGCCTCCTCTACTGGAACGGGTGCCTCCACTGAGATACTGGCAACCGGTTCAGATTGCAAGGGCTGGGATGCCCGCACGGCCTCCTCTACTGGAACGGGTGCCTCACCTTCCGGTACAGACACTTCAGGGGGTAAGAGGGATTGGCGCCGCTCCAATTGTAGTTTTAGGGCCCGCCAGCTCGCTTCCATCCTGGTGACCTCCTCCCGGTTCCGGGCCAGGTCTCTCAGGGTATCCTCCGCTTCTTCCAGCGTAGGAGGGTTTCCAGGCCGGGTGCCAAACGGAGGCTCCGTGGCGATCGGGTCGCTTCCGTGGGGGGAGAGCTCTGACTCCTCCATCCCTTCCCACTTCTGCTCACGTCCGTTCGCCATCTCTGCCAAGTCACATGTGTCATTAGCATCAGGAGAGGCGCCATCTTTTGTAGGGAGGCGGGACCTTCGCGTTCGTTTCCGCCCATGAGGAGGATGAGGAGGCGGAACTCCAGAGCTGTGGGGCACGATCTTACATTGCAGTAACATTTAGAGTGGGCGGACATCGTTTTCGCGCCACGGAGTGAGTGTACGCCCACGAGAGCACGCCCTTATTCTTCACCTGTGCCTCGTGGCGCAGATATGACGGAAAAATGGCAAATACAGTCTATGATGATTTTTGCAATTCTCAAAAAACAGTTCAATTAAGGCACACAGGACTCGCTTATAGCGAGCTTCTGAATCCTGTTCGTGACGCCAAAGTTGAGTCGCACAGAGCCACAGGTTTTGGGGGTACTCGGCACCAAGCCCGTCGACTTCTATGGGGGATGTGACGGGTAGCACAGCTATGTCCGTGCCCTGGTCGCTCACTGGAATGTGGGATATTTCCAGGGGATGATAGAATGTTCGTGTAGTTTGTCGTGACGCCACCTGTAGTACCTGGTCAGGGTGACCAGCGCTGCTGTGCAGGTCCTCTGGCAGGGTGTAGTGCAGCTAGGTGATAAGTCTTGTACAGGTAAAACGGTATCCTTCCAGGGCAGATAGATGTGAGATAGAGCAATGGTGCAGAGTGATGTAGCAGAGTGGAGTATGCGACGTAGTAAGAAAGCAGGAAAGGAAACAATTCTTACTACAAAGACATGCAGCATAAGGCTGCCTCAACCCCTCCCATCCAACTAGCTACACCCTGTTCTAACCAGCCTGAGCTAGACCATCCCATTGGGTCCGCCTACACTCAGCTGGCATAGTGTACTGTTGAATGCAGTGGTTGGAGTCAATGGGGTGTTTCCTCCTTACCTGAGAGTAAGTTGTCACACCGCTGGGTGCGATGCAACATCTCTGTGGCGACTGGACCCTCGGGTGCTTCTGTCTTTTCACAAATGCCGGCTTTACCCGGCAATTGAATCAGAGGCTATTTTACTATGTAGAAGTGAATAAACTATAAATATATGTATATATATATGTCACAATGACATGTATATATATATATATGTATTCTATGTGTGTATATTTTGTGTTTACAAGGAAAGAAAGTGTTTTTTTAGTTGCGATATTTTGTTCCCATAGACTTACATGGGACTTCCGGTATCGTATCGGGTATCACCGATATTTTAGTGATATCGGCGATACCATTCCGATCCGATATTTTTGGATATCGGAAAGTATCGCTCAACTCTACTGCACACAACACATATGCCTACATCCATATTTTTTTTTTTTATTATTATAGTCTTCTGAATCTGTTGCTCTGCCAAGAGGTCCTCAAAGTGCCTCCCAGGGTCGTCGGCGTCAGCGACAGGGCGGTCTCCATCGTGTAAGTACATTTTTTACTTTTTTTTTTTTTTTAATTATTTTTTTTATTATTCTACTTTTTCTTGTTGTTTTGAGTCTAATGTTTTTGTTTTTTTCTTTTTTAACAGGCTTCACAGTGTGCTCCTGACTCGGACGGTGAGGAGGCCAGGCTGGATGTTGACCTCCTCATCGATCTGATACGAGAGCGGGAGCCACTGTGGAACATGGGGGGCCGCAGCCATGCCGATATAGATGTGACCAGTCGACTCTGGGAGCAAATATGTGAACAATTAGTGGACCACTGGGAGGACCTCGATGCTCGGGCCCAGATTCAAGCGCGTAAGTATACACAGTTCAGTTATGTTGCTGGATGTAAAGCAGTGTTTCCCAAACTGCAGTCCTCGTGGCCCCCACGGGTCATGTTTTCAGGATTTCTTTGTATTGCGCAGCTGGTGGAAGTATCATCAAGGCATCAGGAATTCCCTCACCTGTGCAACACTATGGAAATACTGAAAACATGACCAGTGGGAACTGTGAGGACTGGAGTTTGGGAAACACTGATGTTGTATACTAACCAATTTGTGCTTTCACTTTTCAGGTGAGAGAATTGTCAAGCGGTGGCGGTCAATCAGGGATCGCTTCAAGAAGGAGTTCAACAAAGAGATGCGGGCCCCGAGTGGATCTGGAGGATGCAGGACCAAGTATAAGTATGTGCATGCCCTGTTGGTCCTCCGGTCAACGATGGTGACCAGAAGATAAATATTACCCACCCATTTAATAAAAAATGTTTACATGTTTAACAATTTTTTGGTGTTTCAGCCAGGGCCATGCAATATCAATATATTAATTGTATTTTTTTTCTCTTTATTCCACAGCACCATCAGCAGCACTCGGGAGCCTGCACAGTTGGACCCTTCTGGGGCGACCCCTCAGGAGTCTGCCACCGAGGAACACTTCGACAGCCCCGGCCCATCTGCACCTTCCCTCACATCTGATCCCTCTGTCCCATCCACCAGCGCTGGAGCATCGTGGCCGACTGCATTGCATGAATCTGTTAGTGAGGATACAGCTTTTCCTTTACCCCACCCCTCTGCCGCTGCCACCTCTAGTACACCTTTGGGTTGTGAGCAGCAGCACCAGAGGGTCAGGAAAAGAGCTATGCGCCCGAGTTCTTGCATCTGAATGCATCCTTCCAGAACTGTCTGAAAGTGTTGTCTGAGCAAATGGCCGCAGGATTTAATTTGATCAACAATAGTATTCTGGAGTTGAAAACACTTCTGGCTAGGATGCATTCAGATGCAAGTAGATCTCCAAACCACACCTTTTTCCGGTCTGTAGTCGAGCGCATGGATAAGCTATCTCCTGACCAGCAGATGCATGTAATGCAATTGTGCCACTCTGCTCTAGCGCAGGTTAGCTCCCAAGCTCCTCCACCCATCCCGTTAGTTCCTCCCACACCTGCCTCCCCTCCAGCCACTGTCCCTCCTCCCCTCCTATGCAATACCAGCAACCTGCCCCATACCAGCAACCTGCCCCGTACCAGCAACCTGCCCCGTACCAACATCCTTCTCCATACCAACATACCACCCCATACCACTTCCCAACCACATCATCAGTGCCTCCATTCCCTGCCCAACCCTCCTCTCCACCCACCACCTCTTCTGCCTCCCAATCCATCGACTCCACTCCTCAAACCTTCCAAATTCCAAATCCTACTCCCGGTTACATGTCCACCCGTTCTCTTTATTTCTCCACCTCTTCACTTGTTTTACCTGCTGATCCTTCTCCACCACCATCCCATTCCTCTCTCCACACTCCCAAGTCAAAGTGTCCCAAACTGAGAGCCCCTCCAGCATTATCTCCACCCACACTATGTTAATTTATAAAAAAATATATATTAATATTGTGTTAATAAAATCACAATTTGTTGGTTCAAAATGTTGTCTTTAATTTATTTATAAGGTTAAATATGTTTAAAACAAGGTAAAATACTGTGTGTAACAAAGGTAAAATTGATTGGGTATACACAACCAGGTACACAACTTTGGGTAAAAGGTAAAATACTTTAGGTAATACACAACAAGGTACAAAACTTTGGGTAAAAGGTGAAATACTTTGGGTAATACACAACCAGGTACACAACTTTGGCCAAAAGATAAAATACTTTAGGTAATACACAACAAGGTACACAACTTTGGGTATAAAAGGTAAAATACTTTAAGTAATACACAACAAGGTACACAACTTTGTGTAAAAAAAGGTTAAATACTGTGGGTACAGAAGGTAAATGACTTTCAGTTACAAGGTCCCAGAGCAATTTTTCAAACTCGCTCATCCTGCCAGTCTATTCTTCCTTCAGGTGAAATAAAGTATTCAGCAAATTTGTCCCTCATTCTGGAAACTGACACAGAACTTCTATACGTAATGTTCTGGTAATCATGCAAGGTGGTTTCTACAGAGTGGTCATCAATGGAAATCTGTTCCTTGCATATAACAAAATTGTGTAGGACCACACAAGCTTTGACCACCTCGTCCACAGTTTCTGTCTTGAGGTTGATAGTGGTCAATAGAACACGCCATATGGCTGTCAGAATACCAAAAGCGCACTCCACCATTCTTCGTGCTCGTGTGAGGCGGTAATTAAATATTCTTTTAGTTGGCGTCAATCCACTGCTGGAGTATGGTTTCAGCAGGTGTTCTGATAGCTGGAAGGCTTCATCCCCTACACAAACAAACGGCATTGGTGGCCCTCATATTTCAGGCAGTGGTCTATGGGGTGGGAATTGGAAGGTGTTTCCATAGAGATGACGCCCCATTGCTGACAATTTGAATACTTGTGAATCATTGGAGCGGCCATAGGCCCCAATATCAACCACTATAAATTTGTTTTCAGCGTCAACGATGGCCATGAGCACAATGGAGAAATATTTTTTTTATAATTAAAATATTCGGATCCAGATCCGGCAGGTTTGACGATGCGAATATGTTTCCCGTTCACTGCACCCAAGCAATTTGAAAACTGACAGATTTGTTGGAATTTATCAGCAATTTCCAGCCAACTCTCTGCTGTGGGATGTGGTATAAACTCGCCATATAAAGAGTCCCACAATGCACGGCATGTGTGCTTCACAATAAACAAAGGTGACAAATGAGTTTCAAATAACAGCAATAATGACAGTCATAACTCAGCTTTAACAGATGGTCATACTATAAAAAGGATTATTACAAACTACCAGCAACAACATTACAGCTACAAGTGTGCTTTAAAAGAAGGAGATACAATAAATATGGCTTACCGACGAGTCACCATCAGACGCTCCGCCGGTGAAATGGAGAAGCGGCAATATGTGTCACTTCTTCTGATGAGGTGTCCAATTCGTTCCACCAATACATCAAAGTTCTCCATTTTCATACGAACATGAGAAAAATTTCTCAGGGTTTCCTTGTAGCTCCAAGTATAGTGTAGAATACACCTCATGCGTCATTCTCTGGGCTGTGATGGGGGTAGCTCCACAAACATCGTCGATGCTGACGCATGATGCGCTGCTGTCTCTCTCGCTCCTTCTCCAGAACAATCACTTTCAAACAATTCGCCTCAACAGTGAAATCCACATAATTCTTCAGAATGTTTGCTATCACACCTTCCATCTTGGCCAGTCACTTGCTCTTCTCTACAACCTGCACTTGCTCCTGTACAACCTGTCAAAGATGGGCTGTAGGAACACTGTATATATAGGTTTTCAGTAGCCAATCACGTTTGGAAGCCCCCCTGGGCATTTTTAAAAACTGGATCAGTCATAATCCATTGAAAAACGGATAAAAAAACTGATGAAACGGATGAATCGGATCCAGCTTTTAGCCGGATCCGCTAGACGGATCCGGCAAAAAAAACGGATCCGTTTCATCCGTTTTTACACAATTTGAGCCGGATCCGGTGCTCCAGCGCGACGCCGGATCATACCTGACGGAAAAAACCTGATGTGTGAAAGTAGCCTAAGGCAGACAATATATAACAGCTTTTAAAAAAGGCTGGATACTTTTCTTACAACAAATGGGACTGTAGGTTATCAACAATCTAGCTGAAGAGAATTTATAACTGGGTAAGGTTGAACTTGATGGACCTGGATCTTTTTTCAACCTATATAACAATGTAACTATTTTAGGTCTTAGACAGACAGAATGGTTGTCCGTCCTTTCTATACTGAGCAAAAATATAAATGCAACACTTTTGTTGTTGCTCCCATTTTTCATGAACAGATTTCAAAGACCTAAGATTTTTTTCTATGAGCACAAAAATCCTTCTTCTCTCAAATATTGTTGACAAACGCCTAGTGTGAACTTACCCATAGGGTTCCATTACCAAACATATAATGTCACAGTAACTTAGTTGTTTTGTTTTTTTGTGTTTTTAACACTTATTTAAACACCGTGCTCAAATTGTTATTTTTGTCTATTTAGTCTGATATACTGCATCTACGTTTAAGGCAGGACGGCATTAATTAGGGTATAGCTTTAATTCTAATGACTGCATTATTTCTGGGTAATAGAAATTAGAATCCCACACAAATAAAAATGGAAAATCATAAGGGGTGTTCCGTAGAGTTGACCAATTTATTTAGAAAGTTACAGAAAAATTATTTTCTTCACCAAGTAAATAAATGATATAATTTACGGTATATAGACACATTATTGCTAAACTAAAAATGTAGATGGTACAAATGAAATGAGAAATGATATCACCTGGAAATAGTGCTAGAACGATGGGCTCTCCTAGAAGTAAGAATAAAGTACCTTTGTCTCAGTTCTGCAATACACATCCAACAAGCATCCAAAGCATTATTTAGTTTTAGTTATTAAAGTACTTCATTTTGAAAGCCCCTCACATTAGCATTACCCTGTGATTCAAGTTTCCCTCTCACAACTATCACATCAGGGATAGGGTTACTACTGATTTATTTGTAACAAAGCACTCTTTGAGACAAACTGTGGGTAAATTCCTGAGATGAATGATGGCTGCCCCATAAGTGTACAGAAAATTTAATAGGCTTTTCTATCTAACTAACCTAACCTCCTGATCTTCTACTATTAGAGCTCACCTATATCGTTGTATGATAGATTGAGCACAATAGATTTTTCTAAGTTAAGTGGAAAGTTAAATTACAAAAAATAAGAGAAATGAAATATCTGATTTTAGTTATTATTACAACTATCAGACAATTAAGCTATGGTCGCCCTTGAAAACTAGTTTCTCTCCATTTTTGATTTACAATAACATTTATGGTAAAGAATAAGTAACAACTCTATTGTACGCAGGACTATACCCCTTTTTCCCTAAACTTCCAACCTACCTCAGCCAATATTTTCTTTCCCTCATTTATCCCGTTGTGTTTTATATCATTTTTGTTTTACACTGATTATAAAGAAAAAATAGCTAAATATAAAAATAAACATTATCTATTCTGTAAAATTATATATAGCGAGTGAAATAAGTATTGAACACATTACCAATTTTCTAAGTAAATATATTTCTAAAGGTGCTATTGACATGAAATTCTCACCAGATATTGGTAGTGACCCATCCAATCCACACAGGCAAAGAAATCAAACCATAGATATCTATAAATTAAGTTATGTGTAGGCATGAGAAATGACTAAGGGAAAAATTATTGAACACGCTTACTGAAATGTAATTAATACTTCATAAAAAAGCCTTTGTTGGTGATGACAGCTTCAAGACGCCTCCTGTATGGAGAAATTAGTCGCATGCATTGCTCAGGTGTAATTTTGGCCCATACTGCCACACAAACACTCTTCAAATCCTGAAGTTTCCATGGGCTTCTTCTATGTATCAGCCGAGTTAGTGTATCAGCCGTGTTATCCAACATTCATTCATGACATTCCTGCTGATGGTATGCATGCACACTGACCTGCCGATATTCCCATTTCCGGCTAGGTCACCCCCCTCTGGTGTCTCTGTTGCATCATTCGACACTCACTCATGTCATCCACATGAGCATGTCTTTGGATTTCATAGTGGGTCGCCAGTGGTGACATGTCTGGCGATTAAATTAACCAAGAATGTGCCGGCAACGCATGTGCCACTCCACATCAGCACAACCATGGAACTAGGTTCTCATTGGCTAAGTACATATATTTAAGGTCATACTGTCTGACTTTATGCCACTCCCCTTAGAAGAAGGCATGGCGCTGAAACGTGCATTGGGGCGTTCCTGCGTTTCCCCACACTTGGGTAAATAATTAATCCTTACTTACTCTGTGTTGCTATTATGATCAGCTACTATAGTTTATCCATTATACCTGCTACTTGCATGTTTTGGACCTTTACTCTCTCTCTGAGGTGCATTATTTACAGAGATGTCTTTGAGTTACTATACTTGAGTTAATATGCTCTTTAAGTCACTGCATGGCTAATACACCTTTTTTGTAGGCATTGCACTTTTTCATACTTTGTGCAGGTACACTTACTTTTTATTCCTTCTGGGATGCATGAACCATGCAGTTGTCTATGAGTTATCATGACATTTAGTTCACTGCATGGCTAACATTATGTTTTTGCACTATTTTTTCACTTTCTTACAATTCTATGTAATTTTGTAATTGAGATTCCACTATACTATGCAATAGGCAGGTGTTTACTACTATATATCCTTTAGCAACTCATTGTTTTGTGTTTTCTTGCTTGCACTTGCTTATTTTGTAAAGTGTTGTGTACACTTATAGGTTGGCTGCTGCATACCTTTTTAAATGATCTGGTATGCGTAATTGTATTTTGGATATTATATTTATCTTTGTACGATATTTTAATACATCTAATAAACATTATTTGGTTCATCATGCATTTTTCTGTTTCTATTTGCTTATGTGTATTTTTCAAGAACCTTAATTAGTGTCAGTGTAGATGGTACAATTTTCTCATATTGGTCATTTATTGGTTGACACATTGTATTTTGTACCTTGACCATTTGTTTCTATCAGTTATTTAACACTATATACACACGTGGTGAAAATTATTGGTACCCCTCGTTTAATGACAGAATAACCCAGAATGGTGACAGAAATAACTTGAATCTTTGACAACATCACTCTTTCCCCTGTACTGGAGGTCCGCTGCCTCGGAGTAACCCTTGACTCGGCCCTGTCCTTCCAACCCCACATCCAAGCTCTCTCCACCTCCTTCCGCCTCCAGCTCAAAAATATTTCCAGAATCCGTCCCTTCCTCAACCCTCACTCTACTAAAATGCTTGTGCACGCCCTCATCATCTCTCGTCTCGACTACTGCAACATCCTTTTCTGGGGCCTCCCTGCTAACACCCTCGCACCTCTCCAGTCCATCCTTAACTCTGCTGCCCGACTAATTCATCTCTCTCCTCGCTACTCCTCCGCATCTCCCCTCTGCAAATCTCTCCACTGGCTCCCACTCCCTCAGCGTATTCAATTCAAATTACTAATACTGACCTACAAGGCCATCTATAACCTGTCTCCTCCATATATCTCTGAACTAATCTCCCGATATTTTCCCTCACGTAATATCCGATCCTCCCAAGACCTCCTTCTCTCCTCCACACTTATTCGCTCCTCAACCAACTGCCTCCAAGACTTCTCCCGAATAGCCCCGATCCTCTGGAATTCTTTGCCCCAACACGTCCGACTATCAACCACACTCGGATCCTTCAGACGGAACCTGAAAACCCACCTCTTCATGAAAGCTTACAGCCTGCAATGATCCCCGCTGCCTCCTCACCACTACTGGAGCTACCGCCTCACATTCACTGGAGCTGCTGCAACCCCCCAATCTACTGTCTCCTTCCCCACCACCCTGTAGAATGTAAGCCCGCAAGGGCAGGGTCCTCTCTCCCCTCTATATCAGTCTGTGATTGTTAGTTTATTTACCGTAAGTGATATCTGTAATCTGTATGTAACCACTTCGCATGTACAGCACCATGGAATCAATGGCGCTATATAAATAAATATTAATAATAATAAATAATAATCTGACAAAAGTAATAATAAATCAAAAATCTATGAAAGTGGACAAATGAAAGTCCGACATTGCTTTTCAACCATGCTTCCACAGAATTAAAAAAAATGAAACTCATGGACAGAAATTATTATTATTATTATACATTTATATAGCGCCATTTATTCCATGGCGCTTTACATGTGAAAAGGGGAAATATAGACAAGCACAATAAACATGTGTAAGACAAAGCACACACAAGTACAGAAGGAGAGAGGACCCTGCCCCCGAGGGCTCACAGTCTATTGGGATAGGTGAGGATACACTAGAAGAGGGTAGAGCAGATTGTGCGGTGGTTCAGTAAACTGAGGATCATTGCAGGCTGTAGGCTTGTCAGAACAGGTGGGTCTTCAGGTTCTTCTTGAAGGTTTCCGTTGTTGGTGAGAGTCTGATGTGTTGTGGCAGAGAGTTCCAGAGTATGGGGGAAGCACGGGAGAAGTCTTGTATGCGGTTGTGGGAAGAAGAGATGAGGGGGAAGTAGAGAAGGAGATCTTGAGAGGATTGAAGGTTGCGCGCGGGTAGGTACCGTGAGACCATGTCACAGATGTATGGAGGAGACAGGTTGTGGATGGCTTTGTATGTCATGGTTAGGGTTTTGAACTGGATCCTCTGGGCAATAGGAAACCAGTGAAGGGCCTGGCATAGTAGGGAGGCAGGGGAATAGCGGGGAGACAGGTGGATTAGTCGGGCAGCAGAGTGTAGGATGGACTGGAGTGGTGCCAGAGTGCTAGAGGGGAGGCCAGAGACTAGGAGGTTGCAGTAGTCGAGGCGGGAGATGAAAGGGCGTGCACTAGTGTTTTTGTGATTTTGTGGTTGAGGAATGCGCTGATCCGGGAAACATTTTTGAGTTTGAAGTGGCAGGAGGAGGTGAGGGCTTGGATATGTGGCTTGAAAGAGAGGGCAGAGTCGAGGATCACCCCAAGTCACCGAGCGTGCGGGACTGGGGAAAGCGAGCAGCCATTGACATTGATGGATAGGTCTGGTGGAGGGATAGAGTGAGATGGGGAAAGATGATGAATTCTGTTTTGTCCATGTTCAGTTTGAGAAAGCGAGCAGAAAAGAAGGCTGAGATAGGAGACAGACATTGTGGGATTTTGGTCAGTAAGGAGGTGAGGTCAGATCCAGATAGGTAGATCTGCGTGTCATTTGCGTAGAGGTGATAATACAAACCGTGGGATTCTATGAGCTGTCCCAGGCCAAAGGTGTAGATGGAGAAGAGTAGGGGTTCTAGGACTGAGCCTTGAGGAACACCGACAGACAGGGGGCGAGGTGAGGAGGTGGTGTGTCATGTATAGTGTACAGTTCCTATAGCGTCTTGTGCTTGGGTGCGAGGAAAACACAGGAGACATAGGTTGAAATTAAATGACTTGTATTACTTCATACAAGCATGCTGAAAAGTTCACACAGTTTGCAGGAACAGCAACAGGAGACACAGCAGGCCAGAGTAACTTCAAGCTCTACAATAACTCTCCAAAGCAGGTTCAGGATCTCTTCTCTGTACCGTAATTCCTCTGCAAACATGGATTCACCAAGCAGCAGGTTTCCAGAGTCCAAAAGTGTTCCAAGGTTCCTCAGTAGGGAATAGCTGGAGTACAAGTCCAAGGCTTCCAGGAGTCAGGTCACAGACTGACTGAGGCTTGATTCAGGAGCACTGATTGTTCAGCTGAGGCTGCTTAAGAAGCAAGAGGGAAGAATCAGGGCGGGAACATGAAAACTGGAAACTCCATATTAACTGAGGGCAAGAGCTGCAGAAAGACAGAAAGCAAAATGGCCGACGGAAAACTGAGTTTCAAGGAACATGTCAACAGAGACAAAGAACCTTACATTACTCCCCCCTTAGGGACAACCTCCGGATGACCTCAGACCAGGCTTGTCAGGGTACCTCTGATGAAACTGGCGGAGCAGGCGAGGAGCATTTACATTATTGACTGGTTCCCATGAGTTGTCCTCCACTGGGTAGCCCTGCCATTTAATCAAATATTGCAACTGATTTCTGTACAACCTGGAATCTAGAATCCTTTCCACCATAAATTCTTCCTGACCATCGACCAGCACTGGGTCAGGGCAAGGAGAAGAACGTCCAGGAAACGTATTGGGTGTTGCAGCCTTTAGTAGGGATACATGAAAGACAGGGTGGATTCTCATAGTTCTGGGTAGTTGAAGACGACAAGCAACAGCACTTATAATCTTATTGATCTTATAAGGTCCAATGTACTTATGTCCCAATTTAGACGATGGAATCTTTAATTTAAGATTTCTGGTTGACAGCCAGACCAAATCTCCTACCTTGAAAGCTGGTGCAGGTTTACGAAATTTATCTGCTGCTTTCTTGTACCTTTCCTGAGCCAATTCTAGATTTTCCTTTAGAAGATCCATATTCTTTTGTAAAGAAGTGATTCTTTCAGCCACTGCCGGCAAGGGCGTATCTATGGGAAATCGAGGAAGAATGTTAGGATGATAACCTAGATTGGAGTAAAAAGGAGACTGCTTAGTGGAGGCGCTCTGAGAGTTGTTATAAGAGAACTCAGCCAGTGGAAGTAGATCCACCCAATCATCCTGTAGGTGGCAGATAAAACAGCGGAGATACTGCTCCAGGGTCTGATTGGTTCGTTCTGTCTGTCCATTAGTCTGGGGATGAAAAGCAGAAGAAAGGTTTACTTTAATGTCCAATGCTGCACAGAAATTTTGCCAAAACCTTGAAGTGAATTGCACCCCTCGATCCAAAATGACCTCATCCGGTACTCCATGTAAGCGAAACACATTCTTAATCATCAAGTCTGATGTCTGTTTTGCAGTGGGTAAGCCGACACAAGTGATAAAATGAGCTGCCTTTGTTAGACGGTCAACCACCACTAGAATGGTGTTCTTCCCTTGAGAGGTTGGTAACTCCACAATGAAGTCCATAGAAATGGATCCCCACGGGCGGGACGAGGTGGGAAGAGGTTGCAACAGACCAGTTGGTGAGGAGCGAGGTGTTTTGCATCTTGCACAGACTTCATATGAAGTGACATAGTTTAAAACATCTTTCCTGTAAGTGGGCCACCAAAAGAAACGAGAAAGAAATTCTTGTGTCTTTAGAATTCCCCTATGCCCGGCTATCTTGGAATCATGGATGAGTTGCAATACTCTTAATCTGACTGTTTCAGGTATATACAGACGTTGTCCCTGAATCCACACACCATTCTTAAAGACAAGACTTACGTCCCTTGGGGGTTGAGCCAACAAAGAATCCGCATGGTATGCTTCCTTGATGTCCTTAAGTAGGCTTGATTATGAATCACTCCCAGGAATCTAGAGTCAGGAAGAATAGTCTTAGGAGAAGTAAGTGGACGTGTCTCTGCTGAATGAATCCTAGAGAGTGCATCAGCCTTTCCATTGCGCGATCCTGGTCTATAAGAAATGACAAAATTAAATTGGTTTAGGAAAAGATTCCAGCGAGCCTGGCGAGGAGTCAGGCACTTAGCCGACCTGATAAATTCAAGGTTACGATGGTCTGTCAGAAAGACTATTTGCTGTGCAGCTCCCTGAAGAAGGTGTCTCCATTCCTTGAAGGCGGCAATAATGGCCAACAATTCTCTATTGCCCACATCGTAGTTCCTCTCAGCCAAAGACAACTGCTGGGAAAAGAAGGCACAGGGATGCAAGACATTCTTCTCACCTGTTCTCTGAGAGAGTATAGCTCCAACGGCACAGTCTGAAGCATCCACCTCTATTATGAAGGCAAGGTCGGGGTTGGGATGTACTAAGATAGGTGCGGTGGTAAATTTATCCTTTAAACAGGAAAATGCTTCCTGAGCTTGCGGGGTCCAGGAGAACCTAGACTGTTTCCGGGTAAGTTGGGTGATAGGTGACACTACCTCAGAAAAATTCTTAATGAAACGTCTATAGAAGTTGGCAAACCCGATGAAACGCTGCACCTCCTTCACATTTCTAGGAATTGGCCAATCCTTGATGGCTTGGGTCTTGCTTCCATCCATACTAATCCCTTGCGTAGATAGTACATACCCCAGAAATTGAATTTCGGTCCTATGGAATTCACACTTTTCAAGTTTGATGTAGAGATGGTTTTGTCTTAGGCGTTCTAAGACCATTCTCACATGTCCATGATGTTCCCCTGTGGAGTTAGAAAAAATTAGAATATCATCCAGATAAATCACCACAAATGTATCTAGGAGATCCCTGAAGATATCATTCACGAAGTGTTGGAAAGTGGCTGGGGCGGTACTCAGACCAAAAGGCATAACTAGATATTCAAAGTGTCCATAGCGTGACCTGAAAGCAGTCTTCCATTCATCCCCAGGTCTAATACGGACCAAGTTATAGGCCCCACGGAGATCCAGTTTAGAGAAAATTTTGGCATGCCGCACTCTCTCCAACAACTCAGGGATTAAAGGCAATGGATAACGGTTTCTAGTAGTAACCTTATTGAGTTCCCTATAGTCTATGCAAGGTCTCAGAGATCCATCTTTCTTCTTCACAAAGAAGATGGGTGCACCTGCGGGAGATGAAGAGGGGCGTATGAAGCCCTTGGCTAAATTTTCGTCTATATAATCCTTCAAAGCTTTTAGCTCGGGCCCCGCTAGGGGGTAGATCTTACCAAAAGGTATCTCGGCTCCAGGCAATAATTCAATTGGACAATCATATGGACGGTGAGGAGGAAGCTGATCAGAGTTCTTCTTGTCACATAAATCCACATAGTCCTGGTATACAGCTGGTAGTTCAGGGACTGACATGGTTCCTTTAGGAACAGAGCAAGCTGAAACTCCTTGACTCATCTGTTTCTCCGGAAAGTGTAATTCCTTGGTCTCCCAGTTAATCGTAGGATTCTGCGCCTGCAGCCATGGTAGCCCTAGAATGATGGGAAAGTGGGGAGAAGAGATAAGCAAATAAGACATTTTCTCCTGATGATCTTTACCCATAAGGACCCTCAAAGGCTCTGTTTCCTGATCCACTGGTCCAGAAGTCAGTAGAGAGCCATCCACAGTCTCCATCTGTACTGGAGTAGCCTTCTTCACTGAACGTATCCCCTGTTTCAGAGCAAAGGAGATATCCATAAAATTTTCACTTGCTCCTGAGTCGATCATAGCAGAGCTAGACACCCAGACTGAGTCAACCCAGAGTTTGATGGAAAGGAAGCAATGAGAATTGTTTCTTTTACAACTCAGCTGGGACACCGCTGAGGAAACTTGAAAAATTGCAGCGTTTATACCGTCATCGTCCCCAGAACTAACAGAGTTTAAGTCCGAGAAATCAAGATCTCTTGCAGCAGATCTCTCTGGAGCCTGAGGCTCGGACATGACAGAGCTCCTCTCGCAACACTTACAGTGAATGACTGCTGCAGTAGTCTTACGAGAACGGCTGGGGCAGTTTATAATGAAGTGCCCTGACTTACCACAGTAGAAACATAGATTTTCCTTTATACGATGTTCTTTGCGTGCATCACTAACCCGTCTTTGTAAAGAGTCCACCTGCATGGGTTCAGGTTCTGGTTCCCTTGTGATCCTACTCAAAGGTTCCTTAGCTGAGGAGGGAGGTAGTAAAAGGTTAGTGCGATTATTTTCGAACCATCTCTCTTGTCTGCGTTCAGTCAGACGAGCATCAATACGGATACAATAGTTAATAAAGTCACCTAAAGCAGTGGGAGGGTCGGCACGAGCAAGTTCATCCTTAATCAGTGGAGACAACCCTTTCCGAAAAATAGATTTTTTAGCGGAAGTGTCCCAAGTGGTATCAAGAGCCCATCTCCTGAAATCCAGGGCATATTCGGCTACTGAACGCTTACCTTGGCGCAAAGTTAACATGGCTGCTTCAGCTGTTGCACCTCGATTGGGGTCATCAAACACCTGCCCCATGGCTGAAATAAAAGCATCAAGGTGATTCAAACAATCATCCTCAGTCTCAATCAGAGGGTTTGCCCACATCAAAGCCTTATTGGTAAGCAACATGATTATAGTAAGCACTTGGATCGTTCAGTGGGAAATTGTGAAGCATGTGCAGAGAAAAATAAATTGCATTGATTAATAAATCCCCTGAATTTCTCACGTTCACCGCCAAAACAAAAAGGAGGTAATTTGGGGATCCCAGAACTTGGGGTTATGGCAGGAGCCTGGGCTCGTTCCTCTAGAGCCTCAATCCTGGCTCGCAATTCCTGGGTAGTCTGTCCAAACACTTGCAAATTATGATTAGTGAGGTCCTGTAGGCTTGCAAAACGGGTTTTTAAAGTCTGTACATCTGAAAGGATTGTATCAGCCACTCCGCAAAGTTCCTTTATGCGGGCCTCCATCTTCCAGATCTTTTAAGGCAGAGGTGCTGGAAAGAGAAGAGGAAAGGAAAAAAAAAAACAATAGTGTTTACCTGTGGTAACACTCCAGAGTAAAATTTTAAGGGAATGCGCTCACCTGGAATGGTTGTGAGAAGTCACAATAACTGTCATCACATAAGATATTAAACGGACATCTGATATCCACAGTCACAGCAGACACGGCTTTCCCAGACCCAGCAGACACTAAACATTGGCTCCTGAATCTTGTCATGTATAGTGTACAGTTCCTATAGCATCTTGTGCTTGGGTGCGAGGAAAACACAGGAGACATAGGTTGAAATTAAATGACTTGTATTACTTCATACAAGCATGCTGAAAAGTTCACACAGTTTGCAGGAACAGCAACAGGAGACACAGCAGGCCAGAGTAACTTCAAGCTCTACAATAACTCTCCAAAGCAGGTTCAGGATCTCTTCTCTGTACCGTAATTCCTCTGCAAACATGGATTCACCAAGCAGCAGGTTTCCAGAGTCCAAAAGTGTTCCAAGGTTCCTCAGTAGGGAATAGCTGGAGTACAAGTCCAAGGCTTCCAGGAGTCAGGTCACAGACTGACTGAGGCTTGATTCAGGAGCACTGATTGTTCAGCTGAGGCTGCTTAAGAAGCAAGAGGGAAGAATCAGGGCGGGAACATGAAAACTGGAAACTCCATATTAACTGAGGGCAAGAGCTGCAGAAAGACAGAAAGCAAAATGGCCGACGGAAAACTGAGTTTCAAGGAACATGTCAACAGAGACAAAGAACCTTACATGGTGTGTGAGAGGGTGACACTAAATGTTTGGTCTGTTAGGTATGATGAGATCCAGGATAGGGCCAAGTCTGTGATGCCAAGAAATGAGAGAATCTGTAGCAGGAGGGAATGGTCCACGGTGTCGAAGGCAGAAGACAGGTCCAGGAGAAGTAGAACAGAGTAGTGTTGCTTGCTCTTGGCGGTTAGCAGGTCGCTAATGACTTTAGTTAGTGCAGTTTCAGTTGAGTGATGCGGTCGGAAGACAGATTGTAACTGGTCAAAAAGGGAACAGGAGGAGAGGTGGGAGGACAGTTCAAGATATACATGTTGCTCCAGTAGTTTTGAGGCGTACGGGAGAAGAGATATCGGGCAATAGTTAGACACAGAGGATGGGTCGAGGGAGGGCTTTTTGAGCATGGGGGTGATTGAGGCATGTTTGAAGGATGAGGGAAAGATACCATTTGTAAGTGAAAGGTTGAAGAGGTGTGCAAGAGTTGGGATGAAGACTGTGGCAAAGTTAGGGATAAGGTGAGACGGGAGCGGGTCAAGCGCGCAAGTGGTGAGGTGTGATCTTGACAGGAGGGTGGAGAGCTGATCTTCTGTCATGGTGGAGAAGCTGGTTTTGGAAGAATAGGGCTGAGTGGCTAAGAGGGGCATTGGGGGCTGCAGGCCAAAGCTTTCTCTGATCGTATCGATCTTCTGCTTAAAGAAGGAGGCAAAGTCTTCAGCAGAAATGAGAGGAAAGGGAGGAGGTGCTGTGGGATGGAGTAGAGAATTGAAAGTGTTGAAGAGCTGTTTAGGGTTGTGAGACAGGGAGGATATGAGAGATGCGAAGTAAGTTTGTTTTGCAGCAGAGAGCGTGGACTTGAAGCTGGCAAGGGACTGCTTCTATGCGTTGAAGTGCTCAGTAGAATGGGTTCTCTTCCCATGAAATTATGGCACCCTTAACTTAATATTTTGTTGCACAACCTTTTGAGACAATCACTGCAATCAAACGATTCCTGTAAGTGTCAATGAGACTTCTGCACCTCTCGACAGGTATTTTGGCCCACTCCTCAAGAGTAAACTGCTCCAGTTGTCACGTGTTTGAAGGTTGCCTTTTCCAGACGGAATGTTTCAGCTCTTTCCAAAGATGCTCAATAAGATTTAGGTCAGGGCTCATAGAAGACCACTTCAGAATAGTCCAATGTTTTTCTCTTAGCCATTCTTGGTTGTTTTTAGCTGTGTGTTTTGGGTCATTAATCTGTTGCAAGACCCATGACCTGCGACTGAGACCAAGCTTTCTGACACTGGCCAGCACATTTCTCTCTAGAATCACTTGATAGTCTTGAGATTTCATTGTACCCTGCACAGATTCTAGACACCCTTTGCCAGATGCAGCAAAGCAGCCCCGGAACATAACAGAGCCTCCTCCATGTTTCACAATAGGGACAGTGTTATTTTCTTGATATGCTTCATTTTTCCGTCTGTGAACAAAGAGCTGATGTGCCTTGCGAAAAAAGCTCTATTTTTGTCTCATCTGTCCGCAGGACATTCACTAAGAAGCTTTGTGGCTTCTCAACATGAAGTTTGGCAAATTCCAGTCTGACTTTTTTTATGATTTTTTTTCAACAATGGTGACCTCCTTGGTCATCTCCCATGAAGTCCACTTTAGCTTATACTACGACGGATGGTGCGTTCTGACACTGATGTTCCTTGAGCTTGAAGTTTACCTTTAATCTGTTTAGAAGTTTTTCTGGGCTCTTTTGTTACCATTCGTATTATCCGACTCTTTGATTTGTCATCAATTTTCCTCCTGCGGCCTTATCCATGGAAGTTGGCTACAGTCCCATGGTATGAAAAAGCAGGGGCAATAATAGAACCAAGAGATTCAAAAATAAATATTAGCGACTTGGAGTAATAAAAATTAACTTTTACTGAGAAATTTAAAAAGTACTCAATCCCTTAGAAAAACAAAAGAAAAAATGTAAAGTGCAAATGTGCAAAAAAAAGTGCGTTACCATATAAACAGTAGAGCGTGGCACATCTCCATTAAGTACCCACAAAAAAAGGAACACACAAAAACAGACACCTTCAATCAAACAGCATGAATTAACATGGAGCTCACCAGAGTAAATAAATAAACTAAACTAAATGGGGTATGGTTTAAACAGCATTAGTATACCACCACAAAACTCTGTTCAAACTATCATGCCAAGATATGTGTCCATAAATAGCATGCGTAATGCAGAGCAGTCTGCCTCAGATTTTGAGTTTTTTGAATTTTTGGGGTTTTCTGATATGTATCAATATCTTGTGTGATAGGCTATACAAATATTTTTTTCTTCCTATTGACATGATATTCCCAGTTGGTTTATAAGTTTTAATGCTGCTTGCAATGGGTACACGGTGTTATACAGATTAAGTGAACACCCGGTCCTCAGGATATGCAGTTGCATTATTAGTCTGAGTGGCATTGAGACCACCATTTCTCCTTTACCCTCATTTGGGCATTGCAGGAATTAGTAAACAAAGGGTCTAATCCTTGTCCACCTATACTCTGTCGTCTTGACCCTAATAAAGCAGTGAGTCCTCTTTATATGGTCTTTTTTTTGCACATTTGCACTTCACATTTTTTCTTTTGTTTTTCTCATGGATTAAGTACTTTTTAAATTTCTCAATAAATAATTAATTTTTATTACTCCAAGTCGCTAATATTTACAGTCCCATGGAGCTTAAATTTCTGAATAATATGTGCAACTGTAGTCACAGGAACATCAAGCTGCTTGGAGATGGTCTTATAACTTTTACCTTAAGGCTGGTTTAAATCCGTTTTTCCCCTTGCGGCCCGATTTCCCGCAGCGCCGATCTGAAAATCTATGCGGCGCATGCGGCTTTTTCGCATTGACATGCATAGCGCCGCATGGCGCGCATGTCATGGTGCATGCGGTTTGTCGGATGCGGCGCAAATGTACATTGCGGCGGCCGACAACGCTGCATGCAACGTTTTTTTTTTTGCCGATGGTTTCTATCTCCAAGCATCAGAAACATCCGGCAAAAAACCGCATTTGGCCGGAAGTGTGAAAGCTTTTCACATGCGGCGCTGCGGTAAAATGCGGGGGCCGTTTAGGCGCCCGCCGATGTGTGAAAGAGGCTAACATGTTTGCTATAAATTCTTTCTAATCTCCTGAGACAACTCTTTCCTTCGCTTCCTCTGTCCATGTTTAGTGTGATACACACCATGACACCAAACAGCACAGTAAGTATCAGTAGCCCTATATACAGGCCCACTCACTGATTTCAAGATTGTAGACACCTGTGATGCTAATTAGAGGACACACCTTGATTTAACATGTCCCTTTTGTCACATTATTTTCAGGGGTACCATCATTTCTGTCCAGGCCTATTTCATGAGTTTTATTTATTGTTTTTATTCTGTGGAAGCATGGTTGAAAATCGATGTCTGACTTTCATTTGTTCTTTTTCATAGATTTATGATTTATTATTACTTTTGTCAGATTCAAGTTATTTCTGTGACCATTGGTTTTTTTCTGTCATTAAATGAGGGGTACCAACAATTTTACCACGTGTGTACAGTTGATATACCATAAATGTATCAGAAAACACTTATACATTTCATTGCGGCCCTTAAGAGTGGGACAGATTAACAATGTGGCCCTCTGACCAGAAAAGGTTGTGTATTCCCCTGGTATGCAATGTAACTGTCATGAGAACCACTAGGTAAAAATGTTACTCCTCTTTGGGTTCTTACACTGCTTTTTACGTCACAGATGCCCTGTTTATTTTCTTACCATGTTATTATGTAAAAGGATTTTGGAAGAAAAAATGAAAGCGCCACCTAATTAAACCAATTTGCATATTCACAATCCCGAAGATATTTCTATAATTATACACAGATACCGGGGATTTTGATAGTTGTAAGAATGCAACTGAATATTCTTTGCTGTTTTGATCAACTTATTATCGCGGAAAGAGCCAGCAATTATTCATCTATCCAGTAATTACTGATACATAATATTAGATGTAATTTCCAGAAGAAAAAGCCTTTGTATAATATCAACTGTTTATTAATACGGTTAAACAAAAATACACTTTTGTAACCGTTTTTATTTGATAAAAAAAATGCAATGATTAATTCAGAATTCTCTAATTGATGAATATTTGGCTTATAACAATGGGAAGAGACGTCGTCACAGACGGACGGGTTTAACAGAGCACAGAAAAGGACTAGCAACGGGAGCCATAGAAGCAGCAGGGGAGATGAGTTTAGTATGAGGTTAGTGGGTGGTTTAGTTTTTTCATGTCCACTAGTGAACCCCAGTTTAATCAGTTCAGGACCCAATACTCATTTCCTGCAGCGGCGCCACTCCAGAGATGTTGGAGTCGTTGTTCCGCGAGAGTGACGTGACTTGTTGCGTCACCAGCAGGCTGCGGGGTACTGGTTGCAGCTCATCGATATTCTGCCAGGTGTAACATTTCCAGGGGTATAGCTCTAGGATCGCTGTCTGGGTAGACAGAATGGCATGAAAACAGTTCATTCAGACAGCAGTTCTGGTGCAAAACTGGCCGCAACCAGCTTTATTAAAGTCCACAGCAAACAGATAAAACAAAACATAAACAGAAAACCTGGGCTTGTCTAGCCACTAATTACACTTAGATAGATGGCCCTCTCTATCCGGGACCCAGACTCTACCAGTCTGTGCCCAAAACAACACATATCACATATGTTACCAGTATGGAGCTTCACAGATACTCCTCCTTGTGTCTGAAGGCCCCTTCAGCGTCCAGACTTGAGAGAGATCCACTCCTAATCAGCCGCTCTTCACACGGATTCGCACTGAGACTACTCCTATGTCCGGGGTCCTTCCTGCACCCAGACTGAGATAGCTCAAACTCCTGGAGACTGCTTCGTGCGCCGGGACACCTCCCTGTGTCCAGGCTAAAGACAGCTCTCAATCCTGGAGACTGCTTCCTTGTGCCGGAACACCTCCCTGTGTCCAGGCTAAAGACAGCTCCCAATCCTGGAGACTGCTTCCTTGTGCCGGAACACCTCCCTGTGTCCAGGCTAAAGACAGCTCTCAGATTGTGTTTGCAGACACCTACTTCTGGTCTCCTAATTAAGACCTGAGTAGTTTCAGGCCTGAGCTGCAAGTGTGTAATGAATGCAAGGTGTAGTGACCTTTCTCCACCACTAGGTTTACAAAGCCACACATTTCCCTTATACCTAGGTGAAATGTACACCCCATTCAACACACATTCCTTCACTGTCTCACATATCCCCTCCCTCTTCTCCAGACCGGAGGGCTGGTCATCCAGACCGGAGGGCTGGTCAACAATCCAACAGAGACAGTGAACTCTGGACCAGTCATGGCCCTCATCAGCTTCATCCTCACCACTGTCATAGCCAACATCAGCTTTCTCTTCATCTGAAGCATCCGCACTACCCTGTACCCTCCCAGGCCTATACTCTCTGCGGGCCTCGGGTATCCTGCACGGTTTCATCTTGACCTTAGGGCCGGGCTCATTTTCGATATAGTGCCTGGCCAGAGAAGTACGACCCGACACATCAGAACACTTCTGCTGACTCTTCCTCAGAAACTCACGTACCTCCTGTCCCTGGTGCACTGACCATGTGTCACCAACTATCACAGAAGGTATAGGGGGTTTTTCACTTTTCTCCAGTTCCCCACTTTCAGGCTCTTCTGGCAAGACATGCCCAGAAGCCCCACCGTCCGTCCCACACTCTACTTCCTCAGCCACATCTGGCTCACTGTCAGGGCTATACCCTTCATTTTCATTCACATTCTGCTCACTGTCAGTGTTATACAATTCATTTTCATTCACATCCGGCTCACTGTCAGTGTTATACAATTCATTTTCATTCACATCCTGCTCACTGTCAGGGTTATACAATTCATTTTCATTCACATCTTGATCTGGAACCTTAGTTAACATGTCATCCACAACATTAACTGCACCATCTGGTCCCTCAAGTATGTGACTATGTGACAACTCCAGCACTATACTTCTATATAGTTCAGGTACTAGGAGCTGACTCACGACCTCTCCCTGGACTTCAGTGTCCCTATACAATAGGCTATTGTCCATGGCAGCATGAGGAAACCTCTCCTCAGAACCAGGCTCCTGGGAAACCTCATTTAGAACAATCATATTTTCCTGTGCTGTTTTAAGAGTGGGGTCTCGCCACTGCTCACTCTCAAAATTGTCACAGGACACAGGCAAGTCAGGGACACTCGGTTCCCGAGAACCACCATCCTCGTCTCCCAACATCACCTGCAAAGGAATTTCATCACTATCACAGTCATCATTATTATCAATATCATTATCATGACTATGATCAGTATCATCATCACTATCATGATCATCATCACTATCATTATCAGCATCAGCATCATTATCATGGTCATCATCATTATCATGATCATCATCATCATTATCATGGTCATCATTATTATCATGATCATCATCATCATTATCATGGTCATCATCATTATCATGATCATCATCATTATCACATAAATTTAACGTCCCACTAGCATTGTGTTCCGCCCCTCGGGACTGCACACCCTCAATAGGAGCCTCATCACACTGTCCATCAAAAACATTTTTCCCCCAGAGATCCTTAGACCGGGGAAAGTCATTACCCAATATGACGGGGTGCACCAGGTTCTTCACTACCCCCACTTCATATGAAACCTCCCCGAGTTTGGGGACCAAGTCCACGGCAGTCTCTGGGTAGACTTTGGTGTCTCCATGGATGCACACCATACTCAGGTGCTTATCAGGGATGAAGTCCCTATCAATCAGGCTGTCACATACGGAAGTCACTGGACTCTCTGAGTCCAAGAGGACCTGTGCTGGGCAGTCATTTACAACCACCGGGGACACCTGTTGTCCAGTCTCTTCGGCTGAGGTGGACACACACACAGGTTCTGCGCAGGGAGAGAGGGACCTGCCAACATCACGGCACATAGGCTCCCCCTCTAGTGAACAGCCGGCTGCAATTTCACGACATCTCCAACACTGTCCACCACAATCACCCTCCCATATGTCCCCTATAGCTGGAACGCTCTTACCGCGAGAGTTCAGCGTCCGGGAACTCTGAAGCGACGACCTCTCAGACGGCTGTACCTCAGGAGGACGTGCTCGGGTGTAGCGGTTCACCATCACCTTTCCAACTCCATAATCAGGCTCGCTGACTGCAGACTCCCAACTGTATCTCCAGTTACGAACTCCCCTCGCACGGGCTGTCACCGTAACACTCAGCCGGGTACGAATCTCCGCTTTCAGCTTGGCATAGTCTTGGCTGTCCTGCTCGCTCAGGTCAGCATAGGCCACCTGGGGCACTCCAATCAGATAGGGTGCGACCATCATGGCCCACTCAGATAGGGGCAGATTCTCCTTCTCTGCCAGTTCCTCAAATCTAGTGAGATACACCTCCACATCATCACGAGGTGTCATCTTTTTCAGGGACCGTCTTACTGCCTTCTTTACAGCGGACAAGTCAGGTGCCTTCACAACATTACTCTGGGACGAGGTGCTGAGAGCTGCAATCTGCTCCAACACTCGGTTATTCTCCTGCTGCTGCAGGATTTGCTGCTGGTACTGCTGCATGCACTGCTGGTGCTGCAGCTCCATGGTCCGCTGGGCCTGGACCAGGTACTCAACGAGCCCCTCCATACTGCCGGACTTATCTGTCTCAACCACGGCAGTCTTATGTTGCACAATAACTTGCGCCATTTGTTCAAACAGCGCCTCCATGCTGTCATCCATGCTGTCAGACTTCTCTGTCTTCACAACGGCAGTCTTCACTCAAGACATACACACTCTACAGTCTTCTCCATAGAAAAATTCAGACACTTTTTTTTTTTTTTCTTTGCAAAGTCTATTAGGGCTACTGTCTCTTTAAGACTGCTCCACAGACTTTTCTTTTGCTGCTGCACATTCCACAGTCATTTTCACAACAAGTTCAGCTTTGCTGTGCATACATTTTCTCTCTGCAGACCCTATCAGGGCCACTGTCTCTCCAAGACTGCTCCAAACAGACGTTTCTGCTGACACACTTTTTTTTTTTTTTTCTGCTGCTATTTCAACAGACTTCACCTTTATTGCTGTCTCTAAGCCTCTGTGCTGCATGCACACTCCAGCACTAACTGTATCAGCCACTGCGCTGCCCGCATTCTCCGCCAATTGTAACATTTCCAGGGGGTATAGCTCTAGGATCGCTGTCTGGGTAGACAGAATGGCATGAAAACAGTTCATTCAGACAGCAGTTCTGGTGCAAAACTGGCCGCAACCAGCTTTATTAAAGTCCACAGCAAACAGATAAAACAAAGCATAAACAGAAAACCTGGGCTTGTCTAGCCACTAATTACACTTAGATAGATGGCCCTCTCTATCCGGGACCCAGACTCTACCAGTCTGTGCCCAAAACAACACATATCACATATGTTACCAGTATGGAGCTTCACAGATACTCCTCCTTGTGTCTGAAGGCCCCTTCAGCGTCCAGACTTGAGAGAGATCCACTCCTAATCAGCCGCTCTTCACACGGATTCGCACTGAGACTACTCCTATGTCCGGGGTCCTTCCTGCACCCAGACTGAGATAGCTCAAACTCCTGGAGACTGCTTCGTGCGCCGGGACACCTCCCTGTGTCCAGGCTAAAGACAGCTCTCAATCCTGGAGACTGCTTCCTTGTGCCGGAACACCTCCCTGTGTCCAGGCTAAAGACAGCTCCCAATCCTGGAGACTGCTTCCTTGTGCCGGAACACCTCCCTGTGTCCAGGCTAAAGACAGCTCTCAGATTGTGTTTGCAGACACCTACTTCTGGTCTCCTAATTAAGACCTGAGTAGTTTCAGGCCTGAGCTGCAAGTGTGTAATGAATGCAAGGTGTAGTGACCTTTCTCCACCACTAGGTTTACAAAGCCACACATTTCCCTTATACCTAGGTGAAATGTACACCCCATTCAACACACATTCCTTCACTGTCTCACACAGGTTAGACGTCCGCTCTGACAAACTAGTAAAGGCTGCTGCTGATGAGAGGCCGCTAATTGGTTCCAGCCGTCACATGACACAACAAGTCACTTTAACTCTTTAAAATGTTATTCTTATCTTCAAAAATGGTTACTGTCAGATAGTGCAAGAGAATACAAACAATTTTGTAATTTACTGCTTGCTAAAATTTTCAGCTGTTCTTGATGTAAGTAACACTTTGCTTTTCATATTTTTATTGCTCGTTGTCCAGGAGACCGATCATTGCTGCCTGACAGCTGAACATGCTGCAGCGCTGACAAGCTGTTTTCTTTAGAGCTTGTAAGCACTGTTTTGAAGCTGGCCAGGATCTCTCACTGGAGCACATTGTTACCTCATAATCCCGGCCAGCTTCAGTGCACTGCTTACAAAATGGACAACGATGGTGGTCAGTTTCCTAGGTTACGAGCTGTAAACACTGGAAAAATGTTAACATCTCAAAAATAGCTGGAAACATTTCATTAGTAAGCAGTAAATTGCAAAAGGTGATTGCCTAAGATTTCACTGCAGACAATACTGGCTTCAGGTAAGTCAGGATTGTCAGTCATCAGTGAGGAAGGGATGTGCCAAACCAAAGAGCAGATGGATGCACTGACCCTAAAAGCCATGCCTAGCGTGCTCTGAGCACCCTAATTAACATATTTGATTTTTGCACAACTAAGGCAGCGATTACAACAACAGAAACACGGCTGAGTCTCGCATGTGAAATCCCAGCTCTGGCGCCGGCACTCGGGAGTGGAGTGTGCGGCTGCATGTAGTTATATGCAGCCGCTCGCTCCACTCCTGAGTGCCGGCGCCAGAGCTGGGATTTCACATGCGAGACTCAGCCGTGTTTCTCGCATGTGTGATCCCGGCCTTAAGGTGTGATTTTTCTACGGGCTATATTCCCTACAAGGCTATGATCTTAGTTCATACGTGTATATGGGCTGGCAGACTCCCTTTAAGCATTTTGCTGCAGCTATATGAGTAATCCACAGTCAAATTCACAACCAATTAGTGTGCGGATTTTGACTTACGTGATGAACTGAAAGCTGCACCTAATCTCTAGCAGAAAATGACATACAGCACATTTATAATTTACACGAAAGTCAATTCCAGCTCTGATTATGTCCAGATTTTATTCCGCAGTGTGTGGGTGAAATTTAGTAAAGCCTCATCCACAATTCCATCACTGTTATATGTTGCAGATTTTCTGGACTTTTAACTAAGTTTACTAATTAACACTAATTTTAAGTAAAATGACAAAACAGATGAGACAGTTTTGAGCTCACACATTTCTCTAACAGGATCCATAAGGCCTTATTCACACATCCATGTTTAACATGTAAATTAAGGCTTTGTGCACACGATGCAGATTTGTTGCGTTTCCGCTGCGTTTTTTTCTGTGCGGAATTGCCCCAAAAACCCAAAGGATTACTAAAGCAAAGTTAATCAATGAGAATCCAGAATTGTTGGGCACATGATGTGGAAAATTCCATCCTTTTACGCAGCGTTTTGTTTTCCGCAGCATGTCAATTCTTCTTGCGGATCTGCAGCGTTTGTTACCCATTGACTTCCATCGAGTCACTCAAATTTGCAGCAAAAACGCAAGTGTAAAAAGGTTTGCGGATTTGATGCCGATTTGGTGCCAAAAATGCAGATTTGTAAAAGGACATGATGTCAGAAGGTGGAAGAGTGTGTGGGCGGAGAATCTAGAATAGAGCCTACCTTAGTTGAAGCACATCAACAATGGAGGTTGGACTTGAAAATGACATGATTTTTTTTTCAATAATATATCTTTATTTAGCTAACAAATCCGCAAACAAATCTGCATGTAAATCTACGTAAAAAATGCATGAAATTCGCTCAAAAAATGTGCGGAATTTCCACTGCGTTTTCTGCCAAGAGATGCAGAAACCGCACAGAAATTTGTGCAAACAAATCTGCATCGTGTGCACATAGCCTAAAAATAGTGCTGGTGTCATCAGTGTGTTGGTTCAGTGTGTTATCAGTGTTTGTTACATGTGTCAGTTTTTACCATCAGTGTTTTTGACAGGTGGATGAATAAATATATAGATAAGTGACAAAGCTTCTCCTATACTTCGCATTGCAATGTTAAATACAGAAAGCACACAGACTGTACACTGATGTCACACGTGTGCTGTACATGTTTTCCACTGACCGGTTTTTTCACAGACACCACACGTACTCATTATAACCTATGGTGATTTTCATATGCCGATGTCTTCCCACAGTCCGTGTGTCAGTGTAAACCACACGGAGACATGTCTATTTTTTTCAGGAAGCACGGATGACAAGCGCTAATACAAGTCTATGGGTCCATGAAAAACACGTACAGCACACGGGTGGCATCAGAGTGCCATCCATGTGCCGTTCGTGTGTCTAATATTGTAATGAATAGAAGAAGCTTTGTAATTTAATTCTTTGCAAATCTTTTATAATTTTATTGTTTCATAATTTATTTTATGGATAAAGAAACCAACATTTGGAGCCTTTAATTTAATGCCAGGGTACAAATTTGAGAATCCTTACATTAATTTTTATAGAGGCTAAATGTAAGTGTTTAAAGACTAAGTTTAATTGTCCCTGCCAGCGGACTAATCCAGGACTGGTGTCAATGAAACTGAGCTGGAGGGGGAGCATGCCCATATCAGTGTAACTGATATCCAGAGTGCGCAGACAATGCAGGAGGAAGAAGCTGTCCTTCTCTGCCTCCCTGCTCTCCCCATATATGTCAGGATGTCAGTTACACTGCAGTGAGCATGCTTCCCCTCCAGCACAGTGGCATTAATTGACACCGTACCTGGACTAGTCCTCAGGCATGGACAGAAGGACAATCGGGCTGCGGTCAGACAGCCGTAGATTTTCTCATGTGAGAGAACTGGGACGATTATGTTCTTAGCGTGATCTGACTCTCTCACATGAGAGAATGACAGCACAGGTGCAGAGAAGGTGGAGAACTTAATTTCTCCATCTTCTCCACTGTTTGAGGCCGCCGATGTCGGACTGCACTAAGATGACATCCAAGCGCAGTTCAATGTTTTAAATGCATCCATAGGCTTGTATGGGTGCACATGGTCCAATGAAGGGGGAACTCACAGCATGTCATACTTTTTTTCTCATGCTGAACTGGAACTGCCCCACAGTATAATAGTGGGCTGAGTGCTGTTAGATAAAACATTGTAGAGCACACGTCCATGTTACACCCTTGTGTAAACGAGCCCTTAAACTTTACTTTTCAAACACTTGTAGTTAGCATTTGGGGCTAATACAGACATTATTACAGAGGGCATTACAGGATTGATAAAGCGCTCCTAATACCTTCTAAAAGGATAAATCCTGGTGACAGATTCCCTTTAATGTCAACATTAATTGATTTACCCAAATCTCTTACTTCCCCACATGTCTCTGTAATATACTATTGGCTCCTTGTTGGCAGCCTTTCAGATTTTAGTATCCTATTTTTTTCTGTGTGAACAATCTTTGATAGTAGATGGTTAGTGAAAGGGGCAATGTTTAGGACTATTAACATTCTGCATCGATGATCTTAGACTTACAAAGACTAGCAGCACCCAAATAACAGAGCCATACACCCTGTATACACTGCAATGCTCTTCTGTATGCATGCATAGCATCATCAGTCAATACCCCCTTGTAGACAATATTGTGCCGTAATACGATAGTTCCATGGCTAACACTAGATTTTTAGGTAAAGAGTAGTGTTGAGCGATACGATAATGCAAATATCGGCTATCGGCCGATATTAGCTCTATCGGCCTTTCGATAATTCGTTTCGATATTTTCGTCTTATCGAATACCGGAATCGGAAGTTCCCATAATTCTTTGCGAGGCAATGTGATTTTAGTCAGCCAATGAGGAATCCTAAGAAGTGTGGGCACATCCTGTACTGCTGCGGTCATGTTAACTAATGGCATGGCTGTGATTGGATGCTGAAATGATGTCAGAATGCACTATAAAAGGCGCCGCCGCCGTTTTAGCGTCACTGTGCTGTGAATTCAGTAAGGGACAGAACGCTGCTGTGCTGACTCTGAGGGACAGTTAGAGATTGCGATTTAGTGTACTGTGCTGTAGGCAGGCTAGCACCAACTGCTGTGTAAAGCTTCCTTTTGCCTGCAGTGTTGTTTTAACAGCTCTGCAAGGTGTGTGTGAGTGCAGGTGACGCTGCAGTTTGCTCTGCATGCAACGCTGTCTGTAGGCATCTGCACATGTCACTCACAGACTATTTTTTTTTTCCTTCAGTGTAATTCTTGCAGCTCCATGCAATTTAACTATTAGTGTGACGCGCTTCCATCCGTATCCAATACATTGGTTGCAAACACTATAGAAGTAGACAAAGGAGTAGCCTTTCACAGATTGTGAACAGTTGTGTTTCAGTGTTCACTTCAGTCTGTGTTTTTTATTTTTTGAGTGCACATCACGCTCCAGTTACTTGTTCAAGCACTGCTGCTTGTACTCTGCTGAGCGTGTCTCAGTGCCTCATCCTTTTCATTTCTCTCCAATTGGTTCTGCTCCATTCCATTTAAAATAAATATAATCTATTAGTGTGACGCGCTTCCATCCGTATCCAATACATTGGTTGCAAACACTATAGAAGTAGACAAAGGAGTAGCCTTTCACAGATTGTGAACAGTTGTGTTTCAGTGTTCACTTCAGTCTGTGTTTTTTATTTTTTGAGTGCACATCACGCTCCAGTTACTTGTTCAAGCACTGCTGCTTGTACTCTGCTGAGCGTGTCTCAGTGCCTCATCCTTTTCATTTCTCTCCAATTGGTTCTGCTCCATTCCATTTAAAATAAATATAATCTATTAGTGTGACGCGCTTCCATCCGTATCCAATACATTGGTTGCAAACACTATAGAAGTAGACAAAGGAGTAGCCTTTCACAGATTGTGGACAGTTGTGTTTCAGTGTTCACTTCAGTCTGTGTTTTTTATTTTTTGAGTGCACATCACGCTCCAGTTACTTGTTCAAGCACTGCTGCTTGTACTCTGCTGAGCGTGTCTCAGTGCCTCATCCTTTTCATTTCTCTCCAATTGGTTCTGCTCCATTCCATTTAAAATAAATATAATCTATTAGTGTGACGCGCTTCCATCCGTATCCAATACATTGGTTGCAAACACTATAGAAGTAGACAAAGGAGTAGCCTTTCACAGATTGTGAACAGTTGTGTTTCAGTGTTCACTTCAGTCTCTGCGTAATAACCACACTTAGGCCTTATAACTTTTCTGACTTTCTTTATCAATCTACCAAGATGAAGAAGTCAGTGAGTAAGGCACGTGGTCGTGGCCGTGGAGTTTCAGCAAGGAGAGGACGTGGGGATTCTGTGTCTGCTGCCGCCCTCAGTGACACAGCATCCACCATTTATCCCCGTGAGCGTTCCTTTATGCGCACTTTGGTAGGAGCTCGGCGTGCCCCCCTGCTGCGGGAAAGACAAATTGAAGCCGTTGTTGGTTGGATGGCAGCCAATGCATCGACTTCAATTCCTTCCACCTCCTCTCAGGAACACAACACTGTTGAGCAACCATCTGTCTGTTCACCGCCTGTCAAATTGCCAAGGCAGTCAGAGAGTTCTGTACAGGAGCCAGCTGAGTCTCTGCTTCTGTTCTCAGAATCTGTTGGCTCGCAAACACGGGCACAGGCAAGCAGCATTCTGCAATTTGAAGAAGAGGGAGTATGCAGTGATGCTCAACAGCTGTGTCTCTCTCAATCTGAAGAGGCGGGTGAGCCAGTGCCGATGGACAGCACACCGCAGAACGCATCTTATGATGATGATGAGACTCAGGTGCCAGGTTTTGTGGAGCATGGTGCTGCCCAGACCATCCAACAGCAGCAGGTGTTGGAAGAGGGTAGTGGAGATGATGAAGTCCGAGACCCAACATGGCGTGAGCAACAGGAAGGTGGTGGGAGCAGCTCTGAGGAAGAGATTGTCCCAACGGTACAAAGAGGAGGGAGAGGTAGGCTGCAGACTCGCTTGCCTGTAGCCTCCAGTTTGGCACCTGTTGGGAGCAGTTCTCTTAGAACTGTCAAAATTGGCGCTCCCATGACTTGCACTGCGTGGTCCTTTTTTGACAGACTTGTACATGATATTTGCTATGTTCAATGCAAGCTGTGTAAGCAAAAAGTTAAAAGAGGTAAAAATAGCAGGAACCTGAATACCACAAATATGTGGACACATGTACGGACAAAGCACGTAGCTGAGTTCCAAAGACACACTGGAGATGTAGGCCAACCTACAGCAGCACCTACATCTTTAGGTCATGTTCGAGCCTCTACCTCCAGCTCCACACACCTGTTTCGGCTTCCTCACAGGATCTCCATGGAAGAACCTCGGTCACTGTTGTCCATAGAGAAACTGTTATTCCACCCACTGCAGCAAGTTCACAGTCATCGTCACACTCCCAGAACAAAAAACAGCCATCGGTAACACAGGCATGGGATAAAAGACGGCCATACTCGGCAAACCATCCACGAGCACAGGCTCTGAATGCTGGCCTTGCAAAACTCCTGTCCCTTGAAATGCTGTCATTCAGGCTGGTGGAGACTGACAGTTTCAGGAACTTTATGGCATTGGCAGTCCCACAATATAATGTGCCAAGCCGATTTTATTTCAGCAGGCAAGCTGTCCCTGCTCTGCAAAAACATGTCGAGGGAAACATTAAACATGCGCTACTAAACGCCGTCAGTAGCAGGGTCCACCTGACCACCGATGCGTGGACCAGTACCCATGGCCAGGGACGATACCTTTCCCTCACTGCCCATTGGGTCAATGTTGTGGAGCCGGGTACAGATCTTGCCAGTGGCGCTGTACGTGTTCTGCCAACTCCAAGGATTGCAGGAATCCAGTCTGTGCACATTGATTCCTCCTCCTACTCCAGTTCCTCAGAATCATCGCTGCACGAGCCGTCACGGTATACCTCCACATGGACCCGTGAACGCTTACCTGTTGCGACCGATATGAGCACAGCCGTGGCCAAACGTCAACAGGCCGTACTGAAATTAATTCCCATGGGGAATCGAAGCCACACAGCGCAGGAGCTCTGGGATGCCATCAAGCAGGAGAGCGATGTGTGGTTTTTGTCAGCTAATCTCCAGCCAGGCTTGGTAGTGTGTGACAATGGCCGAAATCTGGTGGCAGCTCTGGGCCTTGGCAACCTCACTCACATACCATGTCTGGCACATGTGCTGAACTTGGTCGTGCAGAGTTTTTTGAGGGACTATCCGGATCTTGATGCACTGCTGCACAAGGTCCGCCTAGAGTGCGCTCACTTGCGACGTTCCAGCATGGCCAGATCGCGCATTGCAGCTCTGCAAGTCAGATTTCGCCTTCCTGAACATCGCATCATATGTGACGTACCACCAGGTGGAATTCCACGTTACATATGTTGGAGCGGTTGTGTGAGCAGCAGCCAGCAGTAATGGAGTATCAGCTGCAACAGGCGCAATCAACTCGCAATTTGCGCCGTTCACACTTCACCACTACTGAGTGGGCCTCTATGAAGGACATCTGTCGACGTTTTGCGGGCGTTTGATGTCTCAACGCGGATGGCGAGTGCAGATGATGCACTAGTCAGCATGACTGTCCCCTTATCTGCCTGCTTCAGAAATCACTGAAAGCACTAAAGGAAGAGGTTTTGGAAGAGGTGGAGGATGAGGAGTCACAAATTCAATTACCTTCAGGACAGTCAGCGCAACGTGGTTCCTCACAAAGGGCTGGGCAGGGCTCACTTTGTGAGGAGGATGAGGAGGAGGAGGAGTCAATGGAGGAGGAAGAAATCCCTACAGAGGGAGGTACACAACGCTCTAGTCAGTATGTAGAGCGAGGGTGGGGTGATGCAGAGGAGACAGAGATGACGCCTCTTCCAGAGGACAGCCTTTGTTGGCCAGTTGGGAGTCTGCAGCACATGGTTGATTTCATGCTTCAGTGCCTGAGAAACGACCGCCGCATCGCCCACATTCTCAGCACGTCAGATTATTGGGTGTACACCCTCCTAGACCCTCGCTACCGGGACAACTTACAAACCCTCATCACACCGGTGAACCGGGACCGTAAAATGCAGGAGTACCAAGACACACTGGTGCAATCCATACTGTTGTACATTCCAGCCGAGAGAGGTGCTGCTGCTGCTGCTACTGCTTTACAAAGCAGCTCTGTGCGTCGAGGCAGTGTAGACACCTCTACAACAAGAGGGATCAGAAGCAGCGCCTCTGCACAGGGCAAGAACTGTATGTTACAAATGTGGCAAAGTTTTGTGACAGCGCCAGCAAGGTCTACACCATCCGAGACGGCTCCAGTCACCAGGAAGAAACGTTTCCGTAAGATGGTGACAGACTACTTGGCTTTCCCTCTAAGTGTACTCCCAGATGCCTCTTCCCCTTTCAAATTTTGGGTCTCTAAGTTGGATACATGGCCAGAGCTTAGCCAGTATGCATTGGAGGTGCTGGCTTGCCCTGCTGCCAGTGTATTATCTGAGCGTGTCTTTAGTGCTGCAGGTGGTGTAGTAACAGACCGTCGCATGCGACTATCCTCAGAGAATGTAGACCGGCTTACTTTTCTGAAAATGAACAAGGCATGGATCTCACCTGAATTTGCCTGTCCGTTTTCAGATTAAATAACTGTTTGGCAACGTTTTCCATGTCTCCTGTTATGTTCATCTTTCTACCACCTGAACTCTACTCCCTGGGCTACAACACCGCCATTTGTTGCTTGTAAGTAATTGGCAGGGGTACTGACTCTGGCCAGCCTGGTTACAGCACGACAGCTGTTTCCTGGCAGTGTGAACGTCAATTATCCTCCAATAAGTTGTGCTGTCGTGTTGCATTCGGGTTAGCCGACTCTATGGTGCCTGCAGTTTAGGTGATTCCTATGTGTGCTGTGGGATATGTAAATAAAGGCGGTTTCCATTGTGACAATAGGATAAGCACCCACTGTAGGACTGTGTGATTCGGTAACTGCGGACGGCTTGCTTCCTGTCAACTTACATTTTCATGGGTGCGTTCTTCTACCCGTCCGGGGTCCAGTACCGTCAAGTGGTTCTCCCCAGTGCCTTTGGCCTAGGTGCCTCCATCTCCGTATCCGAGTTCCAGCAACGTCTGCTGGTCCTTGGTAGTGCTTTGGAGCACAGGTACCTCCTGCTTAGTAACCGTGTCACAGTAACGTCAGCTGGTACTCGGTTGTGACATTGCCTCTTTTCCTTCTGCTACCCGTCCGGGGTCCAGTACCGTCAAGTGGTTCTCCCAGTGCCTTTGGCCTAGGTGCCTCCATCTCCGTATCCGAGTTCCAGCAATGTCTGCTGGTCCTTGGTAGTGCTTTGGAGCACAGGTACCTCCTGCTTAGTAACCGTGTCACAGTAACGTCAGCTGGTACTCGGTTGTGACATTGCCTCTTTTCCTTCTGCTACCCGTCCGGGGTCCAGCACAGTCAGCTGGTCCTCGTTACTTCCATTGTCTCTTGCTCCATCTGATACCCGTCAGGGTTCCAGTAACGTCAGCTGTTTCTCGGAAATTAGACGACATTAAAGACCACCCAGAAGAAGATGCGACAACAAGGACGACGAGCATGAAGCCAACCAGCCTGAACACCATCACAAAGAAAAAATAAAAGATTACCCAGAAGAAGATCACCAACAGGACAAAGAAGGTTAAGACAAACTACAAGATACAGAACAAGAGACAGAAGAACAATAAGCAAAAGATCAAAAAGCAGAAGAACATGAAGTATAAGACCAAAATGAAGAGCAAAATATATGCTCTAAATTCTAAGCAGAAGAAGACTAAGCAGTGTATGGGGGTGAGTCCGTTCCTCCTCGTGGTGCCCCTGGAAAATGCCTGCTGCTGCAGGCTAAACTGAACACGGACAAATACTGTTGTAATTTAAATCTTTTGTGACAGCAAGAACGGAAGGATGAACAATTCATACTTTTACAGATTACAAGTACAGGAATCTCTGTCACAAATAAGAATATGATGAAGAAGATGAAGAGGAAGAAGATGAAGAATTTGAATATGAAGAAGATTAATTAGTTTAATAATAACAATATGAGTAATGTAAACAAAAACATGAATAGCAAGAAGTTTAAGAAGAAATTAAGAAGGTGAAGATGAAGAATAATTTGATGAGAAAGATGAGTCTGCTGCTGAAGATTATGAAGGAGAAAGTGTGGCACTGGCAAAAGTTAAAAAGGTGAAGAGCATGGAAGTTGTGAAACATACATATTTGCCAAAATAGAAAAAAGGTTAACAACATTGTCAATTTGTTAGTCAATCCAAAGTATTTCCAAAAAAAAAAAAAAAAAATGCTATTCCAATGCATTGGGTTAAACATGTATGCCTTTATTGTCTCCTCAACCTCCCCCAATACATTCTACATTAGTCTTTGTTGTTTTCCTTCATGTACAATTAACCAACAAGGCAAGAATGGTTTTTTTTAATTTCGATATTTTGTTCCCATAGACTTACATTGGACTTCCGGTATCGTAATCGGATATCGACGATATTTAGTGCTATCGGCGATACAATTTCGATACGATATTTTTAGATATCGAGCAATATCGCTCAACACTAGTAAAGAGCGGATATACAGAAAAAGATCAGCTGGTCGACAATCTTTGGTTTTGAAGAGCCACTGTACAGTGGATAATGTATGCTTTAAAAAAAACTGGGGACGTGGCATTCATGGATTTATTTTTAGATGTTACGGTTCTTCCACCCTACACAAGTTGCGTATTCGCCTGTGTCTGTCCCATACTGAATTGTTTCTATTACTTAAGCCTTCTTTCAATTAAGGTCGGAGCATCAGAGCTTAATGCACTGAAACAGTGCTGCATATTGTAATGAGAAGGGGCTTTTGAAGAAAGGCACATCTGCATCCTGTACTTTCTTTAGGGAGGTGTGAGTTCAAGGCAAGTGCACACATGGCCGAAGTGTGCAGGAGAACTTCATACATTTATGCAGAAGCGCTGGGATGGGATTCATATGCATGCTGTGATCGGGCCATATGTTTGACTCTTTGTTCAGCCCGTTTTTAACACGCTGCAATCCAGCACCCAGAAATAGGAACAGAGCTCAACTGTTCTTTGCCAAGGCAATGCGCGCTGTCTTGTCCCAGATGGACAGGGATCTTCTTTTCCTTCCTAAATTTTGTACTTTTTCAGAACTGTATCTTTTTTCATGTAATATACAAGTAACTAACAGTCTCAAATGTACTGGTCATCTGATATACTGTATATACCCCCAAACTATGGGGATTCCCACATAAACAATACAGGGTTCGGGGGAAATTTATGTACATTCCACTTTATGTTTCTTTTAACAAACATGTTGGCGACATGATTTGTGGCATTTATGGACATATAAGTATTACAGGTTCTCCTCCTCTGTAAAGCGTTGCCTGCCTAGTACCGACTTTCAACGGGAAGAGTCTGATCAGGTCTGGTTACATGCTCCTCCATCATGTGCCATTTTGAGAACTCGAAAGCTGTATGAAGGACACACCATAAAGAGGAGAACCAGTTATACTTATATTAGTGACACAAAATCATGTAAACATTTGTTGATGGCATCGCCATTAACGCCATCCTACTTTTCCTTGTATGGAGCTGGCTCACAAACGGACCCTGGTCTATGCGGGGTGAGTGGGTCGACTGTCTTTAGATGGCTGACACTAGCCATCTGTAAGTACCACAATCAGAGCAGGCTCTGACATTGTTAGTTTAACCCCACAGATGCTGCAGTCTATTTTGACTGCTTCAATTAACTAGTCAGGGGGGCTACCTGTCACCCCATTGGCACTCTGTAACACAAATGTAGGGCTTTTGATTGGTTATCACGGCACCTACTGACCTAATAAAGGCCCATGTGCCTGACAGATCTGTACTCTATTAAGCCTCACCTCATAGGGGATTAGCTTAATTACAGTAGTATGTATTTTGCCAGATCCCCACCCATACATGGGACGGACTCAGCAGGTAAGCCCCCACCACGACCGCTACATGTGTTACACAGCTAGCATCTGCCTGTAACAACAGCAACAGGAGCCAGCTGTGATTTTTTATATATATCAGTGAGTGAGTTCTGGTGGCCATAATACTGTGGGGCTGGATTATATTTTATGGAGGGGGCTATATTATATTCTATGTGGGGCTGCATTATACTTTATGAGGGTCTACAAAATATTCTATGGAGGGGTTGCATTATACACTATGAGGGGGCTGCATTATACTCTGAGGGGGATATATTATATTCTATGGGGGCTGCATTATACCCTATTAGGGGGCTGCATGATACTATATGAGGGGTCTGCATTATACCCTATGATGGGGGCTATATTATATTCTATGGGGGGCTGCATTATACCCTATGAGGGTCTACAAAATATTCTATGGAGGGGCTGAATTATACCCTATGAGGGGGCTGAATTATACTCTAAATGGGGCTGCATTATACCCTATGAGGGGGCTACATTATATTCTATGGGGCACTGCATGATACTATATGAGGGGGGCTACATTATAACCTATGAGAGTGGCTACATTATATTCTATGGGGGGCTGCATTATACCCTATAAGGGGGCTACATTATATTCTATTGGCAGCTGCATTATACCCTATGGGGGGGCTACATTATATTCTATGGGGCGCTGCATGATACTATATGAGAGGTTCTACATTATATTCTATGGGGGGCTGCATTATACCCTATAAGGGGGTTACATTATATTCTATGGGAGGTTGCATTATACCTTAGGAGGGTGCTGCACAAAGCCCCATTAGGGGGCTACATTATATTCTATGGGGGTCTGCATTATACCCTATAAGGGGGCTGCATTATACTCTGAGGGGGTTACACTATATTCTATGGGGGGCTGCATTATATCCTATGAGGGGGCTGCATTATACTCTATGAGGGAGCTACATTATATTCTATGGGGGCTGCATTATACTCTATGAGGGGGCTACATTATATTCTAGGGGGGGCTGCATATATCATATAAGGGGGCTGCATTATACCCTATGAGGGGGCTACATTATATTCTATGGGGGCTGCATTATACTATATGAAGGGGCTACATTATATTATATGAGGGCTGCATTATATTCTATGATGGGGTTGCATTATATTCTATGAGGAGGGCTACATTATATTCCATAAGGGAGGCTACTACAACCCCTGCTATATTATAATAATAATAATTTTATTTCTATAGCGCCAACATATTCCGCAGTACTTTACATTTTAGAGGGGACTTGTACAGACAATAGACATTACAGCATAACAATAAACACATAGATCAAAACAGATACCAAGAGGAATGAGGGCCCTGCTCGCAAGCTTACAATCTATGAGGAAAAGGGGAGACACAAAAGGTAGATGGTAACAATTGCTTTTATTGTTCGGAACAGCAAAAGTGTAAAAGTCGGGTGCTCATGTAATGCTGCATGAACTGGTTATCAGTCTAAGTATGTAACAATGCAAACACAGAGGGCTATTAAATGCATAAAGCATGTGAGAACATGATGCGAGGAACCTGGTTATGGTAGAAATTTTGAATGGGCAACACAGGGATAGTTAAGTTAATGCGTTGAGATGGTAGGCCAGTCTGAACAAATGTGTTTTTAGGGCACGCTTAAAACTGTGGGGATTGGGGATTAATTGTATTAACCTGGGTAGTGCATTCCAAAGAATTGGGCAGCACGTGAAAAGTCTTTGAGATGGGAGTGGGAGGTTCTGATTATTGAGGATGTTAACCTCAGGTCATTAGCAGAGCGGAGGGCACAGGTAGGGTGGTAGACTGACATGAGGGAGGAGATGTAGGGTGGTGCGGAGCCATGGAGTGCTTTGTGGGTAAGGGTAATAAGTTTGTACTGGATTCTGTAGTGGATGGGTAACCAGTGTAATGACTGGCACAAGGTAGAGGCATCGGTATAACGATTGGTGAGGAATATGATCCTGGATGCAGCATTCAAGACAGATTGGAGAGAGGAGAGTTTGGTAAGAGGGAGACCAATTAGTAGACTTACAATATATTGTATACTTGTTAGAACCCTCTTGTTAGATTTTGTTTCAGTTTGCTGGTCACATGACCTTTTTTCCCTATTTAGTCTGGCTCCGCCCTTCTGGCTTTGCTGGACTTCATTGTATTTTCTACTCTTAAGCTAGCCGGGTGCTTAGGTGCCTTACTCTGTACTGTAAGGAGTACAGTTCATATAGCGTCTTGTGCTTGGGTGCGATGAAAACACAGGAGTCACAGGTTTGATATAGAAGGTCTTGTATTACTTCATACAAGTGGCAATAATAGTCACACAGTTTGCAGATACAAAAGCAGGAGACACAGCAGGCCAGCGTAACTTAAGCTCAGCAATCACTCTCACAACAGGTTCAGGATCTCTTCTCTGTTACCATAAGTCCATGCAAACGTGGATTTATCAAATAGCAAGGTTCCAAAGTCCACGAGTGTTCCAAAGTTCCACAATAGGAAATAACTGGAGTACAAGGTCCAAGGCTTCCAGGAGTCAGGTCACAGGTTCACTGCAGGCTTGATTCCGAAGCACTGATTGCTCAGCTGTGGCTGCTTAAGAAGCAAGAGGGAGAGAATCAGGGCGGGAACATGCAAGCTGGAAACTCCATATTGACTGAGGGCAAGACAGCTGCAGCAAGACAGAAAGTAAAATGGCTGACGGAAAAACTGAGTTTCAGGAACATGTACACAGAACCTTACATACTCTGTCAGTTTTGCTTAATCTTAGGATCTCGTAGTACCGTATTTTTCGGACTATAAGACGCACCGGACCATAAGACGCACCCCAAATTTTCAGAAGGAAAACAGGGAAAAAAAAATAATGTGTCAAATGGGGGTCCGTCTTACAGTCCGAAGTGCTCTGTGTTGCAGGGGTGCTGTGTGGGGGGCTGTGCTGTGTGGGGTGGCTATGCTCTGTGGGGTGGCTGTGCTCTGTGGGGTGGCTGTGCTCTGTGGGGTCGCTGTGCTCTGTGGGGTCGCTGTGCAATATATGGTACTCACATCCCATAGCGGTGGTCCCAATGCAGCCTCCTGTGCTCTGTGGTGTCTGGCCAGCAGCGGGGCTCTGTGCTGCGTGGGGGGCTCCGCCGGCATTTCCCTCTTAGCCGGACAGCCCCCCCGCAGCTCCGCTGCTGCGGCCTCCTGATACATGGCCGCCAGCGGCCTCCGGTGGCGGTCCCGACGAAGTCTTCCGTGCGGTGGTTCCGGGGCAGCAGCCGGCTCTGTGCTGCAGGGGGGCTCCGCCGGCATTTCGGTCTTAGCCGGAAAGCCCCCCGCAGCTCCGCTCTCTCCTGCATCTCGGTGGCGTCCTCAAACATGGCCGCCAGGGGACTCCGGTAAGATGGCCGCCAAATCTCATTCAAGTCTCGGCAACGAGATTGAATTTGTCCCTGGAGCAACTCTTCCTAAAAGTCATTTATTTAATTTGACTATTCCTGAGAGAAAGGCTTTGGAGGAATACATACAGACAAGCTTGGCCGCCGGTCACATTAGGCCTTCCAAGTCTCCTGTGGCGGTTGGATTTTTTTTTGTTAAAAAAAAGGACGGCGGTTTACGGCCTTGTCTAGACTTTCGTGAGATTAATAAGATTACTATACGCAATCCTTACCCACTGCCATTGATTCCTGATTTGTTAATCAGTTAGTGGGGGCCAAGTGGTTCTCGAAAATTGATCTTCGAGGGGCATACAATTTGTTGCGCATGAAGGAGGGGGATGAATGGAAGACTGCGTTTAACACTCCACTGGGTCATTTTGAGAATCTGGTCATGCCTTTTGGACTTTCCAGTGCTCCGGCATTTTTTCAGAATCTTATTAATGACATCCTTAGACCTTTGATCGGCAGAAGTGTGGTTGTGTATTTGGATGACATTTTGATTTATTCACCGGATTTGGAGTCTCATTGGAGGAGTGTGCGTGAAGTATTACAGTTACTGAGTGATAATTCACTTTTTGCCAAACTAGAAAAATGTGAGTTCGCTGTACAGAGACTTAGTTTTTTGGGCTACATTGTCTCCAGTGAAGGTTTTGAGATGGACCCTGTGAAAGTGCAAGCTGTGCAGGATTGGCCTAGACCTATTGGTGTGAAATCAATACAGAGGTTTTTGGGGTTCGCCAATTATTACAGAAAATTCATAAAAAATTTTTCTGTGATTGCCAAACCTCTGACTGATCTCACCAGGAAAGGTGCTGATGCGGTTCAGTGGACTACTGAGGCCATTGAGGCTTTTGTGTTGCTAAAGGAGAGGTTCAGCTCTGCTCCCATCCTTACGCAGCCTGATGTGACTAAACCATTTTTGGTTGAGGTTGATGCTTCTGTGGGGGTCGGCGCGGTGTTGTCTCAGGAAAAGACGGATGGAGTACATCCCTGTGCTTTTTTTTCAAAGAAATTTTCTGAGTCTGAACTAAATTATGATATCGGTAATCGGGAATTGTTGGCAATTAAACTCGCATTTGAACACTGGCGTCATTTTTTGGAGGGAGCGGAATTTCCCGTTCAAGTCTTCACCGATCATAAAAATCTCATCTACCTTGATGCTGCCAAACGCTTGAATGCCCGTCAGGCTAGGTGGGCACTGTTTTTCTCACGCTTTAATTTTACCGTTACTTACATCCCAGGTACTAAAAATGTTAAAGCTGATGCTTTGTCTCACAGCTTTTCTCCTATGGTGGGTACTGAGGAGGAGGAAAACATTTTGCAAGAGGGGGTTGTTATTGCGGTTTTGGACTCCGTGTTGGAAGATGAGATTCTTAAAGCACAGGAGAATGCCCCATCTAACACGCCGCATGGGAGGTTGTTTGTGCCTGGTACCCTGAGGAGAGATTTGTTTGTTGAATGTCATGACTCTCGGTTGGCAGGTCATCCTGGAATCTCTGAGACCAAGAGACTTGTGGGTCGCAGCTTTTGGTGGCCTGGATGGCAGAAGGAAGTCATTAAGTGGGTGCGTCAATGCACTGTGTGTGCTAGATCTAAGTCTTCTCATACTCCTGCTGCAGGGTTGCTTTGCCCTCTGGAGGTCCCTAGTGCACCTTGGACACATTTGGCTATGGACTTTATTACTGACCTTCCCCCCTCTGAGGGTTTCACTGTCATCTGGGTGGTCGTGGACCATTTTAGCAAGATGTGTCACTTGGTTCCTTTCATCAAATTGCCCTGTGCTAAGACTCTCGCTAAGGCCTTTGTCAAGGAAATAGTCAGACTACATGGTGTTCCTACTGACATTGTTTCTGATAGGGGACCTCAGTTTGTGGCTCATTTTTGGCGCGCCTTTTGTGACAGGTTGGGAGTTCATTTGTCATTTTCATCCGGATATCATCCTGAGTCTAATGGCCAGACAGAAAGGAAAAACCAGGATGTTGAGCAGTTCTTGCGTTGTTTTGTGACTGATAATCAAGAGGGGTGGTCTGAGTTTCTGCCACTTGCTGAGTTTGCTCTTAAAAATCATACATCCGCTTCTGCTGGTTGTTCGCCTTTTTTTGTTGTACTGGGAGACATCCGTCTTTTGGGTCATTTTCCAAGTTGGGATCGGCTGTACCTGAAGAGGAGAATTTTTCTGGTGTGTTGCAGAGAGTTTGGACTGATGTGCGTGGTAATCTTCAGGAGGCTAACAAAAGATCCAAAGTGTATTTTGATAGAAAACGACAAGAGGTTTTGTTTGCTATTGGTGACATGGTCTGGTTGTCCTCTAAGAATCTGCGCTTGAGGATTCCGTCTAAGAAATTGGGTCCCAAGTTTGTAGGGCCCTTTAAGGTGCTTCAGGTTATTAACCAATCTGCTGTTAAATTGGAGCTTCCTACCTCCTGGAAGATTAATCCGGTGTTTCATGTTTCTCTCTTGAAAAAAGCTGAGGTCTCAGATGGAGACGTCTCGGCCACTGTTCCCCTGGTGGTGGAGGACGGGCAATATGAGATTTCCCGCATCCTAAATTCTAGACGGTATAGAGGGGGTTTGCAGTACCTCGTCGCTTGGAAGGGTTATGGACCCGAGGATAACTCATGGGTGAGGGCGGATGATGTTTCTGCGTCTAGACTTGTCAGAGCGTTTCACAAGAGGTTTCCGGATAAGCCTAAGTCCTAGGGGATCCGGAGGATCCTCTTAGAAGGGAGGGTACTGTTAGAACCCTCTTGTTAGATTTTGTTTCAGTTGTTTCATCTTATTTTACTTTAATTATTGTATTGTTAACGTTGTTACTTATGACTTGTGTTTTGAAACTGTTAAACTGTAAAGCGCTGCGGAATATATTGGCGCTATATAAATAAAGATTATTATTATTATTAATATTAATATAAGACCCTCATTTTGTCATCATTCAGGCTCTCATAGACTTACACTGAGATCTTGTGACTGCTAGCTCTGACTTCTGGACAGTCAGAAGTTGCGTTCACAAGATGGCGCTGCAGGACTGGAAGGACACCAATAGAAGGTGAAGACGGCAGCTGATAAGTATAAGTATACTACTACACTTAAGGACCTTAGATTAGAAGCACCACTCCAGCTCTGAAAACAAAACAAAGCACTGTAGTGCTGCCTCAAATCAGGTTTCACAAGTCTCAGGCCGGAGTCACACTGGCGACAAAATCGGACGACTGCAATGCGATGAAATATCGCATTGCAGTCGGACCTATGTTAATCTATGGAGCAGCTCCCAGTATCAGATTTTTTGTGGTCCGTTTTAAACGTCCGTGTACAATCGCAGCATGCTGCGATTGTCACCGATTGTCGGTCGACAATCGCCAATGCAAGTCTATGGGAGCGATGAAAAATCGGATTACAAACGGACCACACTGTGTGACTTGCGATGAAATCGCATCGGTGTCCTTTAGAAAAGCCGGCAATTCATCCCCGGCTATACTGTAAAATCACACTGACAGCTTTAATAAAGACTAGAAAGAATAGATATATACACATAGAACACATATATATATATATATACATGTCATTGTGACATGTACATATACATATATTTATAGTTCCTAGACTTCTACATACTGTAATAGCCGCTAATTCAATTGCCGGGTTTTGTGAAATCACAGAAGCCGACATGAAATGATACATTGTTTCCACACATTTAACCATGTAATTTCATGTATTTTTATATATGTTTGAAACATACAATTACATGAGTGTATTTGTGCAAAATTTCAGACATGTAGGGGTTAATTAAAGGTGTAATTTCGTTGAAAAAAAATGCGTGGGCTCCCGCTGTATTTTCTCCACCAGACAGACAAAGCAAAGCGAGTGGGGGCAGATAATAATAGCCTAGGGAGGGTACATTTTTTTTGTGCCCCCCCTGGCTACTAACATCTGCCCCCAGACACCCCAGAAAGGGCAAATCTATAATTAGATTCGCCCTTTCTGGCACTTTGCCCGTCTATTCCCATTGCCCTGTAGCGGTGGCGAATGGGTTAATAATCTCACCTTACTGTCACCTTGCTATTGAAAGGTGACCTTAAGGTAGGTTAATAATTGAGAGCTGTCAATTAGACAACTATCAATTATTAATCCTATTGAAGTAAATAAAAAAACACACACACACTTTAAGAATAAATAATTTTAATGAAATAAAAACACATTTTTTTTACCATATTTTATTTTACACTTAATCCGTGCGAAGCCATTGATCTCCTAAAATAAAGAAAAAAAAATAAAAACAACATTATTCTTACCTATTCCGCCGATCTGTCACGTCCCACGCTGTAATCCTTCACAAAGGGTTAACTAGCTTTGAGCCAAGCAGTGCAAGTAATCCTGCATGCTCAGCTCAAAGCTCCTGAATGAATAAGTTCCTCTCCTGGCGACAGGAGAGGATGTGTTTCATGAATGAAGCTTAATTGATTGTGTCCACTTTCCCTTTAGGTCAGGTCACTACAGTTAAATTGGCAATAAATCAATTAAGCTCCATTCATGAATCTATTCCTCTACTTTCGCTGGGAGAGGAAGTTATTCATTCAGGGGAATACAGGTCTGAGACAGCATTATTAGCTCTCTGCGACCTGTAACCTGTTAACCCTTTCTGATGGATTACACCGTGGGACCTGACTGTACATCGGATTGGTAAGTATAATTTTGTTTTTTTATTTTATTTTTATTACAGGAAATGGTTTTAGCAGGTAAATAAAATATGGTCAAAAACTGTGTGATTATTTAATTAAACTTCTTTTTTATTAAACTGTGTGTGTTTGATTTTTCTATCATACAATAGGATTAATAATTGATAGTTGTCTAATTGACAGCTCTCAATTATTAACCTGGCTTAAAGTGACCTTTCAATTGCAAGGTCATTTTAACCCCATATTAACCCATTTGCCACCGCTACAGGGCAATGGGAATAGACGGGCAAAGTGCCAGAAAGGGCGAATCTAATTATAGATTTGCCCTTTCTGGGGTGTCTGGGGGCAGATGTTAGTAGCCAGGGGGGGCACAAAAAAAATGTACCCTCCCTAGGCTATTATTATCTGCCCCCACTCGCTTGCTTTGTCTGTCTGGTGGAGAAAATACAGCGGAGCCCACGCATTTTTTTTCAACGAATTTACACCTTTAATTAACCCCTACATGTCTGAAATTTAGCACACATATACTCATGTAATTGTATGTTTCAAACATATATAAAAATACATGAAATTACATGGTTAAATGTGTGGAAACAATGTATCATTTCATGTCGGCTTCTGTGATTTCACTGAAGCCGGCAATTGAATTAGCGGCTATTACAGTATGTAGAAGTGTAAGAACTATAATATATATATATATATATGTCACAATGACATATATATATATATATATGTGTTCTATGTGTATATATCTATTCTTTCTTTTGGCATTTAAATACTATTCTTTTGGATCCATTATATGTCAGTTTTGCAAGCCTGCGAGAAAATCTCGCAAGTCGGATGAAAATCGGATGTTACAAGGTACACACACATGCGATTAAATCGCATCTTTGAAGGAAAATCGGATGCCAGAAGGATGTGTGATGTTTGCATTTTGATCCGACAATCGACCGTCTAAAACGGACCGATTTTTTGTGGTTGTGTGTGACTCCGGCCTAAGACTCACAGACTGACTATGGACCATAATGTCCGGACCAGCTGCGGGTCTCCTGACCCCTACTGAACAACCTCAAAGTCATATAGGAGGAAGTCATATTTGGGTCCACATTCCAAATATCATAATCCATACTCAAACCATACATGCCATAGACTTACACTGAGAGCTTGTGAACATTTCCTCTGATTTATGGTCAGTCAGAAGTTGTGGCCACAAAATGTCTCTGCGGGATGGGAGCAGCTCCAGAAACAGCTGAAGATGGTGGCTGGTAAGTATAATACCAGGGAAAGGTATATAAGTGGTACCACTCCAGCACTACAATTAAAAATACACTGGAGTGGTGCTTTAAGAACTGAAGGCATGGCAGGGTTCTACACCAGCAACCACCGCCTCCAAATGAGCAGATGAAGTGTGGAGATGGTTTGTCTGGCCCTGCTACATTATTCATTCCTGGAACGCTACTATATTATTATATGGGTGTTTTTATTAGTTTTAACATTATAACATGTTATAAAATGTTCTATAAACCAGCTCCTGACGAGATAGGATGAGTAAAACATTATTAAAATGACATATGACACATGTGTAATAAAAAAGGAGCAGATGAATCGTTAAACCAACATTTTAATAACATTTAGTTATACAGATGATTCCTAGTAGCAGCTCCTGAAATCACTCATGATATTGTCTATTGACTTACTTGATTGGCCCATATAGATACTTCTGCAATTAGCTACTATCATTATAGTGTTGTCTATGCAAATGCTGATAACATGAAGTCCACCCATTCCAACAGATGCTAGAGATCCCAGCTCAAGCTAATGGAGGATAATCCCAACGGAAACGGCTTCATAAGCTTAACTGCCCCTGAAAGGCATTAGAATATGTTGGCTAGACGAAACAAGCCCCTTAAACTGACATATACCTAATGACTTGCCTGATGCCTGGCACCGGTTGCCGGCACAAAGAAAGGTAAAATGCTAGGAGCCTTCACCCAGGACTGAGATTCAGCTGGCTATAAGATGAGTATAATCCACATGCCAGGGCAAAGTAACAAGTAATAGAGCAATGCTGATTAGAAGGGTTAGCATAGAATGACATAGACGTGCCCAGAGTTTTTCCTGCCAGTCCCATACAGTAATGCTATCTTCTTGTAATGCAGATTTCACACAGACCACACAAATGGCATCGGTGTGCTGTCCATTCACATGACAAATCCATTCATTGAAATGGGAGTTAGATCTGTGAATCAGACCAAATACGGACAGGTCTTGGCTTTTTTTGGCAGACTATCAGTCTTCGAAAAGAAGACACATGTAGAGAATAGGCTGAAATGTGTCATGTGCTGGTATCTATTAAAAAAGCAATAGCACAGGCACATGAAAAAACAGACATGTGAACTAGGCCTAGCGCCCCGATTCATCAAGACCAATGATGTTTATGCCAGTCTTGATCAGGCATTTTGGAGTCAGACGACGCTCCTGGTTCAATAAGAGGCCTCGCCACTATTCTTACTCCAGTCAGGGACTGGAGTAAGATGTTTAATATAAGTTACGCCACAGCTCATCATGAATTAGACGAGCTGTAGCATCGTTCTCCCTTCCTGCCCCAGGTCTGACCATTTTAGTGGTCTGGGCAAAACTGAAGTGAGAACGTCAACATTTGCAACATTTTTGCAGAAAAATGTTGTGACTTTTCAAAGATTTTAAAAACTTTCACAGATCGGAGCTGATGTGTTCAAAGAGTAGCATCAGGCTAGTAAAAAAAAACATCTATTGTGGCAATAAATACTGTGATATATATATACAGTAGATGTAATGAACAACCTATACATATGCTCAGTTATAGTGCCACAGGCAGTCGAGGTGCTCTTCATTGTGACGGAACAGGGATTTAGAGCAGAGAAAACTACCCTTTTGGACACCCCTGCAGGCCCCTTTTTAGTAAGCCCTTGTAGAATGTTCCAGATAGGCTTGGGCTACACAGCCAAGTCACAAAAATCCTTTTCTCACTTGAATTTTCTGAAAATTACTATCCTGTGACAAGTGTAGACATGTAACCCCCAGCCTTATGTCTATGGCAAAAATAAAACATAATTAAGTTCCTAAAAAAAAACCGATCAATGCATTACTGTGTCCCATTGGCTATCATCTAAATGTACGCTAGCTGAAATATCTTGACACAAATAATAAAATAATTCATGTTAATTAATGATCTAGGAGCAGATTGTCTGCTCATACATATTGTTTGACTTGCAATTAATATTAAATGATAGGTAACAAGTCTGGGTGGCATCCGCCTATTGTGGATCATATTTATGAACTTGTCTAACAAGTTTCTTTTTTATTGGATGCAGTAACCACTTGCCATGATAATGACACACAATGATCTATGGCAATAGTACTTGAGTCTTGAGTGATTACATAGAAATACATTTGTAATTAAACCAGATGTCCTAGGTCGCTCTCACACTGATCTAAACGCGTTGGACTTGTTTTTTATAGGCTCGCTGGATAGCAGAGAGAACCGTAAAAACCACTTTACGTAACACGATGCACCCTGCGGTCTGTGCAGCTTTTCATGTTGTCCGGATACTTGTGCTTTTAGGCCATTTGCTGTCATACAAGAGTGATACATTGCTAGTTCCTATTGTTTGGTGGCAGTCACAAACCGGCACCGACCACAAGTAAATACTCACAAGCGCGGGTCAATCTTCTGGCCTGTATTACAGGTGAAACAGACATCATAGCGGTGAAGAACAGCAGTGTTTTTCCTTAATAAAAAGGACAAATTGAGCGCAAGACTGACATTTTCATTTGTCAAAATAACAATTAAATCTAATGACCACAGGCCTGTGGAAACAACAAAGCGCTCTACTGTGCATTGCCCGGCAATGATGTTTGTTCAGTTGTAATAATATACTTTTTATGCTGTTACTAGGCAGATGTGCTGAGCGGCTGCAAAACAAGAGCCTGCATCATCAGACTCTCCAGTGTAGCAAAAAATATATGGTAGTCAGAGGGAAGCCTCATTTAATGGCCACGTTCAGTCACAAAACACATGACATACCACGTGATGGGATAGCAGTCATTATTCTTCTGCGATTGCTCCTTTTGCTCCAAACGATGGCCTCCTGTTGGCATATGTTAAATGACATCACTTCCTGTGCCGGTGACCACAGAGTATAGCCTCCGCGCAGACCTAATTGTCAATGTCTGGCATCCAGGTCTGGGATAAGACAGGAGGGTGTGTACATTAATTATAGGGCAAAATTCTAAACATATAGATGGCTGTGTGTCTAGAGTCTGTTGTCGGGGTAGAACTCCCTCATAGATTGTAAGCTTCATTCCTTTCGGTATCTGTTGGTTTATGTGATTATTGTTATGCTGCAATGTCTATTGTCTGTACAAGCCCCTCTACAATGTAAAGTGCTGTGGAATATGTTAGCACTATAGAAATAAAATTATTATTGTTATTATCTGAGGCCTTCACATGTCCGTGTTTCCGGTACGTGTGGCATCCGTGTTTTTCATGGATACCATATGCACCCATTATAACCTATGGCGATCTTCACATATCCAAGTGTTCACATAGACCAGTTGTCCATGGAAACCACACAGAGACATGTCCATTTTTTTTCTGGCAGCATGGATGACAAGGGCCAATACAAGTCTATGGGTCTGTAAAAAACACGTACGGCACATGGGTGGCACCAGTGTGCTGTACGAATTTAACATTGCATGGTGTAGGAGAAGTTTTGTAATTTCATTCTTTCTTTATCCATTCCAGAAAAACACAGATGGCGCTCTGATGATGACACCAGTACTGTATTTTCTGGTACCGGTGTTACCCAGATGTGTGAAGGGGGTCTGAGAGACTAGTTATTAGGGAAAGTGCATGAAACGAATGGATGTTAGTGGGCAGATACACGGCCGTATTCCTCGTGTGAGGATTGCACTGCAATCCTTGGACTGACCGCCGGCTCTCCTGACCTGAGCGTGACAGCTGCATAGAAATACATGCCGCTATCAGACTAAGGTCAGAAGTGCAGGGCCAATCCGTGCAGAGCGATCCTAACACGAGAAATATGGCCGTCTGTCTGCGCCCTTACAAAGTTGCTCCCTCTCTCATAGGACTGTTCAGCTCACAACAGGACTGGCACAGTGCTCACTGCGGAGACGAGGAAAAGCAGCTTGGCACCTGTCGTCAGGCAATGCCATTCCCCATCTTAGACTTGGGGATTAATCAGTCTTCTAAAAATAAATGTAAATGGAGAATCTCTGTAGGAAAAATAGCTGAATTGGATACTTAGTCATATTAAAGAGGACTAGGGAGATTTGTCAAAACTAGAGCAAAAGGAAAAGCCCAGCAACCAATCAGAGATCAGCTGTCATTTTTCAGAGGCGTTGTGGAAAATTAGTCAGATTGGCCGGGGTCATACTAGCGATGAATACAGAAGAGTGCTATGTGATAAAACATCACACAGCACTCGGGACAGTATTCATCTATGGGGCAGCTCCCATCAGTGGTTTTTTTCTCAGCTGTATCCTATGTATAAGTGAAATCGCAGCATGCTGTGATTGTCACCGACACTCAGCCGAGGCTCGGCGCACTCGTACCCATATAAGCCTATGGGTGCGAGTGACAACGCACATCACTCGGATATCATCCGTGTGTTGTGCGATATACGCCTTCAATGGAGGAGATGGAGAAATTCATTTCTCTGCCTCCTCCGCAGCTGTGCTCCGATCCACTCTGTGTGAGAGGCTCGGAGCACAGTCGCATAACACTCGGCTCCCGCCGCAGAAGAGCAGGAGCTGAGGGACATTAGCATATCGCATCCGATGCTCGCATCGGATGCCATACACAAGTGTGACCCTGGGGCCATTGGTTGCAATCGGCAACTGCTCCACTGCTTTTTTTGTTTTTTGCACTAGTTCTTATTACTTTCCCTCAGTGGATTCTGAACTGCAAGAGGATTTATTCCTGACACATTATCCATCCCCTAGCAAATTAGCAATTATGGTATTAAAATATCAAAACTCTTTGTCCAATGTAATAGACCTTCTTTAAGGGTCCGTTTCCACTTTCTGTATTGCTGGCGATTTGGACGCAGCAGAAACCCCGCTCTGCCCAAAGCCCCGCCACCTTCTGTGACCGCGGTGATTCCGGATGTGCTCATTGAACACATCCAGAATCACCGCAGCGTATCCATACAGTAGGCTGTTTACCTTGCGAGACTGAGCGTCTCCGCAAGGTAAACAGACATGCTGCTGTCCGGTTTAGCGGGTGCGTCACTCGCGTATTCGGATGCATAGTGGAGACGGGATTTCATAAAATCCCCTCCATTATGCTGGAACATCTGGCCGCTGCGGCTGTACGCAGCAGCAAATACTGAATGTTTCCGCTACGTGGAAACATGCCCTAAGGGTTTATTCACATGTTGCGGTATTTGTTGCGATTTTCTCACAATTACAGCAGCTTTGCTTTTGGAAAAATAAAGACAAAAAACTGCAAACATGTTAATAGACCCGTTTCCGTTCTGCTTCTTTTCAGACAAGTCATATATTTTATTATTTTAAAATTAAACCATTGACAAGGGAAATTATTTTAAAAGGAGAAAAAATTTTTTTTCGGACTGTAGTCATGTCTCCAAACATGAAATGAGTGAGAGAGCAGAAGTGTTGTTTTAGGCTATCTACATTGTTAAGTGGGTACAGAGCCAAGTATTTTTGGCATGTCGGAAGCTAGGCATTTCCTAGCTGACTGCACACATTTGATTAAAAAAAAAAAAAAAAAAATTATAAAGTAGGATTAAAGATCTTTGAGCTCCCACTAGGAAGCTGTTGCACCAGACTATTCCCAGCCTTGCAGAATTCTACTTTCACATAAATGCTACTTCCCAAGCAAAGACATACGACAGAGATAGAAAAAAATAACTTCTTTATTTACAAAACAAATCCAAATATTGGACGCTGTAAACAAGATTCACAATCCTTTCTCCCAAGTATGAGTGCCAGCAGCCTGTGTCTCCATCCGCTCTCCTGCCTGTCCTTAACATATGGTCAATGTATTCCAAGAGGAGCTGAAGCAAAGGGCAGATACTGCAGCTGTGAAGAGGCAGCCTTCAGATCGCATAGAGAAAAGGTTGAGAGCAGTCAGCCCAGCTACTTCCCATTAGTATTTTCTACTTTGCAGCCTTTTTCGCTCGCATGCAACCCCACATTACATCTCCGCTTTGCAAATAAAACCACGCATTGTTATAGATATGTAAAATATATTTCTGCTTTTGGCAGAACGATCTCTAAAAGACATTTAAAGTCTACAAGGAAATATTTCAAGAAAATATTTTTTTTTTTGCTTGTTTTGATTTCTTTTCTGTTGCATTTTTTTTTTTAATTGGCAAAGTCATCAACCAACAACATAATTAATACAAGTCATGTACAAAGCATTTTACATGAATCATTTAAAACTCTGAATAAAATATAGGTACGTAAAGTCAAAAGCATCAGTGTGTAAAGCAAAATAATATTAAGAAAAGTACAAATTTAAACACTGCCTCCCTACCCCGTCCCTTAGACATAACACCCGTGCATTTTTTTTTGTGCGACAACATACAATGGTTTGGCTTGAAAGCGTTCTGATGTTTCATCACATTTGTATTAGAAGGTTTATCTCGACATAGATTAGCAATAAATCCATCCGCCACACAAACTGTCCAATGGCTGGTGTTTAAGGAGTCATGGATTTCAAAGGGGGCTTTGTTTCTCCTAAAAAAAAAAATCTCAGTTTTCCAACATACTGGATGACAGACAAGTCATTTTCACCGATGGCTGCAAGAAATGGCCGTACAGCATACAACCTAAAATAAATAAATTAAAAAAAAAAAAAAAAAAAATGTGCTGGGAAACCTTGATGAATAAAATAAGGATAAAACAAGTAAATCTATGTCCTGACTGCTTGAAATAAGATCAGCTGCAGGAAAGCGTAAAATAAAGAAAAAAAAAAGTGAAAAGTGGAGGGGAAAAAAAAAAAAAAAAAAGTGAGCATTGTATAAAGATTGCAGGTTATCAAATAGTGGTGCCTGTGTCAGAACACTACGTGTTTCCACACCATCCACTGAGAGATGAGCTATCTGTGCAATGCACATAGCTGTGGGAAGAATAGCTATACCCATCACCAGCTGATCCCATTTCCCCCGCCATCCCCTGCACGACATGTGATCTATCTATGGATACTGTTTGATTTAGACAAGCCCATCTCAATTCTGGTTTACTGTCTGGAGGAGCTGAGACTTGGGAAATCGAGCCCCTCTCTTCACTATTAATCAAGGAAAGGCTTCTGCGTTGACCAAACAGACAGGAGCCGTCACAGAAGAAGCCAGAAATTTCCGTGTAAACAGAGTTGGCAGTGCAATAGCTTTAACAGATCCCGCTAAACTCGCAGGAATGGTGCTACAGTAAACAAATCAGATTCCTGCTAAAACAGCCTTTAAAGACTGGATATGAAGGAGGAAAAAAAACAGACAGATTCGATCTAGCAATTTCCAGGACTTTAGACAATGACAGGATTTCGATCCCAGAAAAAACAGCCTGAAAAGAAGCCTTGGGGGCCAGTCAGACTTAACCACTCCACTGCCGGGCCCGACTGCACGTCAGCTACTCAGATCAAATACAATTTTGCAATCCCTACTGTACCGTTAGCATTATTCTACTGGAATTAAAAGGGTTTTTATTTTTGGCACTACAGTCATATCAGACTTGGTCAACGTCATGCAAAATACACTAATCGCTGATATTTCATGCCACTTAACACAAAAAAAAAAAAACCAAGAAGTAATAAAATCCAGTTCAACTAACTTCTGCAAAAAGGCAAGTCAATCTGTCGCCAACAGGCCTAGTCATACATGAATATGTGATGACTTCCAAATAATCATCCTTCCACAGCGATTTACAATGGGAAACCATGCAGTCTGCAGAACAAAAGGCCTGGCAGAAGTGTGTCTGCATAGTTCTACTTTAGCAAATGATTTAGTAAGCACCAGGAGCTGCAAACAATAAATTAATCCAGATATTGAATCTTTCAGTCATGTCTCTGCACATCAGATGGATGCACCAGACTGTAAAAGCAATCACAGACCAAGAGAATAAATCAGAGAGGAGTAAACAATTTGCTGTGGAATAGGGAGGATTACCATAGGTTACTTGTCACCGCGTCCTGCCAAGAGGAATGTAGGATATACAAGTTGTAACACCACAATGGCTCCTGGAGGGTTAACAATAGCTACAGCGAAACAGTTATTGGGATAAGTTACTTAAATAAAAGTTACAGTACTAACATTGTAAACGCTGAAACAGCTAAACTGAACAGAAGGGGAAAGACAGAAATACTGAGCTACGAGAGCCGTGCAATTCAGCGACATTTCACATTAAATACCTCTAGTGGTCCTACTATGCATTTGTTCCAAACAGATGGAGAACCCCGGAAATTCTGCGTCATTTATGGATATCAAGATGGGGGGTGAATAGTCAGGAGAAAAAATATGGTTGCCATCACTATGATAAGAACAGACATCAAAAAACCCACCACTGACTGATTACATCTACTGACACCTCCAAGATGGAGACAAGGGTGGGGGGAAACATTAAGAGACAAGACATTACCTGGTCATGGAATTTCCAGGTCGGAGCTGAAACCTCATTGGAAGGCTTTTCTACCGTAAGGTGTTTGACACTAAGTGCTACATTTATCCCCCCTATAATTCAATAAGTCTCCTCGCTACAGCAAAGGAGTTCACAAATGAGAAAGTTATACACAAGTGTCTGCCAAGGAAAAATATGGCATAATTGCACTGGTAATCACAAGTTCAGGATTTTTTTTTATTTTTAAAGTATTTTAGCTTTCAATTGTGAATCCCTGATAAATGTGCGGTTCAATCACAAAGATAAGTTGATAATTGTAGGAAACAGGCACTTTGATACAGTAAATAAACAGGTACACAAGCCAGCTCCCTTCTCCCCCCTGCTTTCCTGTTTTGGGTAGGTTTCTGTAAGAAATCTTTGGTCCTCGAGCATTACATTTGCTACTATCTGTCACATTTGTTATAATGCGATTTGTGCAGATATCTGGAAAGTATCTGTGTTATCGGTCAGACAGACAGTTGCAGGAACTGTGCCACCCTGCTGCAGTTCACCGTGTCCAAGAAAGCTTAGTAAGCGAGCAGGCCGCTCATACATTCACCAAATGCATCTTCCTTCACGCGTTGCTATAGATCATTGAAATACAGAAGGACATGTTAACAGCATTTACTTCTTTCCACGAACCAACCTCTTACTATCAAATGTAAAGTGAGCAGTAACTGCCAAACTGTACTTCCATCACACAGGCCCCAAACTGCAGGGGCGCTGTCACCCTAATTGACAGGTTGCTTTTGTGCTCTTGGGGGCTGAACCCAATAAATTAGGAGTTTATCGTTCGGATCGTGCTCTCATGAATTCTATAGGAACCACAAGCTTCACAAAGATAGAAACCTAGAGCAGATCATCATTGCCAAACTCACACCTTATTACATAACTGGGTCTGGCCCTGCTTAATATGGATCTGGAACGCTGCCCGTCGTCAGTCTTAATTACAGGGTAACCAAGTGGAGTAGGTATGCTGCTGGCATGTAAAGACAGGCTGCACCTGGGCAATATAGTAATTGCTGAAGTTGGCATCTGCTACATAGGGGGCTGGCTGGTAGTAGCACGTGACGTTGGCTACATTGGGAATAATGTTTTGTTCTGCCAGTACTCGGATGGCGAGCATGGTGATAAGGCTCAGAGTCTGCCTCCGCTCATGGCCCATGAGACACACCGTGCTTTCATTGACCACGCCATGTAGAGTCATGAGATAGTCATACTTGCGGTCCTCTAAGCCCACAAAGTGGTTCTGCAGGTAGCACTCCAGCTTTCTTTGCTGTTCTCCAATGTCTGAGAAGTCAATGAAGAATCTAGAGCACATGTACCTCTGTAGGGACTTCATTTCGGATTCGGAGGCTGCCCTGAAGCCCCTCACTAGCAGGTTGCAGTACTTAAGAAGGCCTCCACCACGGATCTCCTCAGGGTTTCTAGTGGCAATGATCTTGTGACAAAGGTGATCAAAGGCTTCCTGGAAATCCCCATACACACTCTCCCCAATAATGGTGGGGTGGAACGTTTCAGTCATTGGGTTCTCGGAGCACTCATAGAAAAGTAAGAGGGAATCCAACTTAATCTGAAAGGAATCTACACTGAACTCAAACTGCCTCCTCAAGGAATCCATGAACTTCAGCTCCACGTTCTTGCCATGGTTATTGGATAAGGAGATCAGACTCCAGCGGTCGGAATCATTGCAGACCTTCACCATTTTCTGGACATACGCCTCCTGGAATGGGAAAGACAAACACAAGAGGTAATTAGTGTCAGGAGCTCAGCAGACAACCCCCTGATCTGTGGCCCCCACTGCCAAAAGGAACCAGGGAGAGGGGATAGAAGTCGCAGTGATGGAGGACAGATCTGACAGGCCAAGAGCAAGAGAGGATTGGGGATAGGCAGATAGCTAAGCTGGCACTTCCCTGTGGCAGAACTACAACTCCCAGCAAACCCTGACAGCCTGGTGGATTGGGAGCAGCTGGAGGGCCACAGGTGGGAGCTCCCTCGTGTAGGTCAGGGCACTGTGCTCCTGGTTACCTTTAGGGTGAGTGGGCTGATCTTCTCCTTGTTAACTCCATCGGGTAAGAAGTCCAGCAGGCAGTCCAGCACCACGTCCTTCACAGTTTGGAACTCGGCCTCTCCCTTCAGGTCCACGCAGAAGATGAGGTCCAGGTCCTTGTACCCCAGCCCGCTGTCCTCGTGCAGGATGTGACTGGCCGCGGAGCCGTTCAGCCGGACATCGCGGACGTGGATGCTGCGCTCCTCCAGGCGGCAGCGCACCTTCTTCACGATCTGCCGGGGCTTCATCTCCAGAGTGGGGAAGTTTCCCCGGCCGTGGATGGGGATGGTCTCGGTGAGGATGGAGTCCAGGCGCTGCACCTGCTCCCAGCTGAGGACGTTGCAGTTCCCCTGGCATGCGCCACCTTCCTCGTCTGCCATGGTGAGATGCCGTGCTGCCAGATCCCACGAGCTGCGCGAGTATGACCGTACCTGCTGCGCTCAGAGTCTGGGAGCCGTGTGCAGCCACACCACTTATATAGGGGGATCGGCTGCGCGCACGGCCACGCCCCCTATTAGCATAGCTCTGTGAGGGGCGGGGCCGCTGTCACACTGACCCGGGCAGCCTGCGTCATGGAGAACTGTAATCTCATAATGAGGAGAGGCTATTCTTCCCAGACACTGTAATGACTGAGGGAGACCGGCGGGGCCCAGTGACGGGCGCAGCACTGGAGGCCCATAGCTGGCCAGCCTCTATTATTAGCTGCTACGGTCCGCGGACAGCAGACAGATTCGCGAGCGATGACAGGCAGACGCTGTCCACCAATCCGAGGGCTATGACGCACATGCATTCTTCTGACGTCAGCCGCTAATGTGTGGGCGGGGCCAGGATCTCCCTCAATGAGATGTGAGCGCTGGCGTCTCCGCCGTGACAGCCCGAGGGCGCCCTATATAACGCTCGTAGGGGGTCCCCTGTGTATGGCGTGCTGCAGGGGCCCTATATAACGCTCGTAGGGGGTCCCCTGTGTATGGCGTGCTGCAGGAGCCCTATATAACGCTCGTAGGGGGTCCCCTGTATATGGCGTGCTGCAGGGGCCCTATATACCGCTCGTAGGGCATCCACTGTGTATGGCGTGCTGCAGGGGCCCTATATACCGCTTGTAGGGGGTCCCCTGTGTATGGCGTGCTGCAGGGGCCCTATATACCGCTCATAGGGGGTCCCCTGTGTATGGCGTGCTGCAGGAGCCCTATATACCGCTCGTAGGGGGTCCCCTGTGTATGGCGTGCTGCAGGAGCCCTATATAACGCTCGTAGGGGGTCCCCTGTGTATGGTGTGCTGCAGGGGCCCTATATACCGCTCGTAAGGGGTCCCCTGTGTATGGCGTGCTGCAGGCGCCCTATATACCGCTAGTAGGGGGTCCCCTGTGTATGGCGTGCTGCAGGGGCCCTATATACCGCTAGTAGGGGGTCCCCTGTGTATGGCGTGCTGCAGGGGCCCTATATACCGCTCGTAGGGGGTCCCCTGTGTATGGCGTGCTGCAGGGGCCCTATATACCGCTCGTAGGGGGTCCCCTGTGTATGCCTGCTGCAGGAGCCCTATATACCGCTCGTAGGGGGTCCCCTGTGTATGGCGTGATGCAGGGGCCCTATATACCACTCGTAGGGGGTCCCCTGTGTATGGCGTGCTGCAGGGGCCCTATATACAGCTCGTAGGGGGTCCCCTGTGTATGGCGTGCTGCAGGAGCCCTATATACTGCTCGTAGGGGGTCCCCTGTGTATGGCGTGCTGCAGGAGCCCTATATACAGCTCGTAGGGGGTCCCCTGTGTATGGCGTGCTGCAGGGGACCTATATACAGCTCGTAGGGGGTCTCCTGTGTATGGCGTGCTGCAGGGGCCCTATATACCGCTCCTAGGGGGTCCCCTGTGTATGGTGTGCTGCAGGGGCCCTATATACCGCTCCTAGGGGGTCCCCTGTGTATGGCGTGCTGCAGGGGCCCTATATACCGCTCGTAGGGGGTCCCCTGTGTATGGTGTGCTGCAGGCGCCCTATATACCGCTCGTAGGGGGTCCCATGTGTATGGCGTGCTGCAGGGGACCTATATACAGCTCGTAGGGGGTCCCCTGTGTATGGCGTGCTGCATGAGCCCTATATACCGCTCGTAGGGGGTCCACTGTGTATGGCGTGCTGCAGGGGCCCTATATACCGCTCGTAGGGGGTCCCCTGTGTTTAGCGTGCTGCAGGGGCCCTATATACCGCTCATAGGGGGTCCCCTGTGTATGGCGTGCTGCAGGGGCCCTATATACCGCTCGTAGGGGGTCCCATGTGTATGGCGTGCTGCAGGCGCCCTATATACCGCTCGTAGGGGGTCCCCTGTGTATGGCGTGCTGCAGGCGCCCTATATACCGCTCGTAGGGGGTCCCCTGTGTATGGCGTGCTGCAGGAGCCCAATATACAGCTTGTAGGGGGTCCCCTGTGTATGCCGTGCTGCAGGAGCCCTATATACAGCTCGTAGGGGGTCCCCTGTGTATGGCGTGCTGCATGGGGCCTATATACAGCTTGTAGGGGGTCCCCTGTGTATGCCGTGCTGTTGGAGCCCTATATACAGCTCGTAGGGGGTCCCCTGTGTATGGCGTGCTGCAGGGGCCTATATACAGCTTGTAGGAGGTTTCCGGTGTATGCCGTGCTGCAGGGGGCCTATATACTGCCTGTAGGGAGTCCCCTGTGTATGGAGGGGGCCAATATACTGCAGGGGCCCAATATACAGCTTGTAGGAGGCCCCTGGTGTATGGTGTGCTGCAGGGGCCCAATATACAGCTTATAGGGGGCCCCCAGTGTATGGTGTCCTACAGGGGCCCTATATACAGCTCATGGGGGGGTCTCCGGTGTATGGTGTGCTGCAGGGGGCCTATATACTGTTTGTATGGGGTCCTCGGTGTATGGCATGCTGCAGGGGACCTATATATAGCTTGTGGGGGATCCCCGTTGTATGGCTTGCAGCAGGGACTCTATATACTGCAGGGGGCCTCTATACCGCTTGTATGGGGATTCTGGTTGTATGATGTGTTGCAGGGGGCCTCTATTCAGCTTGTAGGAGGGTCCCCAGTGTATGGCGTGTTGCAGGGAGCCTTTATACAGCTTGTAGGGGGAGCCCTGGTGTATGGCGTGCTGCACAAGGCCAATATACAGCTTGTAGGGGGAGCCCTGGTGTATGGCATGCTGCACAAGGCCAATATACAGCTTGTAGGGGGAGCCCTGGTGTATGGCGTGCTGCAGAGGTCATATATACTGAAGAGGGCCTATATACAGCTTGTAGTTGGTGCCCAGTGTATGCCATGCTGCAGGAGGCCTATATACAGCCTGTAGGGGGTCCCAGTTGTATGCCGTGCTGCAGACAGCCTATATTCAGCTTGTAGGGGGGTCCCCGGTGTATGGCGTGATGCAGGGGTTCTATATACTGCTTGTAGGGGGGGCGCGAGGAATGGCGTGCTGCAGGGGCCCTATATACAGCTTCTATGGGGGTCCCGGGTTTATGGCGTGCTGCAGGGGGCCTATATACAGCTTATAGTGGGTCCCCGATGTATGGTGTGCTGCAGGGCGCCTACATACAGCTTAGAGAAAGTCCGCAGTGTATGACATGCTGAAGCGGGCCCTACATATAGCTTGTAGGGGATCCCCGATATATTTCATGTTGCAGGGGACCCTATATACTGTAAAAGGGCGTATATACAGCCTGTAGAAGGGTCCCTGGTGTATGGCATGCAGGGGGCCTTATATACAGCCTGTAGGGGGTCTCCGGTGTATGAAATGCTGCAGGGGCCTATATCAGCTGCAGGGGGCCCTATATACAGCTTATAGGGCTCCTTGGTATATAGGTTATAGGGGCTTCTTATTATATGGCATGCTGCAGGGGCCCTGTATCCAACTTATAGGGGGTCCCTGGTTTATGACATGCTGCAGGAGCAACCATATATACAGTTTATAAGTTGTTTCCTTAAATGACTACCCTCTCTATATACGTCACACAGGGGGTCTCTGATATCTGACTGCCTGACAGCGCACTCTGCAGCTTCTAAGGTGGTCTCCTTATGAGATTCAAGATTCAAAGAAGCTTTATTGGCAGGACTAAATACACATTAGTTTTGCCAAAGCAAGTGTACAAAAGGGAATAGGGATAGGGATGTTGGGTAGGGGCAGATCTAGGGTAGGGGCTATAGAAGTCCATGGCATAGGAAGGGGGGATGAGGGCAGATCCGGTGTGGGGGCTATAGAAGTCCATGGCATATCATAGTTCTCTTTCTTGCAGTGTATGACATTCGCTCACATACCGCGCTGCTATCTCCGCTGCTCTCTCTTCTTCCCCCAGTAGGATATATGTTTTCTCTTCCTACTTCATGGTGATGAAATCCAGGAAGAGATGTGAGAGTCTCCTGAAGTGAGTGTCCCTCACTGCTGAGTATTTGGAGCAATGTAGCAGGAAGTGGGTTTCGTCCTCTATGGCCTCCTGGTCACAGTGTTGGCATAGTCTTTCCTCCCTGGGCTTGTAGCTCTGCCTGTGTCAGCCGAATTCGATGGCCAGTCCTTATGGACTGCAATGTATACGTCCTATATGTGGTCCCTGATGTATTCCGGGCGTGCAGGGCACTCGGTATAGGAGGTCCTCGGTACATGGACGGCTCCAGGGGGGTCTTATATGTGGTCCCAGGTATATTCCGGTGTTATTGCGCTCTATGTACTCCCTAGAGGGGGTCCTCGGTATATTTCGGTGTTATTGCGCTCTGTGTAACTCCCTAGAGGTGGTCCCCGGTATATTCCGGGTGTGAGGGCGCTCTATGTACTGTGTATATGTGGTCCCAGGTATATTTCGGTGTTAATGCGCTCTATGTACTCCCTAGAGGGGGTCCCCGGTATATTCCGGGTGTGAGGGCGCTCTATGTACTCCCTAGAGGGGGTCCCCGGTATATTCCAGGTGTGAGGGCGCTCTATGTACTCCCTAGAGGGGGTCCCCGGTATATTCCGGGTGTGAGGGCGCTCTATGTACTCCCTAGAGGGGGTCCCAGGTATATTCCGTGTGTGAGGGCGCTCTATGTACTCCCTAAAGGGGGTCCCAGGTATATTCCGTGTGTGAGGGCGCTCTATGTACTCCCTAGAGGGGGTCCCCGGTATAGTCCGGGTGTGAGGGCGCTCTATGTACTCCCTAGAGAAGGTCCCAGGTATATTCCGTGTGTGAGGGCGCTCTATGTACTCACTAGAGGGGTCCCAGGTATATTCCGTGTGTGAGGGCGCTCTATGTACTCCCTAGAGGGGGTCCCAGGTATATTCCGGGTGTGAGGGCGCTCTATGTACTCTGTGTATATGTGGTCCCAGGTATATTCCGGGTGTGAGGGCGCTCTATGTACTCCCTAGAGGGGGTCCCAGGTATATTCCGTGTGTGAGGGCGCTTTGTACTCCCTAAAGGGGGTCCCCGGTATATTCCATGTGTAAGGGCGCTCTATGTACTCTGTGTATATGTGGTCCCAGGTATATTCCTGTGTGAGGGCGCTTTGTACTCCCTAAAGGGGTCCTGGTATATTCCGTGTGTGAGGGCGCTTTGTACTCCTAAGGTCCGTATTCCATTGTGATGGCCTCTTGTACTCGGTATATGTGGTCCCAGGTATATTCCGGTGTGAGGGCGCTTTGTACTCCCTAAAGGGGGTCCCTGGTATATTCCGTGTGTGAGGCGCTTTGTACTCCCTAGAGGGGTCCCTGGTATATTCCGGTGTGAGGGCGCTTTGTACTCCCTAGAGGGGTCCCTGGTATATTCCGTGTGTGAAAGGCTCTCATTGTACTCTGTAGTAATGTGGTCCCAGGTATATTCCGGGTGTGAGGGCGCTTATGTACTCCCAATGGGTCCCACAAGTATTATTCGGATGTAGTGACCTCTTTGTACTCCCCTAAGGGGGTCCCAGGTATATTCCGGTGTGAGGGCGCCTTTGTACTCAAATTCAAATTCATTCAAATTCATAGCTTATGGCAGGACAATACACATTATTTGCAAGCAGTACAAACCCTAAAGGGGTCCCTGGTATATTCCGTGTGTGAGGGCGCTTTGTACTCCTTAAAGGGGTCCCTGGTATATTCCGTGTGTGAGGGTGCTCTTTGTACTCCCTAAAGGGGGTCCCAGGTATATTCCGGGTGTGAGGGCGCTCTTGTACTCCCTAAAGGGGGTCCCTGGTATATTCCGTGTGTGAGGCGCTTTGTACTCCCTAAAGGGGTCCCTGGTATATTCCGGGTGTGAGGGCGCTCTATGTACTCCCTAGAGGGCTCCCTGGTATATTCCGTGTGTGAAGGCTCTATTGTACTCTGTGTATATGTGGTCCCAGGTATATTCCGGGTGTGAGGGCGCTATATGTACTCCCTAGAGGGGTCCCCGGTATATTCCGGGTGTGTGGGTGCTCTATGTACTCTGTGTATATGTGGTCCCAGGTATATTCCGGGTGTAGGGCGCTTATGTACTCCCTAGAGGGGGTCCCCGGTATATTCCGGGTTTGAGGGCGCTCTATGTACTCTGTGTATATGTGGTCCCAGGTATATTCCGGTGTTATTGCGCTCTATGTACTCCCTAGAGGGGGTCCCCGGTATATTCCGGGTTTGAGGGCGCTCTATGTACTCTGTGTATATGTGGTCCCAGGTATATTCCGGTGTTATGTGCGCTCTATGTACTCCCTAGAGGGGGTCCCCTGTATATTCCGGGTGTGAGGGCGCTCTATGTACTCCCTAGAGGGGTCCCCGGTATATTCCGGTGTGAGGGCGCTCTATTGTACTCCTAGAGGGGTCCCCGGTATATTCCGGGTGTGAGGGCGCTCTATGTACTCCCTAGAGGGGGTCCCCGGTATATTCCGTGTGTGAGGGCGCTCTTTGTACTCTGTAAGTGGTCCCAGGTATATTCCGGGTGTGAGGGCGCTCTATGTACTCCCTAGAGGGGGTCCCCGCTATATTCCGGTGTGAGGGTGCTCTATGTACTCCCTAGAGGGGGTCCCCGGTATATTCCGGGTGTGAGGGCGCTCTATGTACTCCCTAGAGGGGGTCCCCGGTATATTCCGGGTGTGAGGGTGCTCTATGTACTCCCTAGAGGGGGTCCCCGGTATATTCCGGGTGTGAGGGCGCTCTATGTACTCCCTAGAGGGGGTCCCCGGTATATTCCGGGTGTGAGGGCGCTCTATGTACTCCCTAGAGGGGGTCCCCGGTATATTCCGGGTGTGAGGGCGCTCTATGTACTCCCTAATGGGGGTCCCAGGTATATTCCGTGTGTGAAGGCTCTCATTGTACTCTGTGTATATGTGGTCCCAGGTATATTCCGGGTGTGAGGGCGCTCTATGTACTCCCTAGAGGGGGTCCCCGGTATATTCCGGGTGTGAGGGCGCTCTATGTACTCCCTAGAGGGGGTCCCAGGTATATTCCGGGTGTGAGGGCGCTCTATGTACTCCCTAGAGGGGGTCCCCGGTATATTCCGGGTGTGAGGGCGCTCTATGTACTCCCTAGAGGGGGTCCCTGGTATATTCCGTGTGTGAAGGCTCTCATTGTACTCTGTGTATATGTGGTCCCAGGTATATTCCGGGTGTGAGGGCGCTCTATGTACTCCCTAGAGGGGGTCCCCGGTATATTCCGGGTGTGAGGGTGCTCTATGTACTCCCTAGAGGGGGTCCCCGGTATATTCCGGGTGTGAGGGCGCTCTATGTACTCCCTAGAGGGGGTCCCCGGTATATTCTGGGTGTGAGGGTGCTCTATGTACTCCCTAGAGGGGGTCCCCGGTATATTCCGGGTGTGAGGGCGCTCTATGTACTCCCTAGAGGGGGTCCCCGGTATATTCCGGGTGTGAGGGCGCTCTATGTACTCCCTAGAGGGGGTCCCTGGTATATTCCGTGTGTGAAGGCTCTCATTGTACTCTGTGTAATGTGGTCCCAGGTATATTCCGGGTGTGAGGGCGCTCTATGTACTCCCTAGAGGGGGTCCCCGGTATATTCTGGTGTGAGGGTGCTCTATGTACTCCCTAAGGGGTCCCCGGTATATTCCGGTGTGAAGGCGCTCTATGTACTCCTAGAGGGGGTCCCGGTATATTCCGGGTGTGAGGGCGCTCTATGTACTCCCTAGAGGGGGTCCCCGGTATATTCCGGGTGTGAGGGTGCTCTATGTACTCCCTAGAGGGGGTCCCCGGTATATTCCGTGTGTGAGGGCGCTCTTTGTACTCCCTAAAGGGGGTCCCAGGTATATTCCGTGTGTGAAGGCTCTCATTGTACTCTGTGTATATGGGGTCCCAGGTATATTCCGGGTGTGAAGGGCCTCTTGTACTCCCTATAGGGGGTCCCCGGTATATTCCGGGTGTGAGGGTGCTCTATGTACTCCCTAGAGGGGGTCCCAGGTATATTCCGGGTGTGAGGGCGCTCTATGTACTCCCTAGAGGGGGTCCCCGGTATATTCCGGGTGTGAGGGCGCTATATGTACTCCCTAGAGGGGGTCCCCGGTATATTCCGGGTGTGAGGGCGCTCTATGTACTCCATATATGTCCCTAGTACATGGCGCACATCGCTTATGTCGCACTGAGAACACACAGACGAGTACTCGCCCCCTGTGAGTCACAGCTCTGGTCCGTTGCCCGGGGAGCCGAGGTCCGTTGCAGAACAACAGCGGCGCCTGCTGGCCGTCCGTCACCAAGCAGGGGCGCCGGCAGAGTGTGAGGCGCAGCCTGCGTGTGTTCAGTGCGGGCGCCTCTCCCCTCACACGTCACTACCGAACAGTGATGGCCGATAATGTCCCCGGGACACTTTACTGCTGGGCAGAGTCCTTGGCTCAGCCCTCCACATGCCTCCATTTACTTTACCTCCCCTTGTACAAACAGAGGAAGCACTGGGAGCCCCGCACTAAATGTGTGTGAGGAGAAGCGTTCCCAGATGATTCATCTGTGACGTGAGGTGGGCGAGTGTAATGGCGACCCTCGCTATCACTCATCAGGCCACTAATTGGCCCTTGTGTCAGTGACAGCAGCTGCCATCAATCCCAGTGATGCACAGTGTGGCCCTGACTTGTATCCGGACAGTTGGGCGCAGTCTCCTCCGCTTATATCATGTCGCTTTCTCAGGAGATTTTTAGCGCAGGGCTCATAAGGGTGAGGACTGTGTGTAGCCCACCTTTAACCCTTAGTGTAAGTGCGGTAAGGTGCTTCCCGAGCGCCATCTTGTCCAGTGCCGCTACGACCCTCTTCTCATTCATGTGACTTCTACTTTGACTAGCCCTGTATGTCAATTTTAGGTCTCACACTCATTTGTGACAAAAACGGACGAGTGCAATCTAATAAAAAATCGGATTGCACTCGGACCAATGTTATTCAATGGGTGACCTCTCATCTGCGATTTTTCTTCTCAACTGAAATCGGACTGAAAAAAATCACAGCATGCTGCGTATTGCTGCGTATCTCGGAGGAGACTCGCCAATGCAAGTCAATGGATGTGAGAAAAAATCGCATGGCATATGGACCATCCGTATGCCATCCGTTTTTTACATATACCTTACCATTCTGTGGCATAGAACACTGTAAATGATTTTAGAATAATAGTTCCAGAGAAAAAAAATGCATTGCATACACATGTCATACAGATGCTATGTGAGAAAAATCACATTGTACTCGCATGAGACTTGCATAGTAAACGTCCGTTCTTTCGGTCCAGATTACGGACCGTTTTTTTTCTCACATGTGGGTATGAGCCCTTAGGGTATGTGCACACTTTGCGTATTTGCTGTTGTTAAAATCTGAGCAGATTCTTCCTCTCTTGCCAGAAAACGCAGTTGAACAGTCACATAGAGTTCACCGGAGTTTGTGCTCTCACTTTTCGGCACTACCGCTGTATGAGAATTTTCTCACGCAGCTGTGCCGTAAGTGACAGCATGAACTCCGGTGACCTCACGGCGGCGCAGTGATACACTACGGAAGAATTACCTCCTGTCATTGTATCACCGTAGCCGTGTAGAGCAGTCACATCTCCCGATGTGACTGTTCTACATGTGAGTTCGTCGTGGGACACTTGTTATTAAATAGACTACGGCGGAAAGGTAAGTATATGTTGGTTTATTATTTTATTTTTATTGCAGGAGGTCGGGGATTAGGTGTTTGGTGAGTATGAATGTGTTGTTTTTGTTTTACAATTGAACACAGTCACCGGATGATGAGACTACTACTGTCCGATTATCAGCTCATGCCATCACTGTTATATGTGACAGCAGACATAGCCGGATGGGAATAGTAGTCCCATGGGAATAGTAGTCCCATCAGACAATGCCTGGCTACACACAGTCACCCGCAGACAGACACAAACACACAGACCTGCATACAGACACTCGCACACAGACCCGCATACAGACACCCGCACACAGACAGAGATGCACATATTCTTCGCCCACACATAGTCTCCACCCACACACATTCTCCACGCACACACTCTCCCTCCTTCCTTTCCGCAGCGTTTTTGGCACGCAAATCCACAGTTAATCCGCAAACCTTTTTACACCTGCGGTTTAGCTGCGGATTCGACTGACTCAATGTAAGTCAGTGGGTGCAGATACGCAAAAGGAATTGACATTCTGTGGAAAATAAAACGCTGCGTAAAATAAAACGCTGCAAATCCGCGTGGAATTTTCCGTAGCATGTGCACACCAATTCTGGATTCCCATTGATTAACATTGGTTGGGCAATACATTGCGGATTTGTTGGAAATCCGAGTGGAAAAAAAGCTGCGGATCCGCAAAAAAATCCGCAACTTGTGCACATAGCCTTAGGGTACACTCACACCGGCGTATACCATGGTGTTATACTATGAGGCAGTGCAGATCTGCAATAATTTTCTCTACCGATTCGACATGAGAAAACAATCGCAACATGAGTGGCACTGATATTCGGATCGAGGGCACCCATACAAGTTTACACGGGTTTGTGTGAACCATCTGACTGCATTCGGATGATATCTGAGTGCAGTCCAATTTCCGCAGACTCACACAATGAAAATTTTGTTGTCCAACTTTTCCTCAAAGTGTGCTCCGATTCTCTCATCTAAGAGAAACCAATCACACTATTCTGACACTCGTATCCAACTCATTTACATTGTCAACCAGGCCGTCTGACCATAACCTAAAAGAGACTCCGGGCTCACACATAGATCCCAATGTGAGTCGGCAAGTCCGAATAGCAGTCATGTCACCAAAAAGAGGACCGGAGCGATGCTGGAAATGGGGGGAAAACGGCGTTAAGTGAGTATATTACCACACTTACACTACACTACATACAGTGGGTATGGAAAGTATTCAGACCCCTTTAACCCCTTTACGTCCACTGATGGACACAGGCACCAGGACAGGCTGCGGACTGGGTCCATCATGCATTTAAACTATCACTGCGTGTAAACAATCCTGCGCAATTTTCTCCGCCAGAGGGAAAGCCAGTGACTAAGGGCAGATATTAAGAGCCTAGAAAGGGACTATGGTTTTTGCTCCCCCCTGGCTCATAACATTGCCCACAGCCACCTTAAAAAAGGCGCATCTGTTAGATGCGTTAATTCCGGCACTTAGCCTCTCTCTTCCCACTGTATTGTAAGGTGACATTAAGCCTGGTTAATAATGGAGAGATGTCAATAAGACACCTATCCATTATAAATCCAATAGTATGAAAGGGTTAAAAAAACACATTAAGAACAAAGTCATTTAATGAAATAAAGGTTTTCCATCTTTATTACACTCCCAATCCAAGCGAAACCATCATTTTGTAAAAAATAAAACATAAAAAAGCAACAATATCCCATACCTGTCCGCCATACAGTCAAGTCCCATGCCGCAATCCAAATCAAGGGGTTAGTTTACAACCGGGAACGGTGCTAATGCGACCGGCCTGGCTGTAAACCACTATGGAATGAAGGATAAGCTGTCTGCGCAGCATCAGTGACTATTTTACATTAAAAAATACGATAAAAAAATTACAAAATAATAATAAAAATCCACTAATAAATACACATTTTTATGTAAACAAAAAAAGTACACGTTTGATATCGCCACGTCCAGAACAATCTGATCTATAAAAGTGTCACACTAGTTAACCCCTTCAGTGAACGCCGTAAAAAAAAACAAAAAAGGAGCAAATTATACTTTATCATCATACCGCATGGAAAAAGTGGAATAAAACGTGATCAAAAAGACAAATGGTAATACAAATAGTATCACTGAAAGCGTCAAAAAACAAGCCGCCATACAGCTCCATCAGCGGAAAAATTAAAAAAGTTATACCTCTCAGAATAAAGCAATGCAAAAATATTTTTCTGTGAAAGTTTTTATTATGTACTGTATGTGTTAATACTCAAGAAAAAAGAAGTGTGTACAAAAAATGGCCAGGATCACCATGAATAAATTTCATATATTAGAAACAATACATTTTATTAATGCATTATACACAGGATCACACAAACAAGGTACAAACCACATGTTAAAAACAATTACCGTATATACTCGTGTATAAGCCGACCCGTGTATAAGCCGACCCCCCTAATTTTGCCACAAAAAACGGGGAAAATTATTGACTCATGTATAAGCCGATGAAACCCTCCTGCTCTGTGCTGCCCCCGTCCTGCTCCTTGCTCCCCATCCAGCTCTGTGCTCCCCCATTCTCCTCTGTACTCTCCCCCCTCCTGCTCCGTCCTCCACTGTGCTCCCCCATTCCTTCTCCGTCCTCCTGTGCCCCCCTCCTGCTCCGTGCTCCTCTGTGCCCTCCATCCTCCCCGTCCTGCTCCGTGCTCATTGTCCTCCTCCATGCTTCCCCCGTCCATCGATCTCCCCCCCTCCTGCTCCAGCTTCCCCCGTCCACCGATCTCCCCCCCTCCTGCTCCATGCTTCCCCCGTCCTGCTCCAGCTTCCCCCGTCCACCGATCTCCCCCCCCTCCTGCTCCATGCTTCTCCCGTCCTGCTCCATCTTCCCCCATCCACCGATCTCCCCCCCCCTCCTGCTCCATGCTTCCCCCGTCCTGCTCCAGCTTCCCCCGTCCACCGATCTCCCCCCCCCTCCTGCTCCATGCTTCCCCCTTCCTGCTCCATCTTCCCCATCCACCGATCTTCCCCCGTCCACCGATCCCCCCCCCCCCTCCTGCTCCATGCTTCCCCCGTCCTGCTCCAGCTTCCCCATCCACCGATCTCCCCCCCCTCCTGCTCCAGCTTCCCCCGCCTCCTCTATGCTTCCCCCGTCCACCGTTCTCCCCCCCCATCCTGCTCGTGCTCCTTGTCCTCTCCTCCATCATACTCACCCCTCCCCGTGCCATCGCTGAGCGTCCCTGCAATCCAGCGTTCTCCCCGTCTTCCTGCAGCTCTCCTGTGCTGAGCTGTATGTAATACCGCTCATTAAGGCCATGAATATGGAGGCCACGCCCATGGGAGTGGCGTCGCGTCCATATTACATGACCTTAATGAGCGGGTATTACATCACCGCTCAGTGCTGGAGAGCTGCAAGAAGACTGGGAGAACGCAGGATTGCAGGGACGCTCAGCGATGGCACGGGGAGGGGTGAGTATGATCCCAGCCACCGGCTCCTGCCGCGGCATCCCCTCCCCCGCTGGTTTCTGCCCTATGACTCATGTATAAGCCGAGGGGGCATTTTCAGCACGAAAAAAGGTGCTGAAAATCTCGGCTTATACACGAGTATATACGGTAAAAAAAACATTGAAGGTATAAACCATAAGGCTAAGTGCACACGTTCAGGAATGTTTGCAGAATATTCCTGAGCAAAACCGGACTTTTTTCGCGGCAAAAATGCACTTTTTTTTGCGCGGATTTTGCGCGTTTTTGGTGCAATTTTTTTTGCGCGGATTTGATGCGTTTTTACCGCGATTTTTTCCTGAACTTTCTAGGTCAATAATATAGCGGGAAAAACGCTAGAAATCCGCAAAATTAATGGACATGTTGCTAGATTTTCCTCAATGTGTTTTTTTCGCGAAAAAAATGCACCATGAGCACAAAAATTGCGGAATTCATTCTAAATGATAGGATGCTTAATTCATGCGTTTTTGATGCATTTTTTTCCCGCAAAAAAAAACGCAAATAATCCTGAACGTGTGCACTTAGCCTAACACCTGAAGGACCGGTTAGGTGCCTTGCAGCTATCTCCACTGTGTGCACCAGATGTATCTAAAATAACGCAACATTGGACAATCAGCCAATAGTCTAAATGAAGTAAATTACCCCAAAAACAGACAAAATATTCAAGTCCAGTGGCTGTAGCTGCACTGAGAGAATCCCAATAGAGCAAATGCAAAAGACCCTAAATAATGGGTCAGTTGAGCTATAGGTTTAAATATAAGGACTATAGTATATAGTAAAAACCATTTAGGGGTAAAAGTAAAAGGCAGCAAAAAAGCCTGTATATGGATGCAGAGATACAAATACCCAGCCAAAACATAAAAAAAAGATATACATGTGGCATCGCTGTAATCGTACTGACCCGAAGAATAAAACTGCTCTATCAATTTTACCACACACAGAATGGAGGAAAAAAAAACAATTCCTGAATTGTTGGTTTTTGTTCATTCTGCCTCCCCAAAAATCGGAATAGAAAGCTATCAAAAAATGTAATGTCCCTGAAAATTGTACCAATAAAAACGTCAGCTTGTCCCGCAAAAAATAACACAGAAATAAGGAAACATTATAGCTCTCAAAATATGGCGATGCAAAAACTTCTAGCAAAAAAAGCGTCTTTTAATGTGTGACAGAAGCTAAACATAAAAAAGGATGTAAATCTGGTATCGCTGTAATCGCACCAACCTGAAGAATAAAGTCTAGAGTTGAGCGAAACAGGTCGGTCAGATTCAAAAGTCGCCGACTTTTTCCAAAGTCGGGTTTCGTTGGCCGAAACACGACCATAGCGTGCAGTCGGCCATGCGGTCCGCAAAACGAGCGCCAGAGTCGATTTTCCCAGAATGCTTTCAGGCGCCTTTTTTCAGCCAATGAGCAAGGACGCACACTGTGGGCAACGAGATGACATGGGTAGCGTCCACAACCATCTCAGAAAAGGGCATTGCAGTGATTAGCTTGCTTTGTGGAGCTTAATAGTGTCTATAAAAGCACTGACCGCCGACCGCCATTTTACTTCTGCCGATCTTAACAGTAGGGAGAGATTGCTGTTTATCAGTAGGGAGAGAGGGCTGGAAAGAGAAGTTCTTATGTGCTTGTGCTGATAGCAATTGTGCTGTACAGTTAGTGTGCAGTGACGGGAGGATTTTCTTGTGTGCAGCAGCGCTGGTTATTAGGCTGCCTGCCAGTGAATGGGAAGGATTTTCTTGTGTGCAGCAGCGCTGCTTATTAGGCTGCCTGCTGTATTGCTGTGTATACACTGCTGTGCAGACTGCTTTTTACACAACACTAATACTTTTATTCTTTTTTTCTGCACAGTTACCGAGCGTTCATTTTTTCCCACACCGTATAGAGCTGTACGCTCCTCACACACTACCGTGTACTGGCTGGTATCACGGACAAATACATGCTGACTTTCTGTGTGTGACTCCGGAAATATATACAGAGATTGAAATTTTCCCATACACAGTATACACCTGTCCACTTCTGATACTGTACCGTATATCTGCTCTTTGTATTACGGTCAAATCCATACTGAGTGAGCGTCTGTGTGTCACTCCGGAAATATATATGGAGATTGAAATTTTCCCGTACACCGTATACACCTGTCCGCTTCTGATACAGTACCGTATATCTGCTGATATTTTTGGTACCTTTTTCCCAAACATGAGGAAGTGTGGTGGAAGAGGCCGCGGATGTGGGCAGGGGGGGGCAGCTGCATCTGCTGGTAGTGCCAAAAGCACAATAGCACTATGGCAGGAGGTTTTGAGCCTGCGTCATCGTCTGGCTCCAGAAGGCCTGGAAGGCTCCCTTTTCTGGGAGTAGGTAAACCACTTTTAAAGCCGGAGATCAGGAACAGGTTTTGGCTTTACATTGCCGAAACAGCCTCCAGCTCTATCGCCTCCTCTTCTGAAGTTGCAAAAAATGCAAGCACTGAGTCGTCAGTGCAGACTTCTGGTCAGGAACAACACCTTTCCTTGTGTCCTTCACCCCCACCAAAAGTGAAGGATGCGGCACGCCACACTTCAGATTACTCCCTGGAGCTCTTTTCCCATACCATGCCTGGGTTATTAAGTGAAATCCTGAATTCCCCAGTCCAAAATGAATATGACATGCAGTGCACTGATGCACAGCCAGTGCTATATGATTCTGCTGGTACATTCACCCAGAGCACTGCATTGCCCTCGCAGTCTACTGAGCCAGATTCTGACCCTGATGAAACTCAGGTGCCCCTTCCCGCATACTATACCACCTTACATGGTGACACAGAGGAAGGTGCAGATGAAATTGAAGAGGAGGTGATGGATGAGGCAGTTGTTGACCCGGATTGGCATCCATTGGGGGAAGAGGGTGCCGCTGGCAAAAGCTCAGAAGAGGAGGAGTATCCGTAGCAGGCATCGACATCGCAACTGCGGTTATCTGGCAGGCCCGTAGCAGTCCAAAAACGTGTTCAAAAAACAAAAATAGTTGCAGGACAGCTTGGCCAGACGGTCAAATTAGCACAGTGTGCAAGCCCTGAAAATTTATCACATAGTAGGAAGAGTGCAGTGTGGCACTTTTTTGACCAAAATCCTATTGATGAGGCAAAGGTTATCTGTAAGAAGTGCGGAAGGACCTTTAGCCGAGTGAAAAATCTTCGAAAATTGAATACCAGTTGCATGCTTAGACATTTAATCACCATGCACTTGCACGCGTGGACGGACTATAAAACCTCACTGGCTTTGAATGCCTACATTGCCAAACTGATCTCATTAGAGATGATGCCCTTATGTTTGATTGAAAGCGCAGCGTTCCGAGAGCTCATGGCCTGTGCTGTCCCACACTATGACCTACCCATTCGGCACTTCTTTTCTAGAAAAGCCATCCCTGCCCTCCACCTGCATGTGAAAGACCGCATTGTCCATGCACTCAAACAATCAGTGAGTGGAAAGGTGCACCTCACAACAGATGCATGGGTCAGTAGGCATGGCCGTTACGTGTCCATCACTGCGCACTGGGTTAATGTAGTGGATGCAGGGTCCACAGGGGACAGCGGCAGTGGGACAATGCTGCCTAGCCCACGGTATAGGCAACAGTTGGCTGTAGGCGTTCGACCCTCCTCCTCCAGAAGCTAAAGCTCGTCGACAGAGCGCAGTCACATGAGCACTCCTTCCGCAGCTGCCAGTGATGCACACAAGGTGTCCCACTATCGAACAGCTAGTGGTAAGCATCAGCATGCTGTTTTAAAGATGATGTCTTTAGGCGACAACAGACACACCGCAGAGGTACTGGCCGACTACTTGCAGCAAGAAACTGAGTCATCGCTGGGCAATCTACATCTTGAGCCAGGCAAGGTAGGCAGTGATAACGGCCGTAATTTTGTGGCGGCCATAGCCCTGGCAAAACTCAGACACATACCTTGCCTGGCTCACACATTGAACCTGGTGGTGCAGTGCTTCATAAATAATTATCTGGAGTTACCAGCCCTGCTCCATAAGGTGCGAAGACTGTGCTCGCACATCCGTCGCTCGCCTGTAGACTCCAGTCGTATGCAGAGGCTGCAGCGATCGCTCCACCTCCCCAAGCACAGCCTAATCATAGACGTTGCATCAAGCTGGAACTCCACCATGCACATGGTTGAGAGGCTGTGCGAACAGAGGCAGGTAAATGCATTTGTGGGAGGATACACGGGCAGCAGTTTGAGGGCAGACATGGAGTTGTCGGGTATGCAGTGGTCAAAGCTGAAAGACCTCTGTAAAGTCCTTCATTGTTTTGAGGAATGCACACGGCTGGTAAGCGCAGGCGACGCCATCATAAGCATGAGCATCCCATTTATGAGTCTGCTCATGCAAACTTTGACGCACATTAAGGATCAGGCGTCTGCAGCGGAGGAGGAGGGAAGCCTTGATGACAGTCAGGCATTGTCTGCTCAGGGAACTGTCCTGGACAAGGTGGAGGAAGAAGAGGAGGAGGATGCTTCTCGGGGCAAGAGAAAATGTTGGCTTGCCAAGGTCAGGTACAGGGTTTGTGCGTGACTGGAGGGATGTGGATTTGGCAGAAAGTGCTCCTCCACCCACCACTGCCAGTGCATCATTGACACCTGGAACATTGGCCCACATGTGTGATTATGTCTTGCGGATCCTAAAAAGGGACCCCCGCATTGCCAAAATTATGAAGGATGACGACTACTGGTTGGCCAGCATCTTCGATATATGCTATAAAGGCAAATTACAGAACATCATGCTACAGGAGAACCTAGAGCTAATATTGGCGAACAAACAAGCAACTTTGGTAAACCGTTTGTTAGAGGCATTCCCAGCACACAGCAGCAGTGCAGGTTCTTCCACCAGCCGTACTGGGCCAAATGGAAGAGGTGTTCGTGGTGCACACAGCCGAAGTGGCGTTGGAGACAGGGGTTTCATGACCATGTTGTGGTCTGATTTCTCGAGTACCGCTCACACGACTGGTAATACTGAATCGATTCCAACAGACAGGAGACAGCAGTTGTCAATTATGGTTCAAAATTACCTCTCCTCCCCTATCGATGTTCTCCCTCACAGTTCCTTCCCCTTTGACTACTGGGCCTGTAAACTGGACACCTGGCATGAATTGGCACAATATGCCTTACAGGAGCTCGCTTGCCCTACTGGCAGTGTGCTATCAGAAAGAGTCTTCACTGCTGCTGAATCAATCCTGGCAGAAAGAAGGACCCGGCTGTCGACACAAAATGTAGGTGATCTCACCTTCATTAAAATGAACCATGCCTGGGTTTCAAAGGATTTTGTACCACCTTCCCCTGATGACACATAGGTTGCCACTTGCCAGCAAAATGGCTCGCTTTGTCCTCTTCCTCCAACTTCTCAAATTCCTCCTTTTGCAGCTGCTGAACTTCCAGCCTACACCTCAACATATGCCAGTTTTTCCACCTCCCTAACTGGGCTGTAACACCCCCAAAGGCCGGCGTCAGCCCCTGGCGCACCCGGGCAAGTGCCGGGGCCCTGAGCAGGTGGGGGGGCCCACTCGCCATCAGAGACACCGGCGTACTTTGAGGGGCTCTGTGCCAGTGCTGGCGCCCATGAGTGTGCCCCCTGCTTGCTCAGGGCCCCAGCACTTGCTATACTTACCTCTCCCTGCTCCACCACTGTGACGTCTTCTGCGTTTCTTGACAGTGACATTTCAGGTGAGAGAGCGCGATGATGTCACATCTGTTTTCCTCTGCCTGAACAGTCACAGTGCAGAGAGCTGGAAGATGGCGACGCTGAGGCGTCCATAGTAGAGCAGTGCCCAGTGAGGAGAGGTATTTCATTTTTTAAATGTTTGGAGCAATATATGGGGAGCATTATCACTGGAGAATTTTATATGGGGCCCATCATACACTTGAGCATCATAGATAGGGCCCATTATACACTGGAGCATTATATATGGGACCCATCATACACTAGAGCATCATGTATGGGGACCATCATATACTAGAGCATCATATGGGGTTCATTATTTATGGGGCATCATATAGGTCCCTTTATATATGGAGCACATATGGGGCCTATTCTGTATGGAGCATTATATGGAGCCCAATCTGTATGGCGCACTATGTGGTGCCCATAATACTGTATGGAGGACTATACTGTCCGGTTTTTGAGCTATTGTAGAATTTACAATAGATATCACTCATGTAATGTAATGAAGTATTTGTCATTGTACTATACCTATATTTCTCTGCCGTATCGGAGCATCATGAATTGTGGTATGTGTTAAAGGGGCAAACTGAGACTCTTTGGCCCGGGGCCTACAAAAACCTGGAGCTTGCCCTGCCCCCCCACAACTTTAGCCAAATAATCCCCAGTTTTCATTGCGTTACTATTATTATAAAGTAAATTAAGATTGACAAGCTTAAGTAATAAGAATTGATGTCGTTGGCATTGAAATGGGCACTGTAGGGGTGTTTACTGTCCTCCACTCACTGCCGACTTTTATTCCCCATTGACTTGTATTGGGGTCGGATTTTCGACTCCGACTCCACTTTTTGCGATAGTCTGCCGACTTCGTTCGACTTGACTTTTGGGAAAGTCGGATGGTCCGAAACCCGACTCGACCCTTCCGGAGGCAAAGTCGCTCATCTCTAATAAAGTCACCTAAACACTTATACCGCATGAGGAACGCTGTAAAAAATAAATAAAACCAATTCTTCACCTGCTGTGGATTTGTAAATTCTGCCCCTCAAAGATCGCAGTAAGGCTTGGCGCACATTTATCCTGCACTCTACACTGAGCGCTTGCATCAGGGTTTTCATGTAAATTTCTAAAATACGTGATTCAGACAGAACCACCGGCGGAAGATTCCATATAATGAGTTAGATGGAGGCACTGTGAACGCCATAGGACCTGTGATCCACCGGTGTCCATTTTTTTCGGTGTGCATAAAAACGCAGTCCACCATAGTTTTGTGCACCTATGAAAGGAAGGACGACACTTAACAGAGGGCAGATGGAGTCCAGAGTAACTCTGCTGCCTCATTATAGTGAATGGATCGCTCAGTGGATTCATCTGTCATGTATCTCGGAGATTTAGATGGAAACCCAAATGTACATGCTCAGCATAGAGCACCGGATAAATGTGATCACAAACGTTATGAAAAATGTTCCCAGTAAAAGCTTTAACTCAATCCACAAAAAAAGTCCCACTCAGGTCCATCATCTGTTAATAGAAATATAGGAGGCTTCCATGTTACTGGTAGCACAATGGCTCTGGAAAAGCCAAAAGAAATTCAGCAAATTCTGCGCTCCCAAATCTAAATGCCCCTCTCGCTTCTGAGCTCCAGTGTGCATAAACCACCTTTAGCATTCACATTTGGCAGGGGTATAATTTGCAAAATGGGATCACTTGGGGGGAAGGGAGATTCTGCTCTCTAGCAATTAGGGGCCCTGTATATGGAGTCTGCAAACTAGTCAAGGAAAATCTGCGCTCCAGGAGGCAAATAGCGCTCCATTTGTACTGAGACTCTCCGTATGGCTAAGTACTACTGTATTGCCACATATGGTGTATTTCTATATTCAGCAGAAATTGTGGGACACATTCTGGTGCCAATTTTACCCACTTGTGTGAAAATGTTAAATCTGAGGCTAAAACTAAATTTTTGTGGTAAAAATGTAATTATTTTTTCTTCACTGCCCAATGGTATTAAATTCTGTGACACACCCTTGGTATCAATATCATCATTACACCCCTAGATTAATTCTTTGAGACGTGTAGTTTGTAAAATGGGGTCACTTATGGGGCGTTCTACTGTTCTGGCGCCTCAGGGGCTCTCCCAGTTTGTCATGGCACCCTCAAACCATAATAGTAAAATCTGCACTATAATATGGCGCTCCTTCTCTATTGAGCTTTGCACTGTGCATCAAAAGTAGTTTTCACCCACACATGGGGTATTGGTACACTCAGGAGAAATAGCACAACAAATTCTGTGGTCCATTTTCTCCAGTTACCCTTGATTAAAAAAAAATTTGGGGCTAAAATGTGTTTTTTTTTAAGTTTCCTAGCTCTGTTGTAAACTTCTGTAAAGTACCTGGTGGTTCAAGATGCTCACCACACATCTAGATAAGAAGTTCCTTGAGGGGTATAGTTTCCAAAATGGTATCACTTGTTGGGGGTTTACTGTTATGTTTAGGTAGCTGAGGAGAAATAGCAAAAACGGTAATACACCAGAGAGGCTGGAACCTATTGGATTGCAGTAACCTGAACTAACTACACAACTAGAGGTAGCCGTGGAGCGTTCCTACGTTGATCCTAGAAGCCTGAGAGATAACTACAGCTAAAGGCAGAAAGATGAAAGCTATCTGCCCCGGAGCAGATCCCCAAAGAAAATAGGAAGCCCCCAAACATGTAATGGCGGTTAGGCAAGAAGAAAGTACGGACACAGAAAATAGAATGAGCAAACGCTGGGGCCCAATCTGTCTAGACAGAAAAGTACAGGAAAGAATTCTGACAGCAATCCAACAAAAAACCCTAAAAAATACCAACACTTCTGATTGCCAAAAAACCTGAGATCACACAATCTCATCCACCTAAATCAGATCTCTGGTGTAACAAAACCAAGCCGCAGCCACTGAAAAAACAGGAAAAATCAAATGAACAAATAACAGTGGCTACAGATAAACTGAGAGGAGCACAGGCCCCAGGAGGGGACCCGGCTGACCTCTACAAAAGTGCAGAAAACTATGCATAAAGCAAGCACAAAAAGAAAAGCAGAAAATATCTTATCTGAAAGCAGCAGATGCAGGTAAGACTCCAGCAAACTTCCAAATGAACCAGGAACCACAATTGAGACAAGAACAATTGATCACCGGCGATCATCATGGGAGGGAACCTCCCTTATATCAGTCCAGTCAGTGCTCCCAGATTGCCATTCCTTGCTGGAAGGTTCAGTACTGTCTGTAACCACCAGAGGGAGCCTCTGCTCCGAAACCATCTCTAGCACATTCACAACAGTTTACACTGTTTAGGCACATCAGTGCCCCTCCAAAAGTGACATGGCATCCTTTCTTGATTCCAGTCAAGTTTGTGTTCAAAAAGTCAAACCTTTCTCCTTCCCTTCCAGGTCCTGCCGTGCTCCCAAACAGTGGTCTTCCTCCACACGTGGGCTATCGGCGAACTCAGGAGAAATTGCACAACAATTTTTGGGGTCCATTTTCTCCTGGTACCTTTGTTGAAATTAAAAAAAATTGGTGCTAAAAGATGATTTTTGAGGAAAAAAATGTGATTTTTAAATTTCACGGCTCTACATTATAAACTTCTGTGAAGCACCTGTGGGTTAAATGTGCTTACCATGCATCTAAATACATTCCTTTTAGGGGTCTAGTTTTTGGGGTCACTTTTTGGGGGTTTCCACTGTTTGCACAAAAACTTTTGGGATCCAATTTCCCCTGTTACCCTTGGGAAAATAAAATATTAGAGGCAAAAAGATCTTTTTTGTGGAAAAAAATGATTTATTATTTTCACGGCTCTACGTTATAAACTTCTGTGAAGCACTTGGGGGTTCAAAGTGCTCAGTACACATCTAGAAAAGTTACTTGGGGGGTCTAGTTTCCAAAATGGGGTCTGTTATGAATGTGCTGGAGATGATTTCTGAGCAGAGGCTCCCTCTGGTGGTTGCAGACAGTACTGAACCTCACAGCAAGGAATGGCAATCTGGGATCATGGACTGGACTGATATAAGGGAGGTTCCCTCCCATGATGGTCGTTGGTGATCAATTGTTCTTGTCTCAATTGTGGTTCCTGGTTCATTTGGAAGTTTGCTGAGTCTTGCCTGCATCTTCTGCTTTCAGATAAGATATTTTCTGCTTTTATTTTTGTGCTTGCTTTTTGCATTATTCCCTGCACTTCTGTGGAGGTCAGCCGGGTCCCCTCCTGGGGCCCTGTGCTCCTCTCAGTTTATCTGAAGCCACTGTTATTTGTTCAATTGCTTTTTCCTGTTTTTTCAGTGGCTGCGGCTTAGTTTTATTACACCAGAGATCTGATTTAGGTGGTAGAGATCGTGTGATCTCAGGTGTTTTTGCAATCAGAAGAGTTGGTATTTTTTAGGGTTTTTTTTTGGATTGCAGTGAGAATTCTTTCCTGTACTTTTCTGTCTAGACAGATTGGGCCCCAGCGTTTGCTCATTCTATTTTCTGTCTGTGTCCGTGCTTTCTTGTCTAACCGCCATTACATGTTTGGGGCTTCCTATTTTCTTTGGGGATCTGCTCCGGGGCAGATAGCTTTCCTCTTTCTGCCTTTAGGTGTAGTTATCTCTCAGGCTCTGACGAGGCGTCTAGGATCAACGTAGGAACGCTCCACGGCTACCTCTAGTTGTGTGGTTAGTTCAGGTTACTGCAATCCAATAGGTTCCAGCCTCTCTGGTGTATTACTGTAAGGTTCTTTGTCTCTTTTGACATGTTCCTTGAAACTCAGTTTTCCGTTGGCCATTTTGCTTTCTGTCTTTCTGCAGCTCTTGCCCTCAGTTAATATGGAGTTTCCAGTTTTCATGTTCCCGCCCTGATTCTCTCCCTCTTGCTTCTTAAGCAGCCTCAGCTGAACAATCAGTGCTCCTGAATCAAGCTTCAGTCAGCCTGTGACCTGACTCCTGGAAACCTAGGATTTTGGACTCCAGCTATTTCCTACTGAGGAACTTTGGAACACTTTTGGACTTTGGAAACCTGCTGTCTGGTGAATCCATGTTTGCAGAGGAATTACGGTACAGAGAAGAGATCCTGAACCTGCTTGGAGAGTTATTGTAGAGCTTGAAGTTACTCTGGCCTGCTGTGTTCTCCTGCCTCTGTTCCTGCAAACTGTGTGACCTTTTCTCATGCTTGTATGAAGTAATAGAAGTCATTTCATATCAACCTATGTCTCATGTGTTTTCCTCGCACCCAAGCACAAGACGCTATAGGAACTGTACACTATACATGACAAGATTCAGGAGCCAATGTTTAGTGTCTGCTGGGTCTGGGAAAGCCGTGTCTGCTGTGACTGTGGATATCAGATGTCCGTTTAATACCTTCTGTGATGACAGTGGTTGTGACTTCTCACAACCATTCCAGGTGAGCGCATTCCCTTAAATGTTACTCTGGAGTGTTACCACAGGTAAACACTATTGTTTTTTTGTTTTTTTTCCTTTCCTCTTCTCCTTCCAGCACTTCTGCCTTAAAAGATCTGGAAGATGGAGGCCCGCATAAAAGAGCTTTGCGGAGTGACTGATACAATCCTTGCAGATATACAGACTATAAAGACCCGTTTTGCAAGCCTACAGGACCTCACTAATCATAATTTGCAAGTGTTTGGACAAACTACTCAGGAATTACGAGCCAGGATTGAGGCTCTAGAGGAACGAGTCCAGGCTCCTGCCATAACCCCGAGTTCTGGGATCCCCAAGTTACCTCCTTTTCGTTTTGGCGGTGAACGTGAGAAATTCAGGGGATTTATTAACCAATGCAATCTATTTTTCTCTGCACATGCTTCACAATTTCCCACTGAACGATCCAAAGTGCTTACTATAATCATGTTGCTTACCAATAAGGCTTTGATGTGGGCAAACCCTCTGATTGAGACTGAGGATGATTGTTTGAATCACCTTGATGCTTTTATTTCAGCCATGGGGCAGGTGTTTGATGACCCCAATCGAGGTGCAACAGTTGAAGCAGCCATGTTAACTTTGCGCCAAGGTAAGCGTTCAGTAGCCGAATATGCCTTGGATTTTAGGAGATGGGCTCTTGATACCACTTGGGACACTTCCGCCAAAAATCTATTTTTCGAAAGGGTTGTCTCCACTGATTAAGGATGAACTTGCTCGTGCCGACCCTCCCACTGCGTTAGGTGACTTTATTAACTATTGTATCCGTATTGATGCTCGTCTGACTGAACGCAGACAAGAGAGATGGTTCGAAAATAATCGCACTAACCTTTTCCTACCTCCCTCCTCAGCTAAGGAACCTTTGAGTAGGATCACAAGGGAACCAGAACCTGAACCCATGCAGGTGGACTCTTTACAAAGACGGGTTAGTGATGCACGCAAAGAACATCGTATAAAGGAAAATCTATGTTTTTACTGTGGTAAGTCAGGGCACTTCATTATAAACTGCCCCAGCCGTTCTCGTAAGACTACTGCAGCAGTCATTCACTGTGAGTGTTGCGAGAGGAGCTCTGTCATGTCCGAGCCTCAGACTCCAGAGAGATCTGCTGCAAGAGATCTTGATTTTTCGGACTTAAACTCTGTTAGTTCTGGGGACAATGACGGTATAAAACGCTGCAATTTTTCAAGTTTCCTCAGCGGTGTCCCAGCTGAGTTGTAAAAGAAATAATTCTCATTGCTTCCTTTCCATCAAACTCTGGGTGGACTCAGTCTGGGTGTCTAGCTCTGCTATGATCGACTCAGGAGCAAGTGGAAATTTTATGGATATCTCCTTTGCTCTGAAACAGGGGATACGTTCAGTGAAGAAGGCTACTCCAGTACAGATGGAGACTGTGGATGGCTCCCTGCTGACCTCTGGACCAGTGGATCAGGAAACAGAGCCTTTGAGGGTCCTTATGGGTAAAGATCATCAGGAGAAAATGTCTTTTATGCTTATCTCTTCTCCCCACTTTCCCATTATTCTAGGGCTACCATGGCTGCAGGGCAGAATCCTACGAATAACTGGGAGACCAAGGAATTAGACTTTCCGGAGAAACAGATGAGTCAAGGAGTTTCAGCTTGCTCTGTTCCTAAAGGAACCATGTCAGTCCCTGAACTACCAGCTGTATACCAGGACTATGTGGATTTATGTGACAAGAAGAACGCTGATCAGCTCCCTCCTCACCGTCCATATGATTGTCCAATTGAATTATTGCCTGGAGCCGAGATACCTTTTGGTAAGATCTACCCCCTAGCGGGGCCCGAGCTAAAAGCTTTGAAGGACTACATAGATGAAAATCTAGCCAAAGGCTTCATACGCCCCTCTTCATCTCCCGCAGGTGCACCCATCTTCTTTGTGAAGAAGAAAGATGGATCTCTGAGACCCTGCATAGACTATAGGGAACTCAATAAGGTTACTATTAGAAACCGTTATCCATTGCCTTTAATCCCTGAGTTGTTGGAGAGAGTGCGGCACGCCAAAATTTTCTCTAAACTGGATCTCCGTGGGGCCTATAACTTGGTCCGTATTAGACCTGGGGATGAATGGAAGACTGCATTCAGGTCACACTATGGACACTTCGAATATCTAGTTATGCCTTTTGGTCTGAGTACCGCCCCAGCCACTTTCCAACACTTGGTGAATGACATCTTCAGGGATCTCCTAGATACATTTGTGGTGATTTATCTGGATGATATTCTAATTTTTTCTAACTCCACAGAGGAACATCATGGACATGTGAGAATGGTCTTAGAACACCTAAGACAAAACCATCTCTACATCAAACTTGAAAAGTGTGAATTCCATAGGACCGAAATTCAATTTCTGGGGTATGTATTATCTATGCAAGGGATTAGTATGGATGGAAGCAAGACCCAAGCCATCAAGGATTGGCCAATTCCTAGAAATGTGAAGGAGGTGCAGCGCTTCATCGGGTTTGCCAACTTCTATAGACGTTTTATTAGGAATTTCTCTGAGGTAGTGTCACCTATCACCCAACTTACCCGGAAACAGTCTAGGTTCTCCTGGACCCCGCAAGCTCAGGAAGCATTTTCCTGTTTAAAGGACAAATTTACCACCGCACCTATCTTAGTACATCCCAACCCCGAGCTTGCCTTCATAATAGAGGTGGATGCTTCAGACTGTGCCGTTGGAGCTATACTCTCTCAGAGAACAGGTGAGAAGAATGTCTTGCATCCCTGTGCCTTCTTTTCCCAGCAGTTGTCTTCGGCTGAGAGGAACTACGATGTGGGCAATAGAGAATTGTTGGCCATTATTGCCGCCTTCAAGGAATGGAGACACCTTCTTCAGGGAGCTGCACAGCAAATAGTCGTCCTGACAGACCATCGTAACCTTGAATTTATCAGGTCGGCTAAGTGCCTGACTCCTCGCCAGGCTCGCTGGAATCTTTTCCTAGACCAGGATCGCGCAATGGAAAGGCTGATGCACTCTCTAGGATTCATTCAGCAGAGACACGTCCACTTACTCCTCCTAAGACTATTCTTCCTGACTCTAGATTCCTGGAGTGATTCATAATCAAGACCTACTTAAGGACATCAAGGAAGCATACCATGCGGATTCTTTGTTGGCTCAACCCCCAAGGGACGTAAGTCTTGTCTTTAAGAATGTTGTGTGGATTCAGGGACAACGTCTGTATATACCTGAAACAGTCAGATTGAGAGTATTGCAACTCATCCACGATTCCAAGATAGCCGGGCATAGGGGAATTCTAAAGACACAAGAATTTCTTTCTCGTTTCTTTTGGTGGCCCACTTACAGGAAAGATGTTTTAAACTATGTCACTTCATGTGAAGTCTGTGCAAGATGCAAAACACCTCGCTCCTCACCAACTGGTCTGTTACAACCTCTTACACCCCGTCCCGCCCGTGGGGATCCATTTCTATGGACTTCATTGTGGAGTTACCAACCTCTCAAGGGAAGAACACCATTCTAGTGGTGGTTGATCGTCTAACAAAGGCAGCTCATTTTATCCCTTGTGTCGGCTTACCCACTGCAAAACAGACATCAGACTTGATGATTAAGAATGTGTTTCGCTTACATGGAGTACCGGATGAGGTCATTTCGGATCGAGGGTGCAATTCACTTCAAGGTTTTGGCAAAATTTCTGTGTCGCATTGGACATTAAAGTAAACCTTTCTTCTGCTTTTCATCCCCAGACTAATGGACAGACAGAACGAACCAATCAGACCCTGGAGCAGTATCTCCGCTGCTTTATCTGCCACCTACAAGATGATTGGGTGGATCTACTTCCACTGGCTGAGTTCTCTTATAATAACTCTCAGAGCACCTCCACTAAGCAGTCTCCTTTTTACTCCAATCTAGGTTATCATCCTAACATTCTTCCTCGATTTCCCATAGATACGCCCTTGCCGGCAGTGGCTGAAAGAATCACTTCTTTACAAAAGAATATGGATCTTCTAAAGGAAAATCTAGAATTGGCTCAAGAAAGGTACAAGAAAGCAGCAGATAAATTTCGTAAACCTGCACCAGCTTTCAAGGTAGGAGATTTGGTCTGGCTGTCAACCAGAAATCTTAAAATAAAGATTCCATCGTCTAAATTGGGACATAAGTACATTGGACCTTATAAGATCAGTAAGATTATAAGTGCTGTTGCTTGTCGTCTTCAACTGCCCAGAACTATGAGAATACACCCTGTCTTTCATGTATCCCTACTAAAGGCTGCAACACCCAATACGTTTCCTGGACTCTCTTCTCCTTGCCCTGACCCAGTGCTGGTCGATGGTCAGGAAGAATTTATGGTGGAAAGGATTCTAGATTCCAGGTTGTACAGAAATCAGTTGCAATATTTGATTAAATGGCAGGGCTACCCAGTGGAGGACAACTCATGGGAACCAGTCAATAATGTAAATGCTCCTCGCCTGCTCCGCCAGTTTCATCAGAGGTACCCTGACAAGCCTGGTCTGAGGTCAACCGGAGGTTGTCCTTAAGGGGGGAGTAATGTAAGGTTCTTTGTCTCTTTTGACATGTTCCTTGAAACTCAGTTTTCCGTCGGCCATTTTGCTTTCTGTCTTTCTGCAGCTCTTGCCCTCAGTTAATATGGAGTTTCCAGTTTTCATGTTCCCGCCCTGATTCTCTCCCTCTTGCTTCTTAAGCAGCCTCAGCTGAACAATCAGTGCTCCTGAATCAAGCTTAAGTCAGCCTGTGACCTGACTCCTGGAAACCTAGGATTTTGGACTCCAGCTATTTCCTACTGAGGAACTTTGGAACACTTTTGGACTTTGGAAACCTGCTGTCTGGTGAATCCATGTTTGCAGAGGAATTACGGTACAGAGAAGAGATCCTGAACCTGCTTGGAGAGTTATTGTAGATCTTGAAGTTACTCTGGCCTGCTGTGTTCTCCTGCCTCTGTTCCTGCAAACTGTGTGACCTTTTCTCATGCTTGTATGAAGTAATACAAGTCATTTCATATCAACCTATGTCTCATGTGTTTTCCTCGCACCCAAGCACAAGACGCTATAGGAACTGTACACTATACATGACAATTACTGTTTTTGCTTTTTCTCCTCAGCTACCTAAACATAACAGGGGTCACTTGTGGGGGATTTCCACTGTTTAGGTACATAAGTGACTCTCCAAATGCGACATGGCATCCAATCTCAATGCCATCCAATTTTGCGTTGAAAAAGTCGAACGGCGCTCCTTCCCTTCTGAGCTCTGCCATGCGCCCAAGCAGTGGTTTACCCCCACATTTGGGGTATCACCATTCTCAGGACAAATTTCACAACAATCTTTGGGGTCCAATTTCTCCTGTTACCCTTTGGAAAATAAAAAAGTGGGGCAAAAAGATAATTTTTGTGGAAAAATTGTTTTTTTATTTTCATGGCTCTACGTTATTAACTTCTGTGAAGCACTTGAGAGTTCAAAGCGCTCACCACACATCTAGATAAGTTCCTTGGGGGGTCTAGTTTCCAAAATGGAGTCACTTATGGGAGGTTTCCCCTGTCTAGGTACATCAGGGGCTCTCCAAACGCGACATGGCGTCTGCTCTTAATTCCAGCCAATTTTACATTCAAAACCTCAAATGGTGCTCCTTCCCTTCCAAGCCCTGCTGTGCGCCTAAAGAATGGTCTTCCTTCACACATGGGGTATCGGTGTACTAAGGAGAAACTGCACAACAAATATTGTGGTTCATTTCCTCCTGATACCCTTGACAAAATAAAAAAAATTGTGTCCGAAGTAAACTTTTTGTGAAAAAAAAATGTTTTCCTTCCACATTGCTTCAATTCTTGTGAAGCCCCTAAAGGGTTAATAAAGTTTTGAATGTGATTTTGAACACCTTGGGGGTGCAGTTTTTAGAATGGTGTCACTTTTGGGTATTTTTGTCATATAGGCCCCCAAAGTGACTTCAAATGTGAGGTGGTCCCTAAAAAAAATGGTTTTATAAATTTTGTTGGAAAAATGAGAAATCACTGGTCAAATTTTAACCATTATAACTTCCTAACAAAAAAAACTTATATTTCAAAAATTGTGCTGATGTAAAGTAGACATTTGGGAAATGTTATTTATTAACTATTTTGTGTGACATAATGCTCGGATTAAGGGCATAAAAATTAAAAGTTTGAAAATTGTGAAATTTTCAATTTTTTTTGCCTAATTTACATTTTTTTCACAAATAAACACAAGAAATGTTGAAGAAATGTTACCACTATCATAAAGTACAATATGTCACAAAAAAAATTCTCAGAATCAGCGGGATCCGTTGAAGCATTCCAGAGTTATAACCACATAAAGTGACAGTGGTCAGATTTCAAAATTAATGCTTTGTCATTAACCTACAAAGTGGCTTGGTACTTAATGGATTAAATTTTTCACTCTGTTTCATTGCAGCCATTTGGTAAATTCAAAAAAGTTCATTTTTTTTCTCATTAATGTACACTCTGCACCCCATCTTGACTGAAAAAAACAGAAATGTAGAAATTTTTGCAAATTTATTAAAAAAGAAAAACTGAAATATCACATGGTCATAAGTATTCAGACCCTTTTGTTCAGTATTGAGCAGAAGCATCCTTTTGAGCCATGAATCTTCTTGGGAATAATGCAACAAGTTTTTCACACCTGGATTTGGGGATCCTCTGTCATTCTTCCTTGCAGATCCTTTCCAGTTCCGTCAGGTTGGATGGTGAACGTTGGTGGACAGCCATTTTCAGGTCTCTCATGAGATGCTCAATTAGGTTTAGGTCAGGGCTCTGGCTGGGCCAGTCAAGAATGGTCACAGAGTTGTTCTGAAGCCACTCCTTTGTTAAGTTAGCTTTGCGCTTAGGGTCATTGTCTTGTTGGAAGGTGAACCTTCAGCCAAGTCCAAAACACTCTTGAAGTTTTCATCCAGGATATCTCTGTACTTGGCCACATTCATGTTTCCTTCAATTGCAACCAGTCATCCTGTCCCTGCAGCTGAAAAACACCCGCACAGAATGATGCTGCCACCACCATGTTTTACTGTTGAGATTGTATTTGGCAGGTGATGAGCATTGCCTGGTTTTCTCCACACACACTGCTTAGAATTATCACTAAGAAGTTCTATCTTCGTCTCATCAGACCAGAGAATCTTATTTGTCATAGTCTGGGAGTCCTTCATGTGTTTTTTAGCAAACTCTATGTGGGCTTTCATATGTCTGGCACTGAGGAGAGGCTTCCGTCAGGCCATTCTGCCATAAAGGCCCGACTGGTGGAGGGCTGCAGTGATAGTTGACTTTGTGGAACTTTCTCCCATCTCCCTACTGCATCTGTGGAGCTCAGCCACAGTGATCTTGGGATTCTTCTTTACCTCCTTTACCAAGGCTCTTCTCCCACGATTGCTCAGTTTGGCTGGACGGCCAGGTCTAGCAAGACTTCTTGTGGTCCCAAACTTCTTCCTTTTAAAGATTATGGAGGCCACTGTTCTCGTAGGAACCCTGAGTACTGCAGATATTCTTTTGTAACCTAGGCCAGATCTGTGCCTTGCCACAATTCTGTCTCTGAGCTCCTTGGAAAGTTCCTTTGACCTCATGATTCTCATTTGGTCTAACATGCACTGTGAGCTGTGAGGTTTTATATAGACAGGTGTGCGCCTTTCCAAATCAAGTCGTATCAGTTTAATTAAACAGCTGGACTCCAGTGAAAGGGAATCTGTCACCCTAAATTGGCGGGATATTTAAATGATGGCAGTCAGGTCAGATGGGCAGTGTTTTGGGTACTTGCCTTAACATGTTGTTCGCCGCTGTCTCCATTATTTCTGGGAATTGCAGTCGTTGCCCTCCATATAACGCGCCTGTGCATTGCAATCTGCGGGCAAAGCATACTGCGTGTGCGCAATTCAAGATTGCAATGCACAGGCGCGTTATATGGAGGGCAACGACTACAATTCCCAGAAATAATGGAGACAGCGGCGAACAACATGTTAAGGCAAGTACCCAAAACACAGCCTATCTGACCTGACTGCCATAATTTAAATATCCTGCCAATTTAGGGTGACAGATTCCCTTGAAGTAGTATAACCCTCTCAAAAAGGATCACAAGGAAATGGGCAGCATGTGACTTAAATATGAGTGTCTGAGCAAAGGGTCTGAATACTTATGACCATGTGATATTTCAGTTTTTCTTTTTTAATAAATTTGCAAAAATTTCTACATTTCTGTTTTTTCAGTCAAGATGAGGTGCAGAGTGTACATTAATGAGAAAAAAATGAACTTTTTGAATTTACCAAATGGATGCAATGAAACAAAGAGTAAAAAATGTTAAGGGGTCTGAATACTTTCCGTACCCACTGTATCAATGTACACAGGTTTAGGTAATAGAAAGTTTGGTGGGAGTGCTTCTTTAACCCAAAGGTCTTCATAAAATATCAGGGGTCCTTTTGTAAGATTCCAAATTGGGGGCCCTAATAGACTTCCTGCTATCATTAAGCAATCCTGCAATAGTGTCACAAGGGCAGAGTCGGAATGACAGTGCCCCCCTCTTTGCCATGGTCTCAACCTCATCAAAAAGGGTTAAACTGCTGCGCTAAGATATAGCTCCAGTAGCAGCATGTACTGATGGGTGTCTGCTGTGTAAAACAGCTGGCACTCGACATGTATGAAGTGTGCTCAGCACCTGAACAAGCTCCAACCTCCCAACCTGTACACATACGGCAGATGTTGGGAGAAGTGGCCAGATACCAGGCGGGCAAGGCCGTTCAGCACTGTTATTGCTTCAAACCCATATATGTTCTCAAAGTGGACACCTGACATATTGTGAAAATGCCATCATCGCACTTTATAATCATGAGCATGTTCATGCAATTTTGCATAAAAATGTGATGGTTTGTAAAAATTTTGTGCCAATTTACCATTTGTTGACCTTTTAGTGTCCTGATCAGTTGCCACTTTTGGCCTAATGTATACTCTTTGTTATACCTTACTGCCATTTTCTATAATACACTGCTCAAAAAAATATAGGGAACACTTAAATAACACATCCTAGATCTAAATGAATGAAATATTCTCATTGAAAACTTTGTTGTGTGCAAAGTTGTATGTGCTGTCAACATAATCACACAAAAATCATCAATGGAAATCAAATTTTTGAACCAATGGAGGCCTGGATTTGGAGAGACCCCCAAAATGAAAGTGGAAACAAGTCCAAATGAAAATCAAAACGACAAAATTAAGGTCGAAACAAGTCAAAATGATGCTCAGTATTGTGTGTGGCCTCCACGTGCCTGTATGACCTCCCTACAACGCCTGGGCATGCTCCTGATGAGGTTGCAGATGTTCTCCAGAGGGATCTCCTCCCAGACCTGGACTAAAGCATCTGTCAACTCTTGGACAGTCTGTGGTGCAATGTGGCGTTGATGGATGGAGCGAGACATACTGTCCCAGATGTGCTCAATCAGATTCAGGTCTAGGGAATGGGCGGGCCAGTCCATAGCTTCAATGCCTTCATCTTGCAGGAACTGCTGACACACTCCAGCCACATGAGGTCTGGCATTGTTCTGCATTAGGAGGAACCCAGGGCCAACCGCACCAGCATATGGTCTCACAAGAGGTCTGAGGATCTCATCTTGGTACCTAATGGCAGTCAGGCTACCTCTGGCGAGCACATGGAGGGCTCTGTGGCCCTCCAAAGAAATGCCACCCCACACTATTACTGACCCACTGCCAAACCGGTCATGCTGAAGGATGTTGCAGGCAGCAGAATGCTCTCCACGGCGTCTCCAGACTCTCTATGTGCTGAGTGTGAACCTGCTGCCTGCAACATCGTTCAGCATGACCAGCGGTCTGACAGGCAGTGCAGGAGGCTTCTCAGCAGGACCCTAAAGGACCCCGTGGCCATCTTGGATCCGGGGCCTGCAGGGAGGAGGCCCTCGGAATAGCGCGATCACATCACGTTCTGAGGGTCTCAGGGAAGCACGTAGGCAGCCCCCTCCCTGCGCGATGCTTCCCTGTGCCGCCGGAACACTGCGATCATGTTTGATTGCAGTGTTTCGTGGGTTAATGTGCCGGGTGTCAGCTGTCATAATCAGCTGACACCCGACGCGATAAGCTGCGCTCCCAACACAGCGGATCGCATATGATGTACTATCCTGTCCACAGTCATACGGGCCCAGGTCACCTGGACGGGATAGTACATCAGATGTCAGAAAGGGGTAAAAGGGAACCTGTCCGCAGTATTTTACTAAGTAAAGTACAGACAGGGCCACATTGGAGATGTCATACTGAATAAAATGATACCTTTTCAAATCGTTGGGAAGATTTTCTTTAATCCTTGTTTGAAGTTTCACTGTATTATACTTCATGCATCGGGGAGGGCCTGTGGGTGGGACTGTGGTAGAGTCTTCAGCTTTGTTCAGTCCTCTCTGCTGTGTCTGGTCGTCTTTTTTATTCTTTATTTAAAATTTTGCGCCAACGCCGTACAAACTGTGGGCGGTGCATGCATAGATTGAGCTCTTTGCAAATGTGCAAAATGTCATGCGAACAGTGGAATGTTGCCAGTGCATTAGGTGAATATATTTTTTTATTTTACATAGGGGACTACTTCATGAAAGGGGGTTTTCCAGGTAGTCAACAGCCCCTAAATATAATCATTCCTGGAGTGAACTTTGTTGGTCAACCAATCCTGGGCAGGGTAATGATCTTGGTTTTCCTCCATTTGTTCATAATCTGTCTGACTATGGATTGGTGGAGTTCAAACTCTCTATAGATGGTTTTTTAACCTTTTTCAGATTGATAAGCATCAACAAGGAAATGCAAAAACCTAGAACTTTTGGAAAGCTGATTTCAAAAATTTATAGCGAACCTGTCATCAGGATTTTGCTCAGTAAACTACAGGCAGGGTCGGCATTAGGGGCAGGCAGACCAGGAAGCTGCATAGGGCCCCCACATGACCGTTATGGGGCCCAGCGCCACCCCCCATAGCATATGCAACTTATCAACTTCAACTTCATAAAGGCCGATACAGTTGAAAGCAGTGATGGAGGAGAGAGCGTCTCTGACGCTCCCTTTCCCATCACTCACGCTCTGCTTGTGACTCAGTGGGCGTGCGATGATGTCACATCGTGCGCCATGCTGTGCCAGGAGTGGAGCTGCTGAGACCGGAGCTGAGCCTGCAGCAGAGCGAGGAATGAGGATGAGAGGTGAGTATTGTGTGTGTGTTTGTATATGAGTGTACTGTGTGGGCTGCACTACACTGTGTGTCTCTGTATTATACTATGTGTGTGGGGGCTGCACTATATTGTGTGTGGGGGGACTGCACTATACTGTGTGTGGGGGGCTGCATTATACTGTGTCACTGTGTGGGGGGGCTGCTGTTATGAATGTGCTAAAAATGGTTTCTGAGCAGAGGCTCCCTCTGGTGGTTACTGACAGTACTGAACCTTTCAGCGAGGAGTGGCAATCTGGGATCACGGACTGGTCTGATATAAGGGAGGTTCCCTCCCATGATGGTTGCCGGTGATCAATTGTTCTTGTCTCAATTGTGGTTCCTGGTTCATTTGGAAGCTTTCTGAGTCTTGCCTGCATCTTCTGCTATCAGATAAGATATTTTCTGCTTTTATTTTTGTGCTTGCTTTTTGCATTGTTCCCTGCACTTCTGTGGAGGTCAGCCAGGTCCCCTCCGGGGTGCTTGTGCTCCTCTCAGTTTATCTGGAGCCACTGTTGTTTGTTCATTTGCTTTTTCCTGTTTTTTCAGTGGCTGCGGCTTAGTTTTGTTACACCAGAGAACTGATTTAGGTGGTAGAGGTCGTGTGATCCCAGGTGTTTTTGCAATCAGTAGAGTTGGTATTTTTTAGGGGTTTTTTTGGATTGCAGTGAGTATCCTTTCCTGTACTTTTCTGTCTAGACAGATTGGGCCCCAGCGTTTGCTCATTCTATTTTCTATCTGTGTCCGTGTTTCTTCTTGTCTAACCGCCATTACATGTTTGGGGGCTTCCTATTTTCTTTGGGGATCTCCTCCGGGGCAGATAGCTTTCATTTTTCTGCCTTTAGGTGTAGTTATCTCTCAGGCTGTGACGAGGCGTCTAGGATCAACGTAGGAACGCTCCACGGCTACCTCTAGTTGTGTGGTTAGTTCAGGTTACTGTTACTGCAATCCAATAGATTCCAGCCTCTCTGGTGTATTGCGGTTTTTGCTTGCTCTCCTCAGCTACCAAAACATAACAGTATCACCGGCCAAAACTGAAAATTGTATGGTACTCACAGAAGGGAAAAATAGTGTGGAAAGAAAAAAGATTGTCAGAGTTGTCAGAGATTTTTTTTTTTCTTTTCCCTGTTTGTTTCATTTTTTTTCCCTCTGTTTCTCTGGGTGCTGAGGAGGATTTTTTTTTTCTCTCAATGGAGCTTGCACAGTTGTCTAGCCGTGTGGATCAGCTTGCCACTGAGGTTCGGAGTATTGCTTCCTATCTTGCTGGGTTGCCGGTTGTGGAACCTAGGATTCCCATGCCAGATTTGTTTTTGGGGGATCAGGCTAAATTTCTGAATTTCAAAAATAACTGTAAGTTGTTTTTTGCCTTAAAGCCTAAGTCCTCAGGGAACACAGCACAGCAGGTTCAAATTGTCATCTCTCTCCTGCGCGGAGATCCTCAGGATTGGGCTTTTTCCCTTACACCTGGGGATCCTGTTTTGAATGATATTGATGCATTTTTTCTGGCTCTGGGTTATTGTACGATGAACCTAATGTCACTGATCAAGCTGAAAAAACCTTGTTGGCATTAAATCAGGGTCATGAAGACGCTGAGTTGCACTGTCAGAGGTTCCGAAGGTGGGCAGTCATGACCAAATGGAATGATGATGCTTTGGCAGCCCTTTTTCGGAAGGGCTGTCAGAGAATGTAAAGGATGTTATGGTGGGATTCCCTGCTCCCTCTGGTCTCAATGATTCTATGTCATTGGCTATTCAAATTGACAGACCTTTGCGTGAGTGCAGAGGTATGCGTGAGATAGTGTTGCCTTGTGAGCCAGCTTCTGAACTCATGCAGTGTGATAGAGTGACTTCTGGGGCACAGTGTCATGAGTTTCGAAAGCGCAATGGTTATGTTTCTACTGTGGTGACGCCTCTCATGCTATTTCAGTCTGCCCTAAACGGGGAAGACGTTTTGCATGCTCAGTTGTCTTGGGTAGTGTTCAGACTAAATTTCTGTTGACTGTTACCCTGATTTGCTCCCTGTCCACATTTTCTGCTCAGGCTTTTGTTGATTCAGGAGCAGCTATTAACCTGATAGATTTTGACTTTGCCAAACGTTGTGGGTTTCCCATGATACCCCTGCGGAAGTCTATTCCCCTACTGGGCACTGATTCTACCCCTTTGGCGGAGAATAAACCCCAGTTTTCTACTCAGGTGATAATGAGGGTTGAACCAGATCATCAGGAGAGTTGCAAATTTCTGGTGCTGTATAATCTGCATGACATTATTGTACTAGGTTTCCCTTGGTTACAGTCTCATAATCCTGTTTTGGATTGGAAATCTGTGTCTGTGACCAGTTGGGGCTGCCAATGTGTTAATGCCGACACTCCTGTTTTTTCTCTTCGCCACGACAGCACCCACTGAGAGGGGTTCCGCCCCTAGGAACAGGAAACCTACAGAGAGATAAAAGGGGCGGCCCCCCTCGCTCCTCAGTTGTTTCCTGTTCCTAGCAGAGGAACCTACGTGAGAAGAGGATTCCTGGGCTGGATAGCCGCCTGTGCGGTTTCTTTTGGAGCGGCAGGGGCTCCAGCACCAGAAGCAGCGTCGGGGTTTATCCCTCCTCAGCTGGGACAAGAAAGACACCGCACATGCCTGGAGGTAACGGGTCGGAGGACGGCAGCGGCAGGGGTCGCAGCCCACCGTCACAGGAGAGTATTCCCAGGTGCGAGGCCAGGAGCAGGATTGCTCTGGCTCGCATATAATACGGGTGTCACATACTGAGCCGAGGCTGCCCTACCTGATAACGCTGGGAGCCTCGGCAGGAAAGGTCCCATCGCCGCTCTTGCCGGGTAGGGATGGGACCGCAGCGGTCAGGAACGCGAGCGCGTGGTCAGGAGAGGTCCCGGCAAATTGCTTGATAAAAAATCATGGAGCGCTGCTGGAGGAGGCGGCTGCGCAGGTGCAGGAAGGCAGAGAACCCGGAAGTGAACCTAGCACTTCCGGGTCAGCGCTGAGATGAAAAAAAAAAAAAAGAGAATGGGGAAACTGCATAAAAGCACCGATCATGTGCATAGCGGTGCGCAGCAATGTCGTCCCCAAGCGATCCTGCGTTGCGCCCACCTGAGGAACTGGTGGTGCCACATCACAGCGGCAGCAGCAGCGGCAGAAAAAGTGGAAATGGACACTCTAAGCAGAGTGGTTCCACAAGCAGATCTGGAGGGAAATGAAGTCGCTCCATACCGCAGCCGGACCCTCCATCCTTAAGACCGGTACCATCTTGATAAAAAGCTTCACTGGGTGAGTGTTATATTTCACACCTGTCAAGCTGATGGCCCTTTCCCCTCCCCCCTGATTTGTGTGTTCCTAGGCCAAAAAGACGGAAAAGGAGGAGGAGCACACCTGTTTTCCGACAGATAGTATTAATAATCTGATTAAGTCTGTTCGGAACACTATGGGATTATCGGATACAAAAGACCCTAAAACTCCTCAGGAGATCATGTTCGCGGGTATCTCCCAATGCAAACGGCGAGTGTTCCCAATAGATCCGGCTATTAAGGAATTAGTAAAGAAAGAGTGGGAAAAACAAGGGCAGAAAGGTTATATGCCGGCCGCGTCAAAACGACGATACCCCTTTGATGATAAGGACCTGGCCTCCTGGGAGAAAGCACCCAAGGTGGATGCTGCTGTAGCGTCAACCTCCCGCAAGTCATCATTACCAGTAGAGGATGCTGGAATTTTGTCAGATCCCCTAGACCGTAAAGCAGATGCACTCCTAAAAAGGTCCTGGGAGTCGTGTATAGGGGCATTTAAACCCGCAATATCGGCCACTTGTACAGGCAGGGCCATGTTAGTATGGTTAGATCAGCTGGAGGAAAATATAAAGAGGGCCTTTCCAGAGACAAGCTACAGTCCTCCATTCCTTTAATTAGAGGTGCAGCAGCATTTCTTTCAGACACCTCAGTAGATTCTCTCCGCCTAGCGGCAAGAACAGCAGGACTAACCAATGCAGCCTGAAGGGCGTTGTGGTTGAAAGGATGGAAGGGGATACGCAGGCTAAATCAAAACTCTGCGCTATACCCTGTCAGGGTGAGTACCTGTTTGGTGCAGTTTTGGATGATATCTTAACCAAAGCAGGAGAAAGGAAAAAAGGCTTCCCTAATCCATACGTTCCATCCTACAGGAGGGCATTCAGGAGACCATCGTTTAACAGAAGGAAGGATTATAAGTCCCAGAATTCTTGGAATAGCAGGGATTTCAAACAAAAGGGAAACCTATTCGGTAAACGTCCCTTCAGATCGGGAGATAAGTTCCGCTAGTACCAACTTACCGGTGGGTGGCAGACTATTACACTTCAGTTATCAGTGGGAGCAAATTACATCTAACCCCTGGGCCATTAACATTATAAAATCAGGACTAATATTAGAATTTGTCCGGAATCCTCCGGACTCCTTTCTATTGACTTCTCTAAAATCCCAGGCTCAACAAGAGGCGTTAGAATTGGAGATTAAAGGCCTACTATCCAAGAAAGTGTTAGTAGAGGTTCCGGTAAATCAAAGAGAGAAAGGCTTTTACTCTCCTTTATTTCTGGTAACTAAACCAGACGGTTCATTTAGAACCATAGTTAATCTAAAAAAAAAACTGAATACCTTTTTGAAAACCCGAACCTTCAAAATGGAGTCTATAAGATCAGCGATAAAACTCTTATTTCCCAGATGCTACATGGTGGTCGTGGATCTCAAAGATGCATATTATCATCTACCAATACATGTGTCGCATCAACGCTTTCTCCGAGTGGCGGTCACATTAGAAGGCCAAATCTGTCATCTGCAGTTTGCGGCAATGCCATTCGGGCTATCTATGGCACCACGCGTCTTCACAAAACTGATGCTAGAGGTGATGTCGTATTTACGAGTAAGAGACACACTAATAATTCCGTACCTGGATGATCTGCTAATAGTAGGAAATTCATTCCAACAATGTGAGCACAGGCTGTCTGACGTAATTTCATCCCTACAGAACTTAGGTTGGCTGATCAACTGGGAAAAATCAAGGCTACGGCCGGTAACCTGTCAGACGTTCCTAGGCCTTCATCTAGACTCAGTAAGTCAGAAATGTCGGCTACCAGAGGCAAAGAAATTAACTGTAATTAATAAGGTACAAACGGTAATACAGAATCCTATTCTATCTCTAAGAGAAGGCATGTCTTTGCTGGGCTCTTTGTCCTCATGTATTCCGGCAGTTCGGTGGGCCCAATTTCATACCAGGAAACTGCAAAGATTAATCCTGCAGCAAGAAGAGAGATTACAGGGACAGTTAGAAAATAAAATATCCCTGACCCCGGAGGTAATCAGTTCCCTAACTTGGTGGCTAGATTCAGATAATCTGTCGGGAGGTGTTCCGTGGATAGTGGTTCCCTCAAATATAGTAACCACAGATGCCAGCCCTTTGGGGTGGGGGCTCATTGGGAGGATAATGTGGCACAGGGACAGTGGTCTAGGTCAGAGTCAGAGGATTCATCAAACATGAGAGAGCTAAAAGCTATATATCATGCCATATGTAATTTCCTTCCGCAGCTGCAAGGGACTCATACAAGGATCTTGTCGGACAACAGCACCTCAGTAGCGTACCTAAACCACCAAGGAGGTACACGATCAATGCCACTCATGTTTATTGCAGAAAAAATTTTAACATTGGCAGAAAGTCATCTCCTATCCCTGTCGGCCCTGCACGTCAGAGGAATAGACAATGTCAAGGCAGATTTTCTAAGTCGTCATACCCTACATCAAGGGGAATGGATACTCAATCATTGCATCTTCAAAAGAATAACATTCAAATGGGGCACACCAGATATAGACCTGTTTGCTACACGAAACAACAGGCAGGTAAAAAGGTTTGCCTCCTTATTCAAGCAGGACAATCCGGACATTCTCGACGCCTTGCAGATCCCGTGGACATTCCACTTGGCCTATGCCTTTCCTCCAATGATTCTGTTACCGATTGTCATCCGGAAAATAAGAGAGGAAAGAGCGAGAGTAATCCTGATAGCCCCGTTCTGGCCCAAAAGGCCATGGTTCTCGTGGCTGAGAGCCATGTCGATTTCGGATCCATGGATCCTCCCTTGGGACCGGGACCTTCTCTCACAGGGGCCCTTCTATCACCCTCAGGTCAAAGGATTGCGCCTCACGGCCTGGAATTTGAAAGGCAGTTATTAAAACTAAGAGGTTTTTTGAACGGACTGATTAATACGCTCCTAAATAGCAGGAAGGAGTCCACTACTAATATATATGCCAGAGTCTGGAGGAAATTTCTGTCTTTTCATTCAGTACGTCTATCTAGTGAAGTACCTATCCCAGCTATTCTAGAATTTTTACAAAAAGGGCATGAATTAGGCCTATCGGTAAATACTCTTAAGGTCCAGGTATCGGCTCTGGGTGCCCTATATAGTCATGACATAGCAGGCAATAAATGGGTAGCTCGGTTTATCTCAGCATGCCATCGAGCAGAACCAGTCCATATACCTCAAATGCCATCTTGGGACTTAAACTTAGTCCTAGACGCCTTAACAGAAAGTCCATTTGAACCCATTCAGTCAGTTCCAATAAAATATGCCTCATTAAAAACCGTTTTACTAGTAGCCTTGACCTCAGCAAGAAGAGTGAGTGATCTCCACGCCTTATCAATAGATCCTCCTTTCTTATCTATATATTCTGACAGGATAGTATTAAAAACTGACCCGTCTTATCTTCCTAAAGTATCAACTAAATTTCATAGATCTCAAGAAATTTATCTTCCTTCCTTTTATGACAACCCCTCATCACCACAGGAAGAGAAATTCCACACCTTAGATGTTAAAAGATCAATCTTAGCATATCTAGATAGGACTGGCCCCTGGAGGAAGAGCAGGGCTCTCTTTGTTTCTTTCCAGGGCAGCCGCAAAGGTTCAGGAGTAACGAAAAGCACGCTATCTCGATGGATTAGAGACGCAATAGCATTGGCGTATGTGGCAAAAAAGAAAATTCCACCACAGGGCGTGAAGGCACATTCCGCACGGGCCATATAGTCTTCTTGGGCAGAAAGAGCAGATGTCCCGATAGACCTTATATGTAAGGCCGCAACCTGGGCTTCACCTTCTACCTTCTATGAACACTATAGATTAGATCTATCCTCCTCATCAGATTTAGTGTTTGGTAGATCGATCCTTGACACGGTGGTCCCTCCCAGATAATTGTCTCTGAAAATCTCTCAGTGGGTGCTGTCGTGGCGAAGAGAAAAAAACGGATTACTTACCGGTAATGCTCTTTTATAGAGCCCACGACAGCACCCACTCACTTCCCTCCCCTACTTGTGGTATACACGGTGCATCCTGTTTGGTGAAGGATTGATTATATTGGCTATATATAGTCTAGCAGTGTAAATATGTATATATATGTTAAACATGTTATGGTGCAAATTAACTGAAACTTGTGTGGCGGTTCCTCTCATTTTCTGTAAACCAACTGAGGAGCGAGGGGGCCGCCCCTTTTATCTCTCTGTAGGTTTCCTGTTCCTAGGGGCGGATCCCCTCTCAGTGGGTGCTGTCGTGGGCTCTATAAAAGAGCATTACCGGTAAGTAATCCGGTTTTTTCTGCCTCTCCCCAGTCTCAGGATGTTTCTGACTTTTTGACTGATTTTTCAGATGTGTTTAGTGAAAGTAAATCCGCATCCTTGCCGCCTCACAGGAGCTACGATTGCGCTATTGAATTAGTGCCTGGTGGTAAATTTCCTAAAGGTCGCCTTTTTAACTTGTCTGTACCTGAATACGATGCTATGCGATCTTATATCAAGGAGTCATTGGAGAAGGGTCATATCGACCATCCTCTTCACCCTTGGGTGCCGGTTTTTTCTTTTGTGGCCAAAAAGGATGGTTCATTGAGGCCGTGTATTGATTATCGTCTCTTGAATAAGATCACTGTGAAGTATCAATATCCGTTACCCTTGATTTCTGACCTGTTTTCCAGGGTGAAAAGTGCTAGTTGGTTTACCAAGCTTGACCTCACGGGGGCGTATAACCTTATTCGCATTAAGCACGGGGATGAATGGAAAATGGCGTTTAATACTCCAGAGGGGCATTTTGAGTACCTAGTGATGCCCTTTGGGCTCACTAATGCTCCTTCCGTCTTCCAATCCTTCATGAATGATATTTTCAGGGATTTTGTGGATAAATTTCTGATTGTTTATTTGGATGATATCTTGATTTTTTCCAATGACTGGGACTCTCATGTGAAACATGTTCGGACTGTGTTCCAGATTTTGAGAGAGAATGCACTGTATGTGAAGGGATCAAAGTGTCTTTTTGGTGTACAGAAGGTCTCATTTCTGGGATTCATTTTGTCTCCGTCTGTTATTGAAATGGACCCGGTCAAGGTTCAGGCCATCTGTGATTGGGTCCAACCTACTTCATTAAAGGCTCTTCAGAGATTTTTGGGTTTTGACAATTTTTATCGTAAATTTATTGGTAATTTCTCCGGTATTGTTAAACCATTGACTGATTTGACCAAAAAGGGTTCTGATGTGGTGAATTGGCCTCCTGAGGCAGTCTCTGCATTTCAGGAACTTAAGCAGAGATTCACTTCTGCTCCTGCTCTACGGCAGCCTGATGTTTCTCTACCGTTTCAGGTGGAGGTTGATGCCTCTGAAATTGGGGCAGGTGCCGTTTTGTCCCAAAGAGATCCAGAGACCTCTAAGAGTAACCCTTGTGCCTTTTTCTCTCGAAAATTTTCTCCAACTGAACGTAATTATGACGTGGGTAATCGGGAGTTATTGGCCATGAAGTGGGCCTTTGAAGAGTGGAGACATTGGCTGGAAGGAGCCAAACATCAGGTGGTGGTCCTCACGGACCATAAGAATCTGGTTTATCTCGAATCAGCCAAGCAACTTAATCCTAGACAGGCCAGGTGGGCCTTGTTTTTCACACGTTTTAATTTTGTGGTTTCTTTTCTTCCTGGCACTAAGAATGTTAAGGCGGATGCCCTCTCGAGGAGTTTCTTTGCGGACTCTCCTGAGTTATCTGATCCTACTGTTATTTTAAAAGAGGCTGTAGTTCTTTCCACCATCTCGCCCAATTTGAGACTGGCTTTGGAAGGGTGTCAGGAGGATAAACCTGAGCGCTGCCCTATTGGGAAATTGTTTGTCCCAGACCAGTGGAAGAAGAGTGTGACGTCTGAGATTCATTGTTCCGCGTTGGCTGGTCATCCCGGGATTTTTGGTACCAGAGACTTGGTGAGTCGGTCCTTTTGGTCGCCTACTTTGTCTCGTGACTCAGGGAATTTGTGCAGTCCTGTGGGACTTGCTCTCGCTCTAGTGGTTTGTTAATGCCATTACTTGTGCCCAAGAGACCATGGACCCATATCTCTATGGATTTTATTTCCGACCTCCCTGTTTCTCAGAGAATGACCGTTATCTGGGTAATCTGTGATAGGTTTTCCAAGATGATACATCTTGTGCCATTACCTAAGTTACCTTCCTCCTCTGAATTGGTGCCTTTGTTCCTTCAGCACGTGGTTCGGTTACATGGCATTCCGGAGAACATTGTGTCTGACAGAGGAGTCCAGTTTGTTTCCAGATTTTGGAGGACATTTTGTTCTAAACTTGGTGTTCAGTTATCTTTCTCCTCTGCTTTTCATTCTCAGACCAATGGACAAACCGAGAGAACAAACCAGACCTTGGAGACTTATTTGAGATGTTTTGTGTCTGCTGATTAAGATGACTGGTCTCTTTTTTGCCTTTGGCTGAGTTTGCTCTTAATAATAGGGCTAACTCAGCCACCTTGATGTCTCCATTTTTCTGCAATTTTGGGTTTCACCCTCGATTTTCTTCGGGATAGGCGGAGGCTTCTGTCTGTCCGGGTGTTGACTCTGTTGTGGAGCGAATGCAGCAGATTTGGGACCAGGTAGTAGAGAGGTTGTCTCTCTCTCAGGAGAAGGCCCAACGGTTTGCCAACCGGCATAGGACTGATGGTCCTCGGTTTAAAGTGGGGACTTGGTTTGGTTGTCCTCAAGAAATATCCCTATGTGGGTTGCATCTCCAAAGTTTAAGCCTACGTTCATTGGACCTTATAAGATCATGGAGATTCTTAATCCTGTTTCCTTCCGTTTGCTTCTTCCAGGGACATTTAAGATCCATAACGTGTTCCACAAGTCCTTATTGAAGAGGTTTGTCGAGCCAGTGGTTCCTATGGCTGCGCCTCCTGACCCTGTTTTGGTTGAGGGCATTCTGGAGTATGTGGTTGAGAAAATATTGGATTCTCGTTTTTCTAAACAGAAACTCCAGTATTTGGTTAAGTGGAGAGGTTATGGTCAGGAGGACAATTCTTGGGTGTTTGCTTCAGACATCCATACTAGGAGACTGATCCGTGCCTATCACCGAGCTCATCCTGATCGACCTGGTTGCACAAGTGAGGGTTCGGTCACCCCTCCTCAAGGGGGGGGGTACTGTTATGAATGTGCTAAAAATGGTTTCTGAGCAGAGGCTCCCTCTGGTGGTTACTGACAGTACTGAACCTTTCAGCGAGGAGTGGCAATCTGGGATCATGGACTGGTCTGATATAAGGAGGTTCCCTCCCATGATGGTTGCCGGTGATCAATTGTTCTTGTCTCAATTGTGGTTCCTGGTTCATTTGGAAGCTTTCTGAGTCTTGCCTGCATCTTCTGCTATCAGATAAGATATTTTCTGCATTATTCCCTGCACTTCTGTGGAGGTCAGCCGGTCCCCTCCGGGGGGGCTTGTGCTCCTTTCAGTTTATCTGGAGCCACTGTTGTTTGTTCATTTGCTTTTTCCTGTTTTTTCAGTGGCTGCGGCTTAGTTTTGTTACACCAGAGAACTGATTTAGGTGGTAGAGGTCGTGTGATCTCAGGTGTTTTTGCAATCAGTAGAGTTGGTATTTTTTAGGGTTTTTTTGATTGCAGTGAGTATCCTTTCCTGTACTTTTCTGTCTAGACAGATTGGGCCCCAGCGTTTGCTCATTCTATTTTCTGTCTGTATCCGTGTTTCTTCTTGTCTAACCGCCATTACATGTTTGGGGGCTTCCTATTTTCTTTGGGGATCTCCTCCGGGGCAGATAGCTTTCATCTTTCTGCCTTTAGGTGTAGTTATCTCTCAGGCTGTGACGAGGCGTCTAGGATCAACGTAGGAACGCTCCACGGCTACCTCTAGTTGTGTGGTTAGTTCAGGTTACTGCAATACAATAGGTTCCAGCCTCTATGGTGTATTGCCATTTTTGCTTACTCTCCTCAGCTACCAAAACATAACAGGCTGCACTATGCTGTGTGCGTGTCTGCATTATACTGTGTGTGTGTTGGGCTGCATTATACTCTGAGGGGGGCTGCATTATTCTAGAGTGTGTGTGGTGGGCCACATCTAGAATATGGGATCCAGTTTTGGGCTCCACATTTTAAGAAGGATATTCAGAAATTAGTTCAAATGCGGGCAACTAGATTATTACAAGGGATGGAAGGCCTTTCATATGATGGGATGTTGGAAAAGTTGGGCTTGTTTACCTTAGAAAAAAAGACCCCTCAGAGGAGATCTCATATACTATATAATTGTCTAATTCTGTCTGTAACGGAAATCCTGCATCGCTGATTGGTCGCGCCCAGCTGGACGCGACAAATCAGCAACAGGCGCAGTCCGGCCGCGAATTGGCGCAGGATTTGAACCACGCATGCCACCGCTATCGTCAGGAGATCAGTGGCGCTAGCTGCTGATCTCCTGACGGTAGCCGCGGGTCATCTCCACGTACATACTCACTTTCCGTCCCTGCATTCCTGTCCCGGCACGTCTGCTTCTTCCTGTGCGGTGCGGTCACGTAGTACCGCTTATTAAGGTCATGAATATGGGCGCGACTCCACTCCCATAGGCGTGGCGTCCATATTCATGACCTTAATGAGCGCTACACGTGACCGCACCACACTGGAAGAAGCTGACGCGCCGGGATAGAGATGCAGGGACGTGCAGTGACAGTGTGAGGGTAAGTATGATGGGGGAGGACGGGGGAGCCCAGCCATGCATACAAGTATTGGACAGAGGAGCCATGCATACAAGGATGGGAGGGTGGGAGTGGAGCCATGTATACAGGATGGGAGGGTGGAGCGGAGCCATGTATACAGGATGGGAGGGTGGAGCGGAGCCATGTATACAAGGATGGGAGGGTGGAGCGGAGCCATGTATACAGGATGGGAGGGTGGAAGCGGAGCCATGTATACAGGATGGGAGGGTGGAGCGGAGCCATGTATACAGGATGGGAGGGTGGGAGCGGAGCCATGTATACAGGATGAGAGGGTGGAGCGTAGCCATGTATACAGGATGGAAGGGTAGAGCGGAGCCATGTACAGTTCAGACCAAAGCAGTAATCAAAGCAAAAGGTGGCTACTTTGAAGAACCTAGAATATAAGACATATTTTCAGTTGTTTCACACTTTTTTGTAAAGTGTAATGTATAATTCCACATGTGTTAATTCATAGTTTTTATGCCTTAGTGTGATTCTACAATTTTCATAGTCATGAAAATACAGAAAAATCTTTGAATGAGAAGGTGTGTCCAAACTTTTGGTCTCTACTTAACAAGGATGGGAGGGTGGACGGAGCCATGCATACAAGGATGGGGTGAGCGGCCATGCACAAGAGGGGGGACAGAGCCATGATACAGGATGGGAGGGTGGAGCGGAGCCATGTATACAAGGATGGGAAGGTGTAGCGGAGCCATGTATACAGGATGGGAGGTGGAGCGGAGCCATGTATACAGGATGTGAGGGTGGGAGCGGAGCTATGTATACAAGGATGTGAGGGTGGGAGCGGAGCCATGTATACAAGATGGAGGGAGGTGGAGCGGGGCCATGTATACAGGATGGGAGGGTGGAGCAGAGCCATGTATACAGGATGGGAGGTGGAGCGGAGCCATGCATACAAGGATGGGAGGAGGAGCGAGCCATGTATACAGGATGGGAGGGTGGAGCGAGCCATGTATACAAGGATGGGAGGGGAGCGGAGCCATGTATACAAGATGGGAGGCTGGAGCGCAGTCATGTATACAAGGATGGGAGGGTGGAGCGGAGCATGTATACAGGATGGGAGGTGGAGCGGAGCCATGATACAAGGATGGGAGGGTGGAGCGAGCCATGTATACAGGATGGGAGGGTGGAGCAGAGCCATGTATACAAGGATGGGAGAGGTGGAGCGGAGCCATGTATACAGGATGGGAGGGTGGAGCGGAGCCATGTATACAGGATGGGAGGGTGGAGTGGAGCCATGTATACAGGATGTGAGGGTGGGAGTGGAGCCATGTATACAAGGATGTGAGGGTGGGAGCGGAGCTATGTATACAAAGATGGGAGGGTGGAGCGGGGCCATGTATACAGGATGGGAGGGTGGGAGCGGAGCCATGTATACAGGATGGGAAGATGGAGCGGAGCCAGATGCATACAAGGATGGATGGGGTGGAGCAGAGCCATGTATACAGGATGGAGGCTGGAGCGGAGCCATGTATACAAGGATTGGAGGGTGGAGCGGAGCCATGTATACAGGATGGGAGGGTGGAGCGGAGCCATGTATACAGGATGGGAAGGGGGAGCGGAGCCATGTATACAGGATGTGAGGGTGGGAGCGGAGCCATGTACAGTGCCTACAAGTAGTATTCAACCCCCTGCAGATTTAGCTGGTTTGATAAGATGCAAATAAGTTAGAGCCTTCAAACTGCAAACGAGAGTAGGATTTATTAACAGAAGCATAAATCTTACAAAACAAAAAGTTATGTTGCTCAGTTGAATTTTAATAAATTTTAAACATAAAAGTGTGGGTCAATTATTATACAACCCCTATGTTTAATATTTCGTGGAATAACCCTTGTTTGCAATTACAGCTAATAATCGTCTTTTATAAGACCTGATCAGGCCGGCACAGGTCTGTGGAGTTATCTTGGCCCACTCCTCCATGCAGATCTTCTCCAAGTTATCTAGGTTCTTTGGGTGTCTTATGTGGACTTTAATCTTGAGCTCCTTCCACAAGTTTTCAATTTGGTTAAGGTCAGGAGACTGACTAGGCCACTCCAACACCTTGACTTTTTCCCTCTTGAACCAGGCCTTGGTTTTCTTGGCTGTGTGCTTTGGGTCGTTGTCTTGTTGGAAGATGAAATTACGACCCATCTTAAGATCCTTGATGGAGGAGCGGAGGTTCTTGGCCAAAATCTCCAGGTAGGCCGTGCTATCCATCCTCCCATGGATGCGGACCAGATGGCCAGGCCCCTTGGCTGAGAAACAGCCCCACAGCATGATGCTGCCACCACCATGCTTGACTGTAGGGATGGTATTCTTGGGGTCGTATGCAGTGCCATCCAGTCTCCAAACGTCACGTGTGTGGTTGGCACCAAAGATCTCGATCTTGGTCTCATCAGACCATAGAACCTTGAACCAGTCTGTCTCAGAGTCCTCCAAGTGATCATGAGCAAACTGTAGACGAGCCTTGACATGACGCTTTGAAAGTAAAGGTACCTTATGGGCTTGTCTGGAACGGAGACCATTGCGGTGGAGTACGTTACTTATGGTATTGACTGAAACCAATGTCCCCACTGCCATGAGATCTTCCCGGAGCTCCTTTCTTGTTGTCCTTGGTTAGCCTTGACTCTTCGGACAATCCTGGCCTCGGCACGGGAGGAAACTTTCAAAGGCTGTCCAGGCCGTGGAAGGCTAACAGTAGTTCCATAAGCCTTCCACTTACGGATGATGCTCCCAACAGTGGAGACAGGTAGGCCCAACTCCTTGGAAAGGGTTTTGTACCCCTTGCCAGCCTTGTGACCCTCCACGATCTTGTCTCTGATGGCCTTGGAATGCTCCTTTGTCTTCCCCATGTTGACCATGTATGAGTGCTGTTCACAAGTTTGGGGAGGGTCTTAAATAGTCAGAAAAGGCTGGCAAAAGAGATCATTAATCCACACATGTGAAGCTCATTATTCTTGGTGCCTGAACTACTTCTTAATACTTTAGGGGACCAAGCAGAATTCTTGTGGTTTGAGGGGTTGAATAATAAATAACACTTTGAATTAACTTTTAACGTTTTTTTAAAAAAAAAAAAAAAAAATTAAAAAATTTTTTTTTGCTGCAGTGCATTTCCCACTTCCACTCCCACTAGCGGTGGACACCGCGTCCAATGCAGAGACCTATCCTCACTACCGGACTCCTTCACAACAGGTTACTAGTGCAATAGAGGCATTGTCCTCTTCCTCATCTCACCCCACCAACACAGGCTATATCCAGCCCTTTCTTTCTTCCCTATGTGGAAACAACCCCCTTCCCAGTAGTATCTGTGACTGATGAAGGCCATGATATAGGACCGAAACGTTTTGTGTTAAATACTGTGAATAAAAATCTTTATTCTCACTATACTAAAGTTGAGTGCCGAGTTCATTTTCTATTAGATACGGTGTGGAACCTACTCTGGCACCTTCTTGGTTTTTGCACACGGTTTTTTTTTTTCACATTTCCCACTTCCAGGCTGATCTACAGTACAAATGTCACAATGCCAAGTTAATTCCGCATGTGTCAACCAGCTAAATCTGCAGGGGTTTTAATACTACTTGTAGCACTGTATACAAGGGTGTGAGGGTGGGAGCGGAGCTATGTATACAAGGATTGGGGGGTGGAGCGGGGGCCCTGTATACAGGGTGGGTGGGGGGACGGAACCATGTATACAGGGTGGGAGGATGGAGCGGAGCCATGTATAACAAGGATGGGGGGGTGGAGCAGAGCCATGTATCAGGATGGGAGGCTGGAGCAGAGCCATGTATACAAGGATGGGAAAGGGTGGAGCGGAGCCAAGCAAACAAGGATGGGAGGGGGGAGCAGAGCCATGTTACAGGAGGAGGGGGGAGCGAGCCATTTATACAGGGTGGGGGGGGGGACGGAGCCCTGTAACAGGAGGGAGGGAGGAACGAGCCAAGTTACAGGATGGGGGGGGG
>JARQOD010000005.1:261441893-261560139 GCA_033576555.1 Oophaga sylvatica | reverse complement strand
ATTCTCTCCCTCTTGCTTCTTAAGCAGCCTCAGCTGAACAATCAGTGCTCCTGAATCAAGCCTCAGTCAGCCTGTGACCTGACTCCTGGAAACCTAGGATTTTGGACTCCAGCTATTTCCTACTGAGGAACTTTGGAACACTTTTGGACTTTGGAAACCTGCTTACGGTACAGAGAAGAGATCCTGAACCTGCTTGGAGAGTTATTGTAGAGCTTGAAGTTACTCTGGCCTGCTGTGTTCTCCTGCCTCTGTTCTGCAAACTGTGTGACCTTTTCTGCATGCTTGTATGAAGTAATACAAGTCATTTCATATCAACCTATGTCTCATGTGTTTTCCTCGCACCCAAGCACAAGACGCTATAGGAACTGTACACTATACATGACAAGATTCAGGAGCCAATGTTTAGTGTCTGCTGGGTCTGGGAAAGCCGTGTCTGCTGTGACTGTGGATATCAGATGTCCATTTAATACCTTCTGTGATGACAGTGGTTGTGACTTCTCACAACCATTCCAGCACTTCTGCCTTAAAAGATCTGGAAGATGGAGGCCCGCATAAAGGAGCTTTGCGGAGTGACTGATACAATCCTTGCAGATATACAGACTATAAAGACCCGTTTTGCAAGCCTACAGGACCTCACTAATCATAATTTGCAAGTGTTTGGACAAACTACTCAGGAATTACGAGCCAGGATTGAGGCTCTAGAGGAACGAGTCCAGGCTCCTGCCATAACCCCGAGTTCTGGGATCCCCAAGTTACCTCCTTTTCGTTTTGGCGGTGAACATGAGAAATTCAGGGGATTTATTAATCAATGCAATCTATTTTTCTCTGCACATGCTTCACAATTTCCCACTGAACGATCCAAAGTGCTTACTATAATCATGTTGCTTACCAATAAGGCTTTGATGTGGGCAAACCCTCTGATTGAGACTGAGGATGATTGTTTGAATCACCTTGATGCTTTTATTTCAGCCATGGGGCAGGTGTTTGATGACCCCAATCGAGGTGCAACAGCTGAAGCAGCCATGTTAACTTTGCGCCAAGGTAAGCGTTCAGTAGCCGAATATGCCTTGGATTTCAGGAGATGGGCTCTTGATACCACTTGGGACACTTCCGCCAAAAAATCTATTTTTCGGAAAGGGTTGTCTCCATTGATTAAGGATGAACTTGCTCGTGCCGACCCTCCCACTGCGTTAGGTGACTTTATTAACTATTGTATCCGTATTGATGCTCGTCTGACTGAACGCAGACAAGAGAGATGGTTCGAAAATAATCGCACTAACCTTTTCCTACCTCCCTCCTCAGCTAAGGAACCTTTGAGTAGGATCACAAGGGAACCAGAACCTGAACCCATGCAGGTGGACTCTTTACAAAGACGGGTTAGTGATGCACGCAAAGAACATCGTATAAAGGAAAATCTATGTTTTTACTGTGGTAAGTCAGGGCACTTCATTATAAACTGCTCCAGCCGTTCTCGTAAGACTACTGCAGCAGTCATTCACTGTGAGTGTTGCGAGAGGAGCTCTGTCATGTCCGAGCCTCAGACTCCAGAGAGATCTGCTGCAAGAGATCTTGATTTTTCGGACTTAAACTCTGTTAGTTCTGGGGACAATGACGGTATAAACGCTGCAATTTTTCAAGTTTCCTCAGCGGTGTCCCAGCTGAGTTGTAAAAGAAATAATTCTCATTGCTTCCTTTCCATCAAACTCTGGGTGGACTCAGTCTGGGTGTCTAGCTCTGCTATGATCGACTCAGGAGCAAGTGGAAATTTTATGGATATCTCCTTTGCTCTGAAACAGGGGATACGTTCAGTGAAGAAGGCTACTCCAGTATAGATGGAGACTGTGGATGGCTCCCTGCTGACCTCTGGACCAGTGGATCAGGAAACAGAGCCTTTGAGGGTCCTTATGGGTAAAGATCATGAGGAGAAAATGTCTTTTATGCTTATCTCTTCTCCCCACTTTCCCATTATTCTAGGGCTACCATGGCTGCAGGCGCAGAATCCTACGATTAACTGGGAGACCAAGGAATTACACTTTCCGGAGAAACAGATGAGTCAAGGAGTTTCAGCTTGCTCTGTTCCTAAAGGAACCATGTCAGTCCCTGAACTACAGCTGTATACCAGGACTATGTGGATTTATGTGACAAGAAGAACGCTGATCAGTTTCCTCCTCACCGTCCATATGATTGTCCAATCGAATTATTGCCTGGAGCCGAGATACCTTTTGGTAAGATCTACCCCCTAGCGGGGCCCGAGCTAAAAGCTTTGAAGGACTACATAGATGAAAATCTAGCCAAAGGCTTCATACGCCCCTCTTCATCTCCCGCAGGTGCACCCATCTTCTTTGTGAAGAAGAAAGATGGATCTCTGAGACCCTGCATAGACTATAGGGAACTCAATAAGGTTATTATTAGAAACCTTTTATCCATTGCCTTTAATCCCTGAGTTGTTGGAGAGAGTGCGGCACGCCAAAATTTTCTCTAAACTGGATCTCCGTGGGGCCTATAACTTGGTCCATATTAGACCTGGGGATGAATGGAAGACTGCATTCAGGTCACGCTATGGACACTTCGAATATCTAGTTATGCCTTTTGGTCTGAGTACCGCCCCAGCCACTTTCCAACACTTGGTGAATGACATCTTCAGGGATCTCCTAGATACATTTGTGGTGATTTATCTGGATGATATTCTAATTTTTTCTAACTCCACAGAGGAACATCATGGACATGTAAGAATGGTCTTAGAACGCCTAAGACAAAACCATTCTACATCAAACTTGAAAAGTGTGAATTCCATAGGACCGAAATTCAATTTCTGGGGTATGTACTATCTACGCAAGGGATTAGTATGGATGGAAGCAAGACCCAAGCCATCAAGGATTGGCCAATTCCTAGAAATGTGAAGGAGGTGCAGCGCTTCATCGGGTTTGCCAACTTCTATAGACGTTTCATTAGGAATTTCTCTGAAGTAGTGTCACGTATCACCCAACTTACCTGGAAACAGTCTAGGTTCTCCTGGACCCCGCAAGCTCAGGAAGCATTTTCCTGTTTAAAGGACAAATTTACCACCACACCTATCTTAGTACATCCCAACCCGAGCTTGCCTTCATAATAGAGGTGGATGCTTCAGACTGTGCCGTTGGAGCTATACTCTCTCAGAGAACAGGTGAGAAGAATGTCTTGCATCCCTGTGCCTTCTTTTCCCAGCAGTTGTCTTCGGCTGAGAGGAACTACGATGTGGGCAATAGAGAATTGTTGGCCATTATTGCCGCCTTCAAGGAATGGAGACACCTTCTTCAGGGAGCTGCACAGCAAATAGTCGTCCTGACAGACCATCGTAACCTTGAATTTATCAGGTCGGCTAAGTGCCTGACTCCTCACCAGGCTCGCTGGAATCTTTTCCTAAACCAATTTAATTTTGTCATTTCTTATAGACCAGGATCGCGCAATGGAAAGGCTGATGCACTCTCTAGGATTCATTCAGCAGAGACACGTCCACTTACTCCTCCTAAGACTATTCTTCCTGACTCTAGATTCCTGGGAGTGATTCATAATCAAGACCTACTTAAGGACATCAAGGAAGCATACCATGCGGATTCTTTGTTGGCTCAACCCCCAAGGGACGTAAGTCTTGTCTTTAAGAATGGTGTGTGGATTCAGGGACAACGTCTGTATATACCTGAAACAGTCAGATTGAGAGTATTGCAACTCATCCACGATTCCAAGATAGCCGGGCATAGGGGAATTCTAAAGACACAAGAATTTCTTTCTCGTTTCTTTTGGTGGCCCACTTACAGGAAAGATGTTTTAAACTATGTCACTTCATGTGAAGTCTGTGCAAGATGCAAAACACCTCGCTCCTCACCAACTGGTCTGTTACAACCTCTTCCCACCCCGTCCCGCCCGTGGGGATCCATTTCTATGGACTTCATTGTGGAGTTACCAACCTCTCAAGGGAAGAACACCATTCTAGTGGTGGTTGATCGTCTAACAAAGGCAGCTCATTTTATCCCTTGTGTCGGCTTACCCACTGCAAAACAGACATCAGACTTGATGATTAAGAATGTGTTTCGCTTACATGGAGTACCGGATGAGGTCATTTCGGATCGAGGGGTGCAATTCACTTCAAGGTTTTGGCAAAATTTCTGTGCAGCATTGGACATTAAAGTAAACCTTTCTTCTGCTTTTCATCCCCAGACTAATGGACAGACAGAACGAACCAATCAGACCCTGGAGCAGTATCTCCGCTGCTTTATCTGCCACCTACAAGATGATTGGGTGGATCTACTTCCACTGGCTGAGTTCTCTTATAATAACTCTCAGAGCGCCTCCACTAAGCAGTCTCCTTTTCACTCCAATCTAGGTTATCATCCTAACATTCTTCCTCGATTTCCCATAGATACGCCCTTGCCGGCAGTGGCTGAAAGAATCACTTCTTTACAAAAGAATATGGATCTTCTAAAGGAAAATCTAGAATTGGCTCAGGAAAGGTACAAGAAAGCAGCAGATAAATTTCGTAAACCTGCACCAGCTTTCAAGGTAGGAGATTTGGTCTGGCTGTCAACCAGAAATCTTAAAATAAAGATTCCATCGTCTAAATTGGGACATAAGTACATTGGACCTTATAAGATCAGTAAGATTATAAGTGCTGTTGCTTGTCGTCTTCAACTGCCCAGAACTATGAGAATCCACCCTGTCTTTCATGTATCCCTACTAAAGGCTGCAACACCCAATACGTTTCCTGGACGCTCTTCTCCTTGCCCTGACCCAGTGCTGGTCGATGGTCAGGAAGAATTTATGGTGGAAAGGATTCTAGATTCCAGGTTGTGCAGAAATCAGTTGCAATATTTGATTAAATGGCAGGGCTACCCAGTGGAGGACAACTCATGGGAACCAGTCAATAATGTAAATGCTCCTCGCCTGCTCCGCCAGTTTCATCAGAGGTACCCTGACAAGCCTGGTCTGAGGTCAACCGGAGGTTGTCCTTAAGGGGGGAGTAATGTAAGGTTCTTTGTCTCTTTTGACATGTTCCTTGAAACTCAGTTTTCCGTCGGCCATTTTGCTTTCTGTCTTTCTGCAGCTCTTGCCCTCAGTTAATATGGAGTTTCCAGTTTTCATGTTCCCGCCCTGATTCTCTCCCTCTTGCTTCTTAAGCAGCCTCAGCTGAACAATCAGTGCTCCTGAATCAAGCCTCAGTCAGCCTGTGACCTGACTCCTGGAAACCTAGGATTTTGGACTCCAGCTATTTCCTACTGAGGAACTTTGGAACACTTTTGGACTTTGGAAACCTGCTTACGGTACAGAGAAGAGATCCTGAACCTGCTTGGAGAGTTATTGTAGAGCTTGAAGTTACTCTGGCCTGCTGTGTTCTCCTGCCTCTGTTCCTGCAAACTGTGTGACCTTTTCTGCATGCTTGTATGAAGTAATACAAGTCATTTCATATCAACCTATGTCTCATGTGTTTTCCTCGCACCCAAGCACAAGACGCTATAGGAACTGTACACTATACATGACAGATCAGGCGTCTGCAGCGGAAGAGGAAGAGGAGGAGGAGGAGAAGGAAAACCTTGATGACAGTCAGCCATTGTCTGCTCAAGGAACTGTCGTGAACGAGGTGGAGGAAGAAGAGGAAGAGGAGGATGAGTTGGATGATTATTTTGGGGAGGAGGATGCTTCTCAGGGGGCAAGAGAAAATGTTAGCTTGCCAAGGTCAGGTACAGGGTTTGTGCTTGAGTGGAGGGATGTGGATTTGGCAGAAAGTGCTCCTCCACCCACCACTGGCAGTGCATCATTGACAACAGGAACATTGGCCCACATGTGTGATTATGTCTTGCGGATCCTAAAAAGGGACCCCCGCATTGCCAAAATTTTGAAGGATGACGACTACTGGTTGGCCAGCATCCTTGATCAACACTATAAAGGCAAATTACAGAACATTATGCCACAGGAGAACCTAGAGCTAGTATTAGCGACCAAACAAGCAACTCTGGTAAACCGTTTGTTAGAGGCATTCCCAGCACACAGCAGCGGTGCAGGTTCTACCACGAGCCGTACTGGGCCAAATGGAGGAGGTGTTCATGGTGCACACAGCCGAAGTGGTGTTGGAGACAGGGGTTTCATGACCATGTTGTGGACTTATTTCTCAAGTACCACTCACACGACTGGTAATACTGAATCGATTGCAACAGACAGGAGACAGCAGTTGTCAACTATGGTTCAAAATTACCTCTCCTCCCCTATCGATGTTCTCCCTCACAGTTCATTCCCCTTTGACTACTTGGCCTGTAAACTGGACACCTGGCCTGAATTGGCACAATATGCCTTACAGGAGCTTGCTTGCCCTGCTGGTAGTGTGCTATCAGAAAGAGTCTTCAGTGCTGCTGGTTCAATCCTGACAGAAAGAAGTTCCCGGCCGTCAATCCAAAATGTAGGTGATCTCACCTTCATTAAAATGAACCATGACTGGGTTTCAAAGGATTTTGTACCACCTTTCCCTGATGACACATAGTTTGACAGTAAAATGGCTTGCTTTGTCCTCCTCTTCCTCCGACTTCTCCAATTCCTCCATTTGCAGCTGCTGAACGTCATGCCTACACCTCAACATTTGTCCGTTTTTTCCACCTCCCTAACTGGGCTGTACCCTCTCAGGGGGTCCACTCACCGTCAGAGACACCGGCGTACTATGAGGGGTCATGTGCCAGTGCCGGCACCCATGAGTGTGCCCCCCCTGCTTGCTCAGGGCCCCAACACTTGCAATACTTACCTCTCCCTGCTCCGCTGTGACGTCTTCCGCGTTTCCTGACAGTGACATTCAGGTCAGAGAGCGCGATGATGTCACGTCTGTGCGTCCTCTGCCTGAACAGTCACAGTGCAGAGAGCTGGAAGATGGCGACGCTGAGGAGTCCAGAGTAGAGCAGTGCCCAGCGAGGAGAGGTATTTCATTTTTTTAAATGTTTGGAGCAATATATGGGGAGCATTATACACTGGAGAATTATATATGGAGCCCATCATACACTTGAGCATCACAGATAGTGCCCATTATATACTGGAGCATTATATATGGGGCACATCATACACTGGAGCATTATAAATGGGGCCCATCATACACTGGAGCATCATATACGGGGCCCATTATACACTGGAGCATCATATGGGGCCCATTATATATGGAGCATTAAATAGGCCCATCATATACTGGAGCATCATATGGGGCCCATTATATATGGCGCATCATATGGGACACATTATATATGGAGCATCACATGGAGCCCATTATATATGGAGCATTATATATGGGGACCATTATATTTGGAGCATTATATGGGGCTCATCATACACTGGAGCATCATATATGGGGCCCATCATATACTAGAGTATCATATGAGGTTCAATATTTATGGGGCATCATATAGGGCCCTTTATATATGGAGCATCATATGGAGCACATATGGGCCCTATTCTGTATGGAGCATTATATGGAGCCCATTCTGTATGGAGCAATATATGGGGCCCATCATATACTGTATGGAGCTTTATATGCAACTCATTATACTGTATGGAGCAATATGTGGGGCTCATTATACTCTATGGGGACCGTCCTATACTGTATGGCATATAATATGGGGACCATCATATACTGTAGCATAATGTGGAGCTCAACATATACTGTATGGAACATTGTATGGGACCAATTATGTATGGAGCAATATATGGGGCTCATTATTTTGTATGGAGCAATATATGTGGCTCATTATATTGTATGAAGCATTATATTGGGCCCATTATTCTGTATGGAGCATCATATATGGGACTCATTATTCTGTATGGAGCAATATATGGGGCTCATTATTCTATATAGAGCAATATATGGGGCTCATTATTCTGTATGGCGCACTATGTGGTGCCCATAATACTGTATGGAGGACTATATTGTCCGTTTTTTGAGCTATTGTAGAATTTGCAATAGATATCACTCATGTAATGTAAGAAGTGAAGTATTTGTCATTGTACTATACCTATATTTCTCTGCCGTATTGGAGCATCATGAATTGTGGTATGTGTTAAAGGGGCCCACTGACAATCTTTCGCCCAGGGCCCACGAAAACCTGGAGCCAGCCCTGCCCCCCCCACAACTTTAGCCAAATAACCCCAGTTTTCAATACGTAACTAGTATTATAAAGTAAATTAAGGTTGACAAGCTTAAGTAATAAGAATTGATGTCGTTGGCATTGAAATGGGCACTGTAGGTGTGTTTACTGTCCTCCACTCCCTGCCGACTTTTCTTCCCCATTGACTTGCATTGGGGTCGGTTCGAGTTTCAGTCGGACCTTCGACTTTTTCCGATAGTCGGTCGATTTCGTTCGACTCGACTTTTGGGAAAGTTGGGTGGTCCGAAACCCGACTCGACCCTCCCAGAGGCAAAGTCGCTCATCTCTACTGATGACCTATCCTTGTCATAATGTCTGATCGGTCAGGGTCTGACACCTGGCATCCACGCTGATCAGCTGTTATTTCCATCAGCGGCCGGATGTACTCACTTGCAGAGCTGGCTGTCTTCTGATAGTGGCAGAGGCTTGGTACTACACATCTGTATCGTATACAAATCAATAGGAGGTGAAAGTGGAGTTCCCTGCGACGGCCAATATCAGGAGACGGCCAGCTCTGCAAGTGAGTACTTTCTGCCGACTCCTGCTGCCGACACCGATAATAGCTGATCAGCGGGGATGCTGGGTGTTGGACCCTGACTGATCTGACTCTGATAACCTATCCTAACAATAGGTCATCATCATCAATGCTAAAGTAGTTGACAACCTCTTTAAGTGCAAAACATACATCACATTTCTTCCCAGTGGATTTTTTTCATTTTGCTTGCTTGTTATTGTCATTTTTCGAAATCACAGCATAGTTGGTATGTGACATTTTTAGCATTTTGGTCTTTTGTTCCAACTTTATTGTTTGTTTTTTTCCTTTATTAAAAAATGCATCTTTTACTGTATTGAGTTCTTGGTGATGTTTTTTTTTTTTACATGACATTGACATTACAAGTAACATTTTCATAATTATGTCATTTTTAAGGTTAACTAGTTTCCTGGTCCTATCACAGAATCTAGTACCCATAACCTAATATTATATTTACCAAAAATGGCACTCAGGCCCTCCTTGAGCTTTTGTAGTGTATCATCAACCATTAAAACATTATGTGGCAGAGAGATCCATAGACGTACTGCTGTAGACAGTAAAGAATCGACATGTGTCAGACTTGGGGGCAAAGACATCACTGGTGAGGGCTGGGAAGCATATAGACACGTGGTCAAAATTGTTGGTACCCCTCGTTTAATGACAGAAAAACCCACAATGGTCACAGAAATAACTTCAATCTGACAAAAGTAATAATTAATCAAAATCTATGAAAATGAACAAATGAAAGTCAGACATTGCTTTTCAACCATGCTTCCACAGAATTTTAAAAAAAATAAAACTCATGAAATAGGCCTGGACAGAAATGATGGTACCCCTGAAAATAATGTGACAACAGGGACATGTTAAATCAAGGTGTGTCCACTAATTAGCATCACAGGTATCTACAATCTTGTAATCAGTGAGTGGACCTGTATAGAGGGCTACAGATACTCACCATGCTGTTTGGTGACATGGTGTGTATCACACTCAACATGGACCAGAGGAAGCGAAGGAAAGAGTTGTCTCAGGAGTAGGGTTGAGCGATACTTTCCGATATCCAAAAGTATCGGAATCGGAATGGTATCGCCGATACCCAAAAAATATCGGCGATACCCGATACCGATACCGGAAATCCAATGTAAGTCTATGGGAACAAAATATCGGAATTAAAAAAAACCCCATTCTTGCCTTGTTGGTTAATTGTACATGAAGGAAAACAACAAAGAGTAATGTACAATGTATTGTGGAAGGTTGAGGAGACATTAAAGGCATAGATGTTTAACCCAATCAAATGGAATAGCATAAATATTTTTTTTTTTAAAGATGTTCGGATTGACGAAGAAATTGACAATGTTGTTAACGTTTTTTCTATTTTGGCAAATATGTATATTTCACAACTTCCATGCTCTTCACCTTTTTAACTTTTCACACACTTTCTCCTTCATAATCTTCAGCAGCATCATCTTTTTCATCAAATTATTCTTCATCTTCACCTTCTTTATCTTCTTCTTAAACTTCTTGCTATTCATCTTTTTGTTAACATTACTCAGATTCTTCTTATTAAACTATTATTCTTATTCATATTGTACTTCATCTTCTTCATCATATTCTTATTTGTGACAGAGAATCCTGTACTTGTAATCTGTCAAAGTATGAATTTTTCATCCTTCCGTTCTTGCTGTCACAAAAGATTTAAATTACAACAGTATTTGTCCGTGTTCAGTTTAGCCTGCAGCAGCAGGCATTTTCCAGGGGCACCACGAGGAGGAACGGACTCACCCCCATACACTGCTTAGTCTTCTTCTGCTTATAATTTAGAGCATATATTTTGCTCTTCATTTTGGTCTTATACTTCATGTTCTTCTGCTTTTTGATCTTCTGCTTATTGTTCTTAAGTCTCTTGTTCTGTATCTTGTAGTTTGTCTTAACCTTCTTAGTCCTGTTTGGTAATCTTTTATTTCTTCTTTGTGATGGTGTTTAGGCTGGTTGGCTTGATGCTCGTCGTCCTTGTGGTCGTCATCTTCTTCGGGGTGGTCATCAGGGTCGTCGTCTTCATTGTTGGAGATCCAGAGTGATTACCCAAAAAAGCATTGAAAAAATCTTCAATTTGTAAATGTTGCAGAAGGTACAAGAGTCAATGCAAGTAATGAGGACCAGCTGACTGTGCTGGAACCGGAGGGGCAGCAGAAGGAAAAGAGCCAATGGCACAACCGAGGACCAGCTGACGTTACTGGGACACGGTTACTAAGCAGGAGGTACCTGTGCTCTAAAGCACTACCAAGGACCAGCAGACATTGCTGGAACTCGGATACCGAGATGGAGGCACCTAGGCCAAAGGCACTGCGGAGAACCAGCTGACGGTACTGGAACCCGGATGGGTAGCAGAAGGTACAGGAGCCAATCCAAATAACGAGGACCAGCTGACTGTGCTGGAACCCGGAGGGGCAGCAGAAGGAAAAGAGCCAATGGCACAACCGAGGACCAGCTGACGTTACTGGGACACGGTTACTAAGCAGGAGGTACCTGTGCTCTAAAGCACTACCAAGGACCAGCAGACATTGCTGGAACTCGGATACCGAGATGGAGGCACCTAGGCCAAAGGCACTGCGGAGAACCAGCTGACGGTACTGGAACCCGGACGGGTAGCAGAAGGTACCCATGGAAATTTAAGATGACAGGCCGCGAGCCGGCCGCAGTTACCGAATCCCACAGTACTACAGTGGGTGATTGTCCTATTGTCACAACGGAAACAGCCTTTATTTGCATATCCCACAGCACACATAGGAAGCACCTAAACTCCAAGCACCAGAGAGTCGGCTAACCCGACCGCAACACGACAGGACAACTTATTGGAGGCTAAGTGACGTTTACACTGACAGGAAACAGATGGCGTGCTGTAACCAGTCTGGGCAGGAGTGAGTACCCGTGCCAATGACACTTCCGAGCAACAACTGGCGGTGTTGTAGCCCAGGGATGAGAGGAGAACAGGGTGGAGGCAGCAGGACTTTTTACCGTACACACAGCAGGGGAACAGCTGACATTACTGAACCCCAGTAACACAGGAGCAAGTGTTCACTGTGCTAACAGCACTTCTGAGCAACAACTGGCGGTGTTGTAGCCCAGGGATGAGAAGAGAACATGGTGGAGGCAGCAGGACTTTTTGCTGTTCACACAGCAGGGGAACAGCTGACATTACTGAACCCCAGTAACACAGGAGCAAGTGTTCACTGTGCTAACAGCACTTCCGAGCAACAACTGGCGGTGTTGTAGCCCAGGGATGAGAAGAGAACATGGTGGAGGCAGCAGGACTTTTTGCCGTTCACACAGCAGGGGAACAGCTGACATTACTGAACCCCAGTAACACAGGAGCAAGTGTTCACTGTGCTAACAGCACTTCCGAGCAACAACTGGCGGTGTTGTAGCCCAGGGATGAGAAGAGAACATGGTGGAGGCAGCAGGACTTTTTGCCGTTCACACAGCAGGGGAACAGTTGACATTACTGAACCCCAGTAACACAGGAGCAAGTGTTCACTGTGCTAACAGCACTTCCGAGCAACAACTGGCGGTGTTGTAGCCCAGGGATGAGAAGAGAACATGGTGGAGGCAGCAGGACTTTTTGCCGTTCACACAGCAGGGGAACAGCTGACATTACTGAACCCCAGTAACACAGGAGCAAGTGTTCACTGTGCTAACAGCACTTCTGAGCAACAACTGGCAGTGTTGTAGCCCAGGGATGAGAAGAGAACATGGTGGAGGCAGCAGGACTTTTTGCCGTTCACACAGCAGGGGAACAGCTGACATTACTGAACCCCAGTAACACAGGAGCAAGTGTTCACTGTGCTAACAGCACTTCTGAGCAACAACTGGCGGTGTTGTAGCCCAGGGCTGAGAAGAGAACATGGTGGAGGCAGCAGGACTTTTTGCCGTTCACACAGCAGGGGAACAGCTGACATTACTGAACCCCAGTAACACAGGAGCAAGTGTTCACTGTGCTAACAGCACTTCTGAGCAACAACTGGCGGTGTTGTAGCCCAGGGATGAGAAGAGAACATGGTGGAGGCAGCAGGACTTTTTGCCGTTCACACAGCAGGGGAACAGCTGACATTACTGAACCCCAGTAACACAGGAGCAAGTGTTCACTGTGCTAACAGCACTTCCGAGCAACAACTGGCGGTGTTGTAGCCCAGGGATGAGAAGAGAACATGGTGGAGGCAGCAGGACTTTTTGCCGTTCACACAGCAGGGGAACAGCTGACATTACTGAACCCCAGTAACACAGGAGCAAGCGTTCACTGTGCTAACAGCACTTCCGAGCAACAACTGGCGGTGTTGTAGCCCAGGGATGAGAAGAGAACATGGTGGAGGCAGCAGGACTTTTTGCCGTTCACACAGCAGGGGAACAGCTGACATTACTGAACCCCAGTAACACAGGAGCAAGTGTTCACTGTGCTAACAGCACTTCCGAGCAACAACTGGCGGTGTTGTAGCCCAGGGTCAAGGAGGATGTTTAAATACTATATCAAGTATTTTCCTTGTTACGTGTCAATTAAAAATGTCTATACTCCAAACAAGAGAAATATAAACTTTAGTACCATAAGATGATGATTTAACTTAAAAAAATATATGTAAATTAATAATTTACAAACATAAACGCATACATTAACATGTTGAAAAGCAATGCAAACCACAATTAAAATAGGTTAAATAATCTGCTATACGGTTTAAAATAAAAGCATACAAGTACACATCAGAATCCATTAATGATGGGTAAGTAACAGTATGTACACCATTTTTATTGTGTAGACAATGAATGGCTGACTTAAAAACATAATCAGCATTACAAGTTTTATTTGACATTCATAAAACTTTACATTTGGTGAATAATATCACTAAAATTTTTAAAAAAATATCTAACATTTCCATCATGTAATACTGATAATATGTGCCAATCATTTATATTAACAAAACAAAAATTTAAAAAGTGCATAGTGCAGAGTGAAAACAGATATTTATGCCTGACTGTGGACTTGCAAGCATGACAACGGATAGATAAGGTATATATAGATGAGACTGCATAGCCACAGATGGTGAATGGCGATGTAATACTGTACCTCAATAAAGTGTGCGTTACTACTACATCCTTTTTTTTATCTACCTTTATAAAAGGTTACGTGCATGTATGGTTGTGCCTTTGTTTGGACGCACAGACTGGCTTCCTGCTGTTACGCGTTGGGTATTGGAGCGTCTGTCTGTCTTATGACGCAGACTAACATTCACGGTGCGCATCGTTCATCATCGCAAGCGTACCGACAACACAAAGGCGTTGTCATGACTGCTTTACTCAGTAAACATGCACCTATGCTGAAACATACACGCATGTGCCCTATTACATAACAAGCTACAAGAAAAACGAGTGTGAGGTGTGACACAGCTCTTTTGTTAAGGTACAGTATTATATCGACATTGTACAGATGTCGCTATTCAGTCTGATAAATATATATCATTCACGTATTCTATCAGTTGTCGTTCTTTCAGCACCACTTACAGGTATATATTTTGCTATTGTGACTATGCACTATTGACTTTACCAAGGTAATGCATGATTTTTGGTAGCGATTATCATGTTTACATGAAGGACCTTTATGATATGGGCTGTTAACTTTCTAATCAAATATGTATTTTTTAAAATGACACAAATATAAGTAATGTTGAAGAGGACTATTCCTACATGCATTGTTTGCACAATATTACAGGTGTACACCACGTCCCTTAATCAACATTGGATTATTATATTTACTTGTATGCTTTTATTTCAAAGGCAAGAACACTGAAGTATAACCTTCGCACTGCAGCACTTGTCAAAGTTCAACCCACATTATGCACTTCCAACATTGCAGCATTTGAGTCATCATGATGTGAGTTGGATTTGTCTAAGCTATGGAGTGACAAGGTTGACCATCAGTATCCTATAGCATAAGTAGGCTTTTGTGTTTGCATTTGTTTTCGACATGTGCATATCTGTAATAATATGTCACAATTATTTTGTTACAGATTTGTGACAAAGACTAATCATTTTATGGTTTGAAAGTTGACGTTTCAAATGTTTACAGCTTAGAAATCAGGGTGTAGCCTCATATCTATGTGTAGCACTAGACACTTTGAGATGTCATGTTTTTTTCACCATGAATAGGTAGCTAGCAGTAATTTTTGCCAGACACACAGCAGGGGAACAGCAGGCGTTACTGAACCCCACAAACACATCAGCGATTGTTTTCATCTGTGCATCTAACACTTCTGAGCAGCAACTGGCGCTGTTGAAGCCCAGGGTCAAGGAGGGTGTAGGCAGAGGCCTAGTATGAGACGTTTGAAGTTGAAGTTGTAGTTAGCAGCAGTAATTTTTGCCAGACACACAGCAGGGGAACAGCAGGCGTTACTGAACCCCACAAACACATCAGCGATTGTTTTCATCTGTGCATCTAACACTTCTGAGCAGCAACTGGCGCTGTTGAAGCCCAGGGTCAAGGAGGGTGTAGGCAGAGGCCTAGTATGAGACGTTTGAAGTTGAAGTTGTAGTTAGCAGCAGTAATTTTTGCCAGACACACAGCAGGGGAACAGCAGGCGTTACTGAACCCCACAAACACATCAGCGATTGTTTTCATCTGTGCATCTAACACTTCTGAGCAGCAACTGGCGCTGTTGAAGCCCAGGGTCAAGGAGGGTGTAGGCAGAGGCCTAGTATGAGACGTTTGAAGTTGAAGTTGTAGTTAGCAGCAGTAATTTTTGCCAGACACACAGCAGGGGAACAGCAGGCGTTACTGAACCCCACAAACACATCAGCGATTGTTTTCATCTGTGCATCTAACACTTCTGAGCAGCAACTGGCGCTGTTGAAGCCCAGGGTCAAGGAGGGTGTAGGCAGAGGCCTAGTATGAGACGTTTGAAGTTGAAGTTGTAGTAAGCAGCAGTAATTTTTGCCAGACACACAGCAGGGGAACAGCAGGCATTACTGAACCCCACAAACACATCAGCGATTGTTTTCATCTGTGCATCTAACACTTCTGAGCAGCAACTGGCGCTGTTGAAGCCCAGGGTCAAGGAGGGTGTAGGCAGAGGCCTAGTATGAGACGTTTGAAGTTGAAGTTGTAGTTAGCAGCAGTAATTTTTGCCAGACACACAGCAGGGGAACAGCAGGCATTACTGAACCCCACAAACACATCAGCGATTGTTTTCATCTGTGCATCTAACACTTCTGAGCAGCAACTGGCGCTGTTGAAGCCCAGGGTCAAGGAGGGTGTAGGCAGAGGCCTAGTATGAGACGTTTGAAGTTGAAGTTGTAGTTAGCAGCAGTAATTTTTGCCAGACACACAGCAGGGGAACAGCAGGCGTTACTGAACCCCACAAACACATCAGCGATTGTTTTCATCTGTGCATCTAACACTTCTGAGCAGCAACTGGCGCTGTTGAAGCCCAGGGTCAAGGAGGGTGTAGGCAGAGGCCTAGTATGAGACGTTTGAAGTTGAAGTTGTAGTTAGCAGCAGTAATTTTTGCCAGACACACAGCAGGGGAACAGCAGGCGTTACTGAACCCCACAAACACATCAGCGATTGATTTCATCTGTGCATCTAACACTTCTGAGTAGCAACTGGCGCTGTTGAAGCCCAGGGTCAAGGAGGGTGTAGGCAGAGGCCTAGTATGAGACGTTTGAAGTTGAAGTTGTAGTTAGCAGCAGTAATTTTTGCCAGACACACAGCAGGGGAACAGCAGGCGTTACTGAACCCCACAAACACATCAGCGATTGTTTTCATCTGTGCATCTAACACTTCTGAGCAGCAACTGGCGCTGTTGAAGCCCAGGGTCAAGGAGGGTGTAGGCACAAAATATTGAGTTATTGCCTTGTTACGTCGCCATTGCAAATGTATGTACTTCAAACAAGAACAAATGAAGTTTTACTAGGACAATAAAATGATGAATTTGAATTCCAAGAATAGAAAAATATTTATACTTGAGAGTCCTCTGTGGTTGATACCGTTTAATGGCTAACTGAAAATATGGTAACAAATTCAAAGCTTTCGAGACTACTCAGGTCTCTTCATCAGGCTAAGACTAAAAAAAAAAATGAAGAATCACATATTTCTACACACAACAGGACACAGGAATAGGTAAGACAAGTGAGGGAGGGACAAGTGAGGGGAGACCGGCCAAAAAATGAGAACAAGGATGAATTATCAGCGCCACACTGTAGCGTCGGCGTCCCTGCCTTCTGCCAGGCAGGGACGCTGTTCCCCTGCAGCAGCGTCCTCTGCCAGGCAGGGACGTCGCCCCCCTTACCCTTCCTCAGCGTCCTCCTTCCGCCCTGCTGGGGCCGCGCGCTCCTTCCCTGCTGCTGGACTTAGGGCGCGCGCCCGCGCCCTCCCCCGCTCTTAAAGGAGCCGCGCGCATTTTTCAAATAAGTCCCTGGCCAATGCAGGAGGACTCCACCCTATATTAAGGGCTTCCTCCTTAATGGAGGTGCCCGAGCAATGTTGTTGTTGCACTGTTTCACTCTGCTTCAGCCCTCAGGTCCCGTTACCAGTTACCTGCCTGTTTCCTGCCCGTTTGCTGTATGCTACCTGTCCGCAAGTCTACCCGGAGGTTCGGACGTCACAAGTGGTGATCCACGGCTATTCCAGAGACTCTTGCCTGCTCACTTGGGAGCGATCATCTGCCATCTGACTGCAGCCCTACCCGGAGGTTCGGACGTCACAAGCGGTGATCCCCGGCTATTCCAGAGACTCTTGCCTGCTCACTTGGGAGCGATCATCTGCCATCTGACTGCAGCCCTACCCGGAGGTTCGGACGTCACAAGCGGTGATCCCCGGCTGTTCCAGAGACTCTCGCCTGCTCACTTGGGAGTGTCCATCCGCCATCTGCCTGCTAGCCTACCGGGAGGCTTCACCATCTCAGGTCGTATATACCTGTCCATCTAGAGACTGCCCCGGTTACTTGCTGTGACAACCTGCCTGTCTATCCAGAGACTGCCCCGGTCACTTGCCGTGACAACCTGCCTGTCTATCCAGAGACTACCCCGGTCACTTGCCGTGACAACCTGCCTGTCAATCCAGAGACTGCCCCGGTCACTTGCCGTGACAACCTGCCTGTCTATCCAGAGACTACCCCGGTCACTTGCCGTGACAACCTGCCTGTCAATCCAGAGACTGCCCCGGTCACTTGCCGTGACAACCTGCCTGTCTATCCAGAGACTGCCCCGGTCACTTGCCGTGACAACCTGCCTGTCAATCCAGAGACTGCCCCGGTCACTTGCCGTGATCCTTTCCCGTATAACCAGAGACTGCCCCGTCACTTGCCGTGACTTCCTGTCCGTCTCCCTGGGCGCCACCCGCTCTCTTACAAGTATAACCTTCTTGTATAAATAAAGCTCAGAGGTTCCACCTACCTGACCCGTTACAGTTTGCTCGGGCCATGGAACCCGGTGGCACCCAAACTCCTTCGCTATCTGACCTGTGTCATGAACTGTCTCGTCAGAGGTCTCAACAGGAGTCCATCCTGGGTCATCTGCGGTGTGTTAATTCCTGCCTGGACACTCTGAATACTTCCCCGACAACCACCGCGAGCACCATGACTCGCAATCCGGCAGTTCCGCTGCTTACCAACTCCGTGGTTTCTATTCCAGGACCTCGACTTTCAGCTCCTCCTCGGTTTGGAGGCGACCCTGCTCTGGCTCGGGGTTTCATCAACCAATGTACCCTGCATTTTGAACTCCTGGCACACCAGTTTAACTCTGACCGGGCCAAAATTGCCTTCATCATGTCACATCTCACCGGAGAGGCCCTGGCCTGGCTAAATCCTCTTTGGGAAAGAGAAGATCCTCTGGTGTCTAACCTGTCTGCTTTTCTCTTAGCCTTCCGGAAGGTATTCGATGAACCCGGACGGAAGACCTCCTCTGCATCATCTCTGCTGCGTCTTCGTCAGGAGAGTCTCACCGTGGGTCAATATGCCATAAGGTTTCGTACCCTTGCCTCAGAGCTGGCTTGGGATAATGACGCTCTGATAGCTGTCTTCTGGGAGGGCCTGTCCGGCCGCATTAAAGATGAACTTGCCGGTCGGGACATTCCAACCTCTCTCGATGACCTAATAACTCTGGGCCAATCGAATTGATCTACGGTTCCAGGAGCGAGCCAAAGAGGTCACCCGTGAGAGAAGGTTTCCTCGTCTAGCTCCTTCATTTCAGAGACCTGTAACTCCCTCCGTATCTCCTCAAGTGCCCCCGGCAGAGCCCATGCAGGTCGACCAGACCAAGATGGTCAAAGCCCGTCAGGACTCATGCCGTGCTGAGGGGAGTTGCTTCTACTGTGGCAGTAAGGAGCACCGGATCCGTACCTGCCCAGAGAGGTCGGGAAACGCCTGTGTCTAGGTTCGCTCGGAGAGGTCCACCTAGACAAGAATAAATCCTCTTCATCTCTGCTGCTGTCTGTCTCAATTCTCCTCGGAGAGAACCGTTACTTCGAACTAGCCCAACTTGATTCTGGAGCAGCTGGGAATCTCGTTTCACAGGCTCTGGTAGAGAAATATCGCATTCCCACCAAACCTCTGCTTGAACCAGTATCTGTTGCTGCTGTAGATGGGGGTCTTCTACCACGTCCCATCCAGCTTATCACCGAGGCTATAACCCTGCAGGTGGGAATGTTACATTCTGAGAGTATCTCATTTCATGTTCTACCTGGACTCTCTCACGCTTTCTTACTAGGTCTGCCTTGGCTCCAAAAGCATGCACCCGTGCTCGACTGGCAGACTGGAGAGATTCTTCGCTGGGGACAGGACTGTCATCAAACGTGTCTGGTGCCTGTTCATCCTGTCCGTCCTTCTCCTACACCTGCTAATCTACCAGGACTCCCGATTCCATATTGGTCTTTCGCTGCTGTCTTTAATAAAAAGGAAGCAGAGACATTACCCCCACACAGACCGTATGATTGCCCGATCGACCTGCTACCTGGTACTACGCCTCCCCGTGGGCGTATTTACCCATTGTCCGCTGCTGAGACCAGGTCGATGTCCGAATATATCGAGGAGAACTTGGCCAAAGGATTCATCCGGAAATCTACCTCCCCAGCGGGAGCAGGTTTCTTCTTCGTAAAAAAGAAAGACGGATCTCTCCGTCCCTGTATTGACTACAGAGGCTTAAATTTGATCACGGTGAAGAATAAGTACCCTCTTCCGCTCATTCCAGAATTGTTTGATCGACTTAGAGGGGCGAGAATCTTCACCAAACTGGATCTTCGTGGGGCATACAATCTGGTTCGTATCCGTCGGGGAGATGAATGGAAGACGGCATTCAACACCCGGGACGGCCACTACGAGTATTTGGTGATGCCCTTTGGTCTCTGTAATGCTCCAGCAGTCTTTCAGGAGTTGGTCAATGACATCTTTCGGGACCTCCTCTACTCTTGCGTTGTGGTGTACCTAGACGATATCTTGGTCTTCTCTCCGGACCTCCAGTCTCACCGGAGGGATGTTCGTCAGGTTCTGCTCAGGCTCAGGCAGAATCACCTCTTCGCCAAATATGAGAAGTGCCTCTTTGAGCAGACCTCGCTTCCGTTTTTGGGCTACATCATTTCTCAGACAGGCCTACGAATGGATCCGGAGAAACTGTCTGCCATCGAGAAGTGGCCTCGACCGGAGGGGTTGAAGGCCATTCAGCGGTTCCTGGGATTCGCCAACTATTACCGCCTCTTCATACCGCACTTCTCTTCCAGGACTGCTCCAATCTCCGCGCTCACCCGCAAGGATGCTAACCCCAAACAGTGGACGCCCGAAGCAGAGGAGGCCTTTCTTTCCTTAAAACAGGCCTTCTCTTCCGCTCCAGTGCTGCATCGCCCGGACGGCAACAAGCAGTTCTTCCTGGAGGTGGACGCTTCCTCCTCTGGAGCCGGAGCGGTACTCACTCAAAAATCTTCATCCGGGAGGATGGTATCCTGCGGCTTCTTCTCCAAACTCTTCTCCTCCTCCGAGCGCAACTACTCCATAGGAGACCGAGAGTTATTGGCCATCAAGTTGGCATTGGAGGAGTGGCGTTACCTACTCGAAGGGGCTCTTCATCCGGTAATCATTTACACGGACCACAAGAATCTGGCTTACCTCCAGCATGCTCAGAGACTTAACCCTCGCCAAGCCCGGTGGTCCTTGTTTTTTGCCAGCTTCGATTTTCTCTTGCATTTTCGCCCGGCTGACAAGAACGTCAAGGCTGATGCCTTGTCCCGGTCTTTCCTGGTGTCAGATCTCGAGGAAGAACCTAAACATATCATCGATCCCGCCAGAGTGATGCGGGTGGCTCCCGTGAGTCTAAATCGTCTCCCTCCTGGTAAGACGTTCGTATCAGTAACCGACCGGAAGAGAATCCTACACTGGGGTCATTCGTCTAAACTGGCTGGCCACGCCGGTCAGAAAAAGACCCTCCAACTCATAACCCGGCATTATTGGTGGCCTACCCTGCACAAGGACGTAATAGACTTTGTATCTGCCTGTGTCTCCTGTGCCCGCAACAAAGTTCCGAGACACCTGCCTGCCGGCCGTCTTCTTCCGCTTCCTGTACCCGCTGCCCCCTGGCAGCATATAGCCATGGACTTCATAACAGATCTGCCCGTTTCTGCCGGTTGTACGGTCATTTGGGTGGTCGCTGACCGCTTTTCCAAGATGGCTCACTTCATTCCTCTGCCAGGTCTTCCGTCTGCACTCGAGTTGGCTAAAGACTTTATCCGCCACATCTTCCGTCTCCATGGTCTGCCTCGTCACATTGTGTCGGATCGTGGGGTACAGTTCACCTCACGTTTCTGGAGAGCCACTTGTAAGTTGCTAGACGTCACCTTGGATTTCTCCTCCGCTTACCACCCGCAGTCCAATGGACAAGTTGAGCGAATCAATCAGAATCTGACCAGTTATCTCCGGCACTTCGTTAATGCCCACCATTCTGATTGGGTGGAGCTCCTGCCTTGGGCCGAATTCTCTTACAATAATCACGAGAGCGAATCTTCCTCCAAGTCTCCGTTTTTTGTAGTCTTCGGTCAGCACCCTCGGATCCCTGTTCCTGTCACCATCTCTGTGGACAATCCAGCTGCGGAATCTCTGGTTAGAGAATTTTCCTCCATATGGGAGAGTACCCGATCCGCACTCATTCAGTCATCCGAGCGTATGAAGAGACATGCTGACAAAAGACGTCTGGATCCTCCTCAATTCCGTCCTGGGGATAAGGTCTGGCTTTCGTCCAAGTATGTCCGGCTCAAGATTCCTTCCTACAAGTTAGGCCCTCGGTTCATCGGTCCCTTTGAGATCATCAGTCAGATCAACCCGGTGTCCTATAAATTGAAACTCCCGGCCAATTTGCGCATTCCTAACTCTTTCCATGTATCTCTCCTCAAACCGGTGGTACTTAACTCTTTTTTCAAGTCTACAGGTACACCTCCTGCTCCAGTGTCTGCTGACGATGAATTTGAGGTAGAGAACATTCTGGCCACCAAAAGGGTAGGAAGAAAGACTTATTTTTTGGTGGATTGGAAGGGGTTTGGTCCTGAGGAGAGAACGTGGGAGCCTCGGGAGAACATCCATGCCCCTCTCATCCTAGCTAAATTTCTATCTGGCCTAAAGAGGGGGGGGCCTAGAGGGGGGTACTGTAGCGTCGGCGTCCCTGCCTTCTGCCAGGCAGGGACGCTGTTCCCCTGCAGCAGCGTCCTCTGCCAGGCAGGGACGTCGCCCCCCTTACCCTTCCTCAGCGTCCTCCTTCCGCCCTGCTGGGGCCGCGCGCTCCTTCCCTGCTGCTGGACTTAGGGCGCGCGCCCGCGCCCTCCCCCGCTCTTAAAGGAGCCGCGCGCATTTTTCAAATAAGTCCCCGGCCAATGCCGGAGGACTCCACCCTATATTAAGGGCTTCCTCCTTAATGGAGGTGCCCGAGCAATGTTGTTGTTGCACTGTTTCACTCTGCTTCAGCCCTCAGGTCCCGTTACCAGTTACCTGCCTGTTTCCTGCCCGTTTGCTGTATGCTACCTGTCCGCAAGTCTACCCGGAGGTTCGGACGTCACAAGTGGTGATCCACGGCTATTCCAGAGACTCTTGCCTGCTCACTTGGGAGCGATCATCTGCCATCTGACTGCAGCCCTACCCGGAGGTTCGGACGTCACAAGCGGTGATCCCCGGCTATTCCAGAGACTCTTGCCTGCTCACTTGGGAGCGATCATCTGCCATCTGACTGCAGCCTACCCGGAGGTTCGGACGTCACAAGCGGTGATCCCCGGCTGTTCCAGAGACTCTCGCCTGCTCACTTGGGAGTGTCCATCCGCCATCTGCCTTCTAGCCTACCGGGAGGCTTCACCATCTCAGGTCGTATATACCTGTCCATCTAGAGACTGCCCCGGTTACTTGCTGTGACAACCTGCCTGTCAATCCAGAGACTGCCCCGGTCACTTGCCGTGACAACCTGCCTGTCTATCCAGAGACTACCCCGGTCACTTGCCGTGACAACCTGCCTGTCAATCCAGAGACTGCCCCGGTCACTTGCCGTGACAACCTGCCTGTCTATCCAGAGACTACCCCGGTCACTTGCCGTGACAACCTGCCTGTCAATCCAGAGACTGCCCCGGTCACTTGCCGTGACAACCTGCCTGTCTATCCAGAGACTGCCCCGGTCACTTGCCGTGACAACCTGCCTGTCAATCCAGAGACTGCCCCGGTCACTTGCCGTGATCCTTTCCCGTATAACCAGAGACTGCCCCGTCACTTGCCGTGACTTCCTGTCCGTCTCCCTGGGCGCCACCCGCTCTCTTACAAGTATAACCTTCTTGTATAAATAAAGCTCAGAGGTTCCACCTACCTGACCCGTTACACACACGATAAGTCAAAAAATTATGGATTTACCTGTGGCAAAACACTTTTGTATGCCCGGTCATAGCATGATGGATATGGAATTACTGGTATTAAAATATAACTTCAAATATGAGAAAGATACAAAGGTTTCAGAATATAAGCTCATCATGACCTTTGACACTGTTAGTGATGGAATGAATAGATCACACGGATTTATGTCATTCTATATCAATTAAGGAATCTGCGTCTCTGCCCTTCCAGGGGCATGAAAACACAAAACCAGACCCAATCAGAGGGCAATAAAACTTTCTATCCTTATCTAGGAACTGTTCCAATATTTATGTTCATCCCTCTGTGATAATGACAGTTCTGCTACACGTCACTTACTTGTCTTACCTATTGCACTATTCCTGTGTCCTGTTGTGTATAGAAATATGTGATGCTTCATTTTTTGTATTAGTCTTTGCCTGATGAAGAGACCTGAGTAGCATCGAAAGCTTGCAATTTGTTACCATCTTTTCAGTTATCCATTCAAAGGTATCAACCACTGAGGACTCTCAAGTCTAAATATTTTTCTATCTAATGGCTAACACGGTACGAAGATACACATGTTTCCTAACTTCAAGAATAAAAATAAAAACACTGCAAATATAAACGCATATATGCACATGCCAACAAGAAATGGAACAACACACCACCCAAAAAATTGGTTACAAAATATAGTGTTGTAGATTTAACAATAAAAGTCCATTTTTGTATTTATGAATAATGCTTAAGGAACGCTATGTTAAACCATAACATAGTGAAGACAATGGATTTTGTAATCGTCACTCATCATCATCATCATCATTGCAATTTAGATGTGACAGTCACAGACATTTCAATTATTTAAGTTAATAAAATCGTTACTTTGTACAGCATGTATGACATGTCCAGCATGGACTCATCAATGTGATGATGACACAATAATGTACGATAAAAAATAACCATTTAAAAAAACATAATGCATTGTCACAATTTAAGTGTGTGCCTGCATGTGTAGGTGAAAGAAAGGCTACGGATAGCAAAGGTATATTCTATGTCCGTATCAGACAGTGGACAGCCTCTGATGGGTAATGGCGATGTTATACTGTACGTCAATAAAGTCTGCGGCTGCAATCATGCATTTTTTGCTTGGACAGTGTTGAAGAGGGTAAAAGCATGTCTGGTTGCGCAAGGCTTTATCCGTCAACACTACCTTCCTACTGTCACGCGTAGGGTAGGGTAGCGTGTGTCAATTAGATGACTCTATAAAATGTGACGTTACGCAGCGTTATTGCGCCCTAGGGACACAAAAAATACGACAGCAGTAATCATTTACTGTCTAATACTCCACCTATGACCAACAAAAAAAGACCGTTCCCTCTTTAACAATCTACAAGACTAACAAGCATAATGGTTGACGCAGACTTTATTGAGGTACATTATTACATCGACATTGTCCATGAGTAACTATGCACTGTGATACCTATATACCATTATTAATTTATATCTGTTGTGGTTGTTTCAACAGCACTTGCAGGTATAACTAGTACTACCTATTGTCAGTATACATGATGCACTTTCTAGATGTAATAATTTATTATTGCACATTATTACCAGGTTTAGATGCTGGCCATTTCATATATGGTGTGTGAAGTTACAGTTGGCATCAGTATGTGTATTTTATACTGTCTGTCATAAATAAAACTCGTGATGATGATGATGAGGATTTTATGATTCGTACATCCATTGACTGCATTATCTTACAGGTACAGATAAAGTTCCTTAAAAAGCATTAATTGATAAGTATGAAATGTACTTTTATGCATTAATTTCAAAAAGTGAACACTATGTTTTAGTTTTTGTTACCATTTCTAATAGACATGTGCAGATATGCGCTGTGATGACAAATTATTATTTGTCAATATTTGTCATAAAAATTTATCATTCTAGGCCTGGAAAACTTCACAATTTCATGTTTTAAGCATAACAATCAGGGTGACGGCTCTTCCCTATTTGGAGCATGTTCGACATGGGTTTTTCTGTGCATGTGTAGGGAACAGGAGACATGGATAACGTTGCGAACCAGTTATTTAATCTAAAAACGGACAGACAAATTCTGGCGAGATCCATGCCTTGTTCATTTTCAGAAAAGTAAGCCGGTCTACATTATCGGAGGATAGTCGCATGCGACGGTCTGTTAGTACACCACCTGCGGCACTAAAGACGCGCTCCGATAATACACTGGCAGCAGGGCAAGCCAGCACCTCCAATGCATACTGGCTAAGCTCTGGCCATGTATCCAGCTTAGAGACCCAAAACTTGAATGGGGAAGAGCCATCTGGGAGTACACTGAGAGGGAAAGACATGTAGTCTGTCACCATCTTACGGAAACGTTGCCTCCTGCTGACTGGAGCCGTCTCGGATGGTGTAGACATTGGTGGCGCTGCCACAAAACTTCGCCACATTTGGAACATACTGGTCTTTCCCTGTGCAGATGCGCTGCTTGTGCTCCCTCTTGTTGCAAAGCTGTCTCCACTGCCTCGACGCACAGAGCTGCTTTGTAAAGCAGTAGCAGCAGCAGTGCTCTCGGCTGGAATGGAGAACATTATGGATTGCACCAGTGTGTCTTGGTACTCCCGCATTTTACGCTCCCGGTTCAACGGTTGTGATGAGGCTTTGTAAGTTGTCCCGGTAGCGAGGGTCTAGGAGGGTGTACACCCAATAATCAGACGTGGTGAGAATGTGGGCGATGCGGCGGTCGTTTCTCAGGCACTGCAGCATGAAATCAACCATGTGCTGCAGACTCCCAACTGGCCAAGAAACGCTGTCCCCTGCAAGAGGTGTCATCTCTGCCTGCTCTGCATCACCCCACCCTCGCTCTACATACTGACTAGAGCGTTGTGTACCTCCCTCTGGAGCGATGTCTTCCTCCTCCATTGACTCCTCCTCATCCTCCTCACAAAGTGAACACTGCCCAGCCCTTTGTGAGGAACCACGTTGCGCTGACTGTCCAGAAGGTGATGGAATTTGTGACTCCTCATCCTCCACCTCTTCCAAAACCTCATCCCTTATTGCTTGCAGTGTTTTTTGAAGCAGGCAGATAAGGGGGACAGTCAGGCTGACTAGTGCATCATCTGCACTCGCCATCCGCGTTGACTCATCAAACGCACGCAAAACGTGGCAGATGTCCTTCATAGAGGCCCACTCAGTAGTGGTGAAGTGTGAACGACGCAAATTGCGAGTTGATTGCGCCTGATGCAGCTGATACTCCATTACTGCTGGCTGCTGCTCACACAACCGCTCCAACATATGTAACGTGGAATTCCACCTGGTGGGTACGTCACATATGATGCGATGTTCAGGAAGGCGAAATCTGCGTTGCAGAGCTGCAATGCGCGATCTGGCCATGCTGGAACGTCGCAAGTGAGCGCACTCTAAGCGGACCTTGTGCAGCAGTGCATCAAGATCCGGATAGTCCCTCAAAAAACTCTGCACGACCAAGTTGAGCACATGTGCCAGACATGGTATGTGAGTGAGGTTGCCAAGGCCCAGAGCTGCCACCAGATTTCGGCCATTGTCACACACTACCAAGCCTGGCTGGAGATTCGCTGGCAAAAACCACACGTCGCTCTCCTGCTTGATGGCATTCCAGAGCTCCTGCGCTGTGTGGCTTCGATTCCCCATGGAAATTAATTTCAGGACGGCCTGTTGACGTTTGGCCACGGCTGTGCTCATATCGGTCGTATCAGGTAAGCGTTCACGGGTCCATGTGGAGGTAGACCGTGACGGCTCCTGCAGCGATGATTCTGAGGAACTGGAGTAGGAGGAGGAGTCAATGTGGACAGACTTGATTCCTGCAATCCTTGGAGTTGGCAGAACACGTACAGCGCCACTCGCAAGATCTGTACCCGGCTCCACAACATTGACCCAATGGGCAGTGAGGGAAAGGTATCGTCCCTGGCCATGGGTACTGGTCCACGCATCGGTGGTCAGGTGGACCTTGCTACTGACGGCGTTTAGTAGCGCATGTTTAATTTTTCCCTCGACATGCTTTTGCAGACCAGGGACGGCTTGCCTGCTGAAATAAAATCGGCTGGGCACATTGTATTGTGGGACTGCCAATGCCATTAAGTCACGGAAACTGTCAGTCTCCACCAGCCTGAATGACAGCATTTCAAGGGACAGGAGTTTTGCAATGCCAGCATTCAGAGCCTGTGCTCGTGGATGGTTTGCCGAGTATGGCCGTCTTTTATCCCATGCCTGTGCTACCGATGGCTGTTTTGTGGCCTGGGAGTGTGAGGATGACAGGGAACTTGCAGCTGTGGGTGGAATAACACTGGGTCTCTAGACAACAGTGACAGAGGTTCTTCCATGGCGATCCTGTGAGGAAGCCGAACCAGCTGTGTGTGAGCTGGAGGAAGAGGCTCCAACACGAGCTGAAGATGTAGGTGCTGCTGTAGGTTGGCCTACATCTCCAGTGTGTCTTTGTAACTCAACCACGTGCTTTGTCCGTACATGTTTCCACATATTTGTGGTATTGAGGTTACTGATATTTTTACCTCTTTTAACTTTTTGATTACACAGCTTGCATTTGACATAGCAAATATCATCTGCAAGTGTGTCAAAAAAGGACCACGCAGTGCAAGTCCTGGGAGCGCCCGGTTTGGCTGTTGGAAGAGAACTGCTACGAACGGGTGCCAAACTGGAGGCTACAGGCAACCGAGTCTGCAGCCTACCTCTCCCTACTGTTTGGACCGTTGGGGCAATCTCTTCCTCAGAGCTGCTACCACCACCTTCCTGTTCCTCACGCCATGTTGGGTCTTGGACCTCATCATCTCCACTACCCTCTTCCAACCACCTTCCTGTTCCTCACGCCATGTTGGGTCTTGGACCTCATCATCTCCACTACCCTCTTCCAACACCTGCTGCTGTTGGCTGCACCTTGCTCAACAGAAAATGGCACCTGAGTCTCATCATCATCAGATGCGTTCTGCGGTGTGCTGACCATCGGCACTGGCTCACCCGCCTCTTCACATTCAGAGAGACACAGCTGTTGCGCATCACTGTATACTGCCTCTTCTTCACATTCCAGAATGCTGCTTGGCTGGGCCCCTGTTTGCAAGCCAACAGATTCTGAGAACAGAAGCAGAGACTCAGCTGGCTCCAGTTCAGAACTCTCTGACTGCCTGGGCAATTTGGCAGGCGGTGAAGAGACAGATGGTTGTTCAACAGTGCTGTGGTCCTGAGAGGAGGTGGAAGGAATTGAAGTCGATGCATTGGCTGCCATCCAACCAACAACGGCTTCAATTTGTTCTTCCCGCAGCAGGGGGGTACGCTGAGCTCCTACAAAAGTGTGCATAAAGGAACGCTCACGGGGAAAACTGGTGGATGCTGTGTCACTGGGTGCGGCAGCAGCCACAGAATCCCCACGTCCTCTCCCTGCTGCAACTCCACGGCCACGACCACGTGCCTTACTCCCTGCCTTCTTCATCTTGGTAGATTGATAAAGAAAGTCAGAAAAGTTATAAGGCCTAAGTGTGGTTATTCCTCAGAGACTGCAGTGAACACTGCAGACAACTGTTCAGTAGCTGTGAAAGGCCCCTTTTTGTACTTCTATAGTGTTTGCAACCAATGTATTGTATACGGATGGAAGCGCGTCACACTAATAGATTAGATTTTTTTCAAATATAATGGAGCAGCACCAATTAGAGAAAAATGTGAAGGATGAGGCAGTGACACACGCTCAGCAGACTACAACCAGCAGTGGTTGCAGAACTAACTGGAGCGTAATCTGCACTCAAAAAATGAAAAGCTCACAGACTACAGTGAACACTGAAACACAACTGTTCAGTAGCTGTGAAAGGCCCCTTTGTGTACTTCTATAGTGCTGGCAACCAATGTATTGTATACGGAAGGATGCGCGTCACACTAATAGATTAGATTTTTTTCAAATATAATGGAGCAGCACCAATTAGAGAAAAATGTGAAGGATGAGGCAGTGACACACGCTCAGCAGACTACAACCAGCAGTGGTTGAAGAACTAACTGGAGCGTAATCTGCACTCAAAAAATGAAAAGCTCACAGACTACAGTGAACACTGAAACACAACTGTCCACAATCTGTGAAAGGCTACTCCTTTGTCTACTTCTATAGTGTTTGCAACCAATGTATTGTATACGGATGGAAGCGCGTCACACTAATAGATTAGATTTTTTTCAAATATAATGGAGCAGCACCAATTAGAGAAAAATGTGAAGGATGAGGCAGTGACACACGCTCAGCAGACTACAACCAGCAGTGGTTGAAGAACTAACTGGAGCGTAATCTGCACTCAAAAAATAAAAGCTCACAGACTACAGTGAACACTGAAACACAACTGTTCAGTAGCTGTGAAAGGCCCCTTTGTGTACTTCTATAGTGTTTGCAACCAATGTATTGTATACGGATGGAAGCGCGTCACACTAATAGATTAGATTTTTTTCAAATATAATGGAGCAGCACCAATTAGAGAAAAATGTGAAGGATGAGGCAGTGACACACGCTCAGCAGACTACAACCAGCAGTGGTTGAAGAACTAACTGGAGCGTAATCTGCACTCAAAAAATGAAAAGCTCACAGACTACAGTGAACACTGAAACACAACTGTTCAGTAGCTGTGAAAGGCCCCTTTGTGTACTTCTATAGTGTTTGCAACCAATGTATTGTATACGGATGGAAGCGCGTCACACTAATAGATTAGATTTTTTTCAAATATAATGGAGCAGCACCAATTAGAGAAAAATGTGAAGGATGAGGCAGTGACACACGCTCAGCAGACTACAACCAGCAGTGGTTGAAGAACTAACTGGAGCGTAATCTGCACTCAAAAAATGAAAAGCTCACAGACTACAGTGAACACTGAAACACAACTGTTCAGTAGCTGTGAAAGGCCCCTTTGTGTACTTCTATAGTGTTTGCAACCAATGTATTGTATACGGATGGAAGCGCGTCACACTAATAGATTAGATTTTTTTCAAATATAATGGAGCAGCACCAATTAGAGAAAAATGTGAAGGATGAGGCAGTGACACACGCTCAGCAGACTACAACCAGCAGTGGTTGAAGAACTAACTGGAGCGTAATCTGCACTCAAAAATGAAAAGCTCACAGACTACAGTGAACACTGAAACACAACTGTTCAGTAGCTGTGAAAGGCCCCTTTGTGTACTTCTATAGTGTTTGCAACCAATGTATTGTATACGGATGGAAGCGCGTCACACTAATAGATTAGATTTTTCTCAAATATAATGGAGCAGCACCAATTAGAGAAAAATGTGAAGGATGAGGCAGTGACACACGCTCAGCAGACTACAACCAGCAGTGGTTGAAGAACTAACTGGAGCGTAATCTGCACTCAAAAAATGAAAAGCTCACAGACTACAGTGAACACTGAAACACAACTGTCCACAATCTGTGAAAGGCTACTCCTTTGTCTACTTCTATAGTGTTTGCAACCAATGTATTGTATACGGATGGAAGCGCGTCACACTAATAGATTAGATTTTTTTCAAATATAATGGAGCAGCACCAATTAGAGAAAAATGTGAAGGATGAGGCAGTGACACACGCTCAGCAGACTACAACCAGCAGTGGTTGAAGAACTAACTGGAGCGTAATCTGCACTCAAAAAATGAAAAGCTCACAGACTACAGTGAACACTGAAACACAACTGTCCACAATCTGTGAAAGGCTACTCCTTTGTCTACTTCTATAGTGTTTGCAACCAATGTATTGTATACGGATGGAAGCGCGTCACACTAATAGATTAGATTTTTTTCAAATATAATGGAGCAGCACCAATTAGAGAAAAATGTGAAGGATGAGGCAGTGACACACGCTCAGCAGACTACAACCAGCAGAGGTTGAAGAACTAACTGGAGCGTAATCTGCACTCAAAAAATGAAAAGCTCACAGACTACAGTGAACACTGAAACACAACTGTCCACAATCTGTGAAAGGCTACTCCTTTGTCTACTTCTATAGTGTTTGCAACCAATGTATTGTATACGGATGGAAGCGCGTCACACTAATAGATTAGATTTTTTTCAAATATAATGGAGCTGCACCAATTCCACAAAATCAAATAAAAAAAAAGAGTCAGTGAGTGACACGTGCAGATGCCTACAAACAGTGGTGGATGCAGAGCAAACTGCAGCGTCACCTGCACTCTCACACACACCTTGCACAGAGCTGTTAAAACAACACTGGCAAAAGGAAGCTTTACACAGTGGTTGGTAAACTAGCCTGCCTAAAGCACAGTAGAGTACACAAAATCGCTATGTCTAACTGTCCCTCAGAGTCAGCAGAGCAGCGTTCTGTCCCTAACTGAGTTCACAGCACAGTGACGCTAAAATGGAGGCGGCGCCTTTTATAGTGCTTCTGACATCATTTCAGCAGCCAATCACAGCCATGCCATTAGTTAAGATGACCGCAGCATTACAGGATGTGCCCACACTTCATAAGATTCCTCATTGGCTGACTAAAATCACATTGCCTCTCAAAGAATTATGGGAACTTCCGATTCCGGTATACGATATAGGAAAAATATCGGAATTAAGTATCGGAATTCCGATACAGCGAATATCGGCCGATACCCGATACTTGCGGTATCGGAATGCTCAACACTACTCAGGAGATTAGAAAGAAAATTATAGAAAAACATGTTAAAGGTAAAAGTTATAAGAACATCTCCAAGCAGCTTGATGTTCCTGTGACTACAGTTGCACATATTATTCAGAAATTTAAGGTCCATAGGACTGTAACCAACCTCCATGGACATGGCCGCAGGAGGAAAATTGATTTCAAATCGGAGACGGATAATACGATGGGTAACAAAAGAGCCCAGGATAACTTCTAAACAGATTACAATGATAAATGTAAGGTTATACACATGGGAAGAAGGAATCAATATCACCATTACACACTGAACGGGAAACCACTGGGTAATTCTGACATGGAGAAGGACTTGGGGATCCTAGTTAATGATAAACATACCTGGAGCAGTCAGTGCCAGGCAGCGGCTGACAAGGCAAACAGGATCATGGAGTGCATTAAAAGAGGTCTGGATACACATGATGAGAGCATTATACTGCCTCTGTACAAATCCCTGGTTAGACCGCACATGGAGTACTGTGTACAGTTTTGAGCACTGGTGCTCAGGAAGGATATAATGGAACTAGAGTGAGTACAAAGGAGGGAAACAAAATTAATAAAGGGGATGGGGGAACTACAATACAGAGAGATATTAGCAAAATTAGGATTATTTATTCTAGACAAAAGACGACTGAGGGGCAATCTAATAACCATGTATAAGTATATAAGAAGACAATACAAATATCTCTCCAAGGAAGGTGACGGTCACAAGAGGGCATTTTCTGCGTCTTGAGGAGAGAGGTTTTTCCACCAATATAGAAGAGGATTCTTTACTGTTAAGGCAGTGAGAATCTGGAAATCCTTGCCTGAGGAGGTGGTGATGGTGAACTCAATTGAGGGGTTCAAGAGAGGCCTGGATGTCTTACTGGAGTGTAACAATATTGTATCTTACAGTTATTAGGTTCTTTAGAACGACGTATATATGGGGATTTATTCTGACGGAATATAGGCTGAACTGGATAGACAAATGTCTTTTTTAGTCCTTGCTAACTATGTTGCTATGTTACTATGTAGATTAAAGGTGATCTTCAAGCTCAAGAAACATCAGTGTCAGATCGCACCATCCGTCGTTGTATGAGCCAAAGTGGATTTCATGGGAAACGACCAACGAGGACACCATTGTTGAAAAAAAATCGTAAAAAAGCCAGACTGGAGTGGACTACGTGTTGACAAGCCACAAAGCTTCTGGGAGAATGTCCAATGGACAGATGAGACAAAAAAGGAACTTTTAGGCAAGGCACATCAGCTTTATGCTCACAGACGGAAAAATGAAGCAAATCAAAAAAGAACACTGTCCCTACTGTGAAACGTAGAGGAGGCTCTGTTATGTTCTGGGCTGCTTTGCTGCATCTGGCACAGGGTGTCTAGAATCTGTGCAGGGTACAATGAAATCTCAAGACTATCAAGGGATTCTAGAGAGAAATGTGCTGCCCAGTGTCAGAAAGCTTGGTCTCATTCGCAGGTCATGGGTCTTGCAACAGGATAATGACCCAAAACACACAGCTAAAAACACCCAAGAATGGCTAAGAGGAAAACATTGGACTATTCTAAAGTGGCCTTCTATGAGCCCTGACCTAAATCCTATTGAGCATCTTTGGAAAGAGCTGAAACATGCCGTCTCGAAAAGGCATCCTTCAAACATGAGACAACTGGAGCAGTTTGCTCTTGAGGAGTGGGCCAAAATACCTGTCGAGAGGTGCAGAAGTCTCATTGACCATTACAGGAATCGTTTGATTGCAGTGATTGCCTCAAAAGGTTGTGCAATAAAATATTAAGTTAAGAGTACCATCATTTCTGTCCAGGCCTATTTCATTTTTAATCCTGTGGAAGCATGGTTAAAAAGCAATGTCTGATTTTAATTTGTTCATTTTAATATATTTTTTATTTATTATTACTTTTGTCAGATTCAAGTTATTTGTCACCATTGTTGGTTTTTCTGTCACTAAACGAGGGGTACCAACAATTTTGACCACTTGTGTACATCACTGGGGAGGGCTTGGGGCATATGCATCACTGGGGAGGACTGAGGGGCATATACATCATTGGGAGCGTAGACATCACTGGGGAAGGCATGGGGCATATAGAGCACTGGTGAGGGCTGGGGCATAGAGATCAATAAGGAGGGCTAGGAAGCATATACATCACTAGGGAGGCTGGGGAACATAGACTGCACTAGGAGCATATACATCACCGGGAAGGGATGGGGCATATACATCACTGGGATCTGGGTGCATATATATCACTGGGGAGTACTTGGGGTCATATACATCACTGGGGAGGGCTGGGGAACATATACATCACAGGGATTTGCATGCATAGATATCACTGGGGAAGGCTGGGGGTATATACATCACTGGGGAGGGCTGGGGGCATATACATCATTGGGATTTGGGTGCATAGTTATCACTGGAGAGGGCTGGGGGGGCATATATATCACTGGGATCTGGATGCATATACTTCACTGGGGAGGGCTAGAAAGCATATACATCATTGGGGAGGCTGGAGGCATTTATGTCACTTGGTGGACTGGAGGTCATATACATCACTGGGGTCTGGGTGCATATACATCACTGGGGAAGGCTGGGGGCAGATTTATCACTGGGTACTGTGGGGCTGCCGCTGCTCTCTTCATTTGTGGGACGGGAGCGCATCGCGTGCTAACTTCGCTCTCGAAGTACGATCCTTGAGGAAGTAATTCTACAATGCATGCGCACAAAATGTTCAGCAGGGAGCATTGAGTGCATGTGCTTGCAGTGAAAGTGGGGGTTTAAAGGGCCGGCAGCCAGCAAAACGTGTCTGGAAGCCCAAGCACTGCCGTAACCAGGAATCTGCCGCTGTAAAGGTCATCGCAGGCAACATACACTTGCATAATTATCTGTGTTGGTATTGCAGTTAATCCATTGCGTTTCTAATCTTGGTCACTCTCTCTGCAGCCACTCAAATTAAACTATGTCCTTCTCATACACAGGAGCCCCAAATTGTACAAACTATTTTGATTCTAAGAAGAATTTGGGGAATATATGATGTATGAGTCTTGTTGCTTGTAATTCTAAAACCTCAACTATAGAAAAATCAACCAAAATAGTGTGTTATAAACCACATAACTTTTACAAAATGCCCCAAAAACAATTGCAAAAAAGGCTATAAAAATGCATGTAAAAACATACCTGTTTTTACATGCTTTTTGGACAAAAATTTTCCTCCAAAAATATGGGAAGGTAACTTTAAAGGGAATCTGTCACCATGGGCAAAGCATACTGCATGTGCGCAAGTCAAGATTGCAATGCGCATGCGCATAATATGGAGGTCAACTACTGAAATTCAAGGAAATATTGTGGACAGCGGCCAAAGAGGGGTGGAGGAAAGAACCCAAAACACCGCCCATCGGACCGAATCAAAATCATTTACATAGCCCGCCAAAATGAGGTGACAGATTCCCTTTAAGGTTATTTCTAGTGGAATTCAGTAAATTCTTGCCATATAAGCACTTATTAATTGATGCATTGACACTATGGCCCAGATTCATCAGGAAAAGCGGGTTTCATGCCTGTCTTGATGAGGAAGCATGCTGGAGTCAGATGCTCCTGATTCATTAAGAGACACACGCCTCTTAATTAATCAGGCGTGTCTGAAAAGTGACATGCCCCTCAGTGTGCGCCTCACAACAAATCTTACTCCATTCGGGAACTAGTGTTCAATGTTTCAGTTTCTTTGCACAATCTGCTGTTCCGTAACAAGGAGCATTATGGCAAAATATACAAGAGGTGTTTGATCCATGAATCACCCAATACATTTCGGGGTTGAATTAGAATTGGTATTTATACAGTCCTCCTCATCATGCTATTCACATTTTGACATCTTGAGACCAAGACAACACCTAACAATTGAGCAAGAGTACCTCGCCACTGCAAGGCTTCAAGTAAAGTTGTTCTCAGACAAAAGTGGCCACATAGCTTAGAGTGTCACAGAGTGTCATCAGCAGGTTGCAACAGAGATAAAGAGAAACTGGAATAGTCACAGAAAGGCATAGACGTGGACGTCCTTTGACTACATCCCACACAGACGACTGCTTCATTGTGAACAATGCCATTTGGAACTGGATGATGAATGCCACACAACTCCTGGCACATTTAAGAGATGTGAGAGGCACCCAAGTATCACCTCAGATCATTCAAAACCATTTAAATTAGCATGGTTTGCATGCTAGATGAACTGCAATGGTACCTGACCAGACCACCAGGCACAGGCGTCATCGTCTTACACGGCCAGGGAGCATCTATGCTGAACGAGGGACTAGTGAGCCTCAGTGTTGTTCAGCAATGAAAGTCGATACACGTGTAACAGGTTGCGGGATGCAGTGACGGACAGGAGGCAGAGCAAGGGTTAACAACTTTAATTAACAATGGGAGACTCCACGCAGGGAGGTAAACAGTTAAATGAGGGAATAAATGGTTCAATTTGAAAAGCATATGCAGCGTTAAGGAACAATGAATCAGGTAACAGCAGAAGTTCCTCAGTCTGTGACTTCGGCTGGGAAGTCAATAGTGCCAACAACTGCTGGGGTGATGCTTATCCAAGAAGGTCCGGTAGGAAATGAGGATCCGTCTTCTGGCTGCAGCGGTCGGTCTCTGGTACCTTCTGCTGAGCCCATAGTCCATAAGTTGATGCGGCCGAGTCAATTAAGGCCGCATCGCTGTCTGGGTCCAATGTAGACTGGCAAGTATCAACTGACAAATCAGGGTGCAAGAGTCTGTCCTATGCCCAGTTTCTCTTATGTGGCACGTGTGCAGTACTCACGGACACGGAACGTACGGCACCTTGCTCTCTTGTAGTCACCGGACACCTTACACCTCTCTCTCAAATCCCCGCTGGTAGCGTCGGGAGTTAATGGATGCAGGCCTGCGCAGCACCGGTGCTCTGGGGATGGAACACTCCTCTCAGCCTGCTGCACACCGCCTGCCCATGCCAAAACTGTCTCTAGGCCACCTGGTTTGTCTGCTGCAGTCCGTCGCAGCGCCGGCGGTACGGGTGCGGAGCATTCTGCCTGTCTTGCTGCTCGCCCACTGACTGCGGGGGCCTCTCTGCAGCTTTCTACCTCAGCTTCCGGTTGGGTTCTCTGACTAAACACACCCCCTCTTCCTGGGTCATGGGGCCTGTCCGGTCCCCTATTTCTTCCCTCGGGAAACAGGAGACGCAGCCTCGACCGTTCTGGACCCAATGCGGCACAGGTACCCGCAGCCCGGTCTTCCTCTTTATACATGCTGAGTAGAAATTATGACGGCCAAAGACGTTAGAGACGTCAAGAAGAGCACTATGCATCTGCCACTGTTGTCACCACTGTTGTGGTGTTACTGTGTGGGCAGGTTTGTCTAGTCAATACAGAACTGTCCTACACTTTGTGAATGGCACAGTGACAAGGCTCTACTATCAGAATAACATCATTAATCTAGTCATTGTGCCTCTACTGTACATGAACAACCCAGCCCTAATTTCATTTTCATAGATGACAATGCTCCAGCTCATCAAGGTCAAATCATTAGGGAATGGCTGCTTGAGATTGGGGTACCTCAAATAGAGTGGCCTGCACTTTCTCAGCTTAGTTGTGTAAACGCTCGTAACTCTGTACCACAGAGTCTCAGTGTTGGGGCCATGCCTCAGCAGACAATAACTCGACTTGTGAACAGCATGAGATGTCGTTGTCAAGCTGTAATTGATGCTTAAGGCCACTTACAGTAAACCTCTTTCCACTATACCGCTGCTCAACAACCTCTACCCTCACCTACTCTATCCTCACCCATCCCTTGTAGACTGTGAGCACCTTGCAAGCAGGGCCCTCTCTCCTCCTGTACCCGTTGATGACTTGTACTATTATTGTACTTGTTTATTATATATACCCCTTTCACATGTAAAGCGCCATGGAATAAATGGTGCTATAATAACAAATAATAATAATAAGCTATGAAGACATTGACATTTTTGTTGAGGTAAACCCACCACTGTTGATGGCTTTTGTTTCAATAAATTGTTTGTGCAAATTGCCCCTTCAGAAAGGAAGAGGACTAGAACTCTAGTGCCACCTATTGAAAGTAGCAATCCCAAATGTCAATATCGACCTCTCAACAATCCTTGCCACATGACTTAGGATAAATGCCAAACCAGAATCTCAATTTGCAGACACTGTGTTTTGGGGTGCTGCCCCTCATAATGGCAAAGTGTGAAATCTGGTTTGGCTGGGTGACATATGGCAAGACTCATTAAAAGGTCAATATGGACTTTTAGGATTGCTACTTCCAATAGTTGGCACTAGAGTTCTAGTCCTCTGATTCTCAGATGAGACAATTTGCATATATAATTTCCCAGAAGAACATTGCAAGGCTTAAAAGTCTCCTCATCTTGGCATGCAAGAATGAATTGTTTGAGATGAGGAAAACAATATTGCAAGCTTCTACTTATATGTCCTATTTCTATGATAAAATATCACTGTACTGTAGTGTGAAATTTTTACGTTTTGCATAAATTTCATCAGAAAGCCAAATATCCCTAACTTTTTGTGAGTAGTGAATATGCTGTCACGCTCACATCAGGAGAGCCGCCGGCCAATCCAAGCATTGTGATGCGATAGTTGTCTGTGTGATACGGCCATCTGGCTGCACTCTAACTAATAATCACACCATTTTAGTGCAACCTTGTGTTGGACCAAAATTATGTAAATTTTCAAAGCTTTTTAAGCTAGAATTCTGGAGTAAACACTTTAATGAATTGAGGCCTACGCAATTCTAGCACTCAATGGATGCTGCTTCATACACTTTTATACCCATGGTTCCTCTAGACAGCACCAGATTTTGCCACTCATACTTTCAAATGTTACGTTTCTCACATTTCACGATGTAAAAACGCAATGTGTTAAAAAAAAAAATAGTAAATTGGCGGACTTACAGACCAGAATGACTTACAGACCAGAATGACTTACAGACCAGAATGACTTACAGACTTTTCATTCTGTCTCAGTTCCTCACTTTTGCAAATTTGTGAAACTTAGAATAATAAGCTCAGGATGATGTTTGTACAACACACTTTACTTACTGGGATCATGGATGGTTCCAGCACTTAATTACAGCCGGGGTATGAACTCCTTATGTCTGACTTCAAAAAGCTCTTACTCTGATACCAAGTCAATCATTATGCAGTTAAATCCCACTCCTGTGACTTCAAGAATCCTTTTCTGATGACCAGAGGAGCACATTCTTTTTTTCTCTGCATGTGAAAAGCCCTTTCATGAATGCACTTTCCCCTGTATGCCATTTAGGAAGTAATGCTTTGTTGACTTAGTCCACTTCTCTTCTCCCTTCAGCAGCTACAATTATTGCTTTTTTGCTTTCTGTTTTATGTTGTGCATACTATCTTGTCCTCTCAGTTAAACAAATAATGAGAGCAATAAATTACCCATCTACTAGAGATTGGGTGTATAGAGAGGTCATAGTATCAAGTTAGACAAAATCTCACTGAAGTCACCATAGACTACATTATAGTCAAAGTCTACATAACACTAATAGACAGATACAGAAGTAGCAGCCGGCAGTTTACCGACTGCTGCTTGCTTAGCTGATAACGTAGCGGTCACACGTCATTCGTGTACTGGGCCACACATTTAAAGAGAACCTGACACCTGATTCTTTCTGCCCAATCTGGGCGCAGCATGTATCAGCTACTGGCTGTATGATCTCAGCCAGGTATGTCTGACTCTAAAACGCTGCGGTGTTTCAGAGAAGAACATACTTTAAAGAAGCACTCCTCCTTCCATCAAAGTTTTTATCCTCTTAATATATTGCAGTCATCATATTATACAGCACTGTGCACTTACAATTGCTCATTTTGCTTTTCTACCCAGTTAATTCTTCTCTTTTCCATTAGTTCTATGGCATCAAGTTCTCAGTAACTCAGTGGCCCATAACGGCCACGAGGTCTGTCCCTATGAACACCCCTGAATGAGAGGCTAGTGCCCATTGAAGGATTCTCCGTTCTACAGTGGGCTAGTCCAACCTTGAGTGGGCTTATAATCAAAATGTGCACACTATGAAAACCATACTTTTTTTAAATTAATGCTTGGAAGCAATCAGCCCCTGTGGATTGTTGGATGCGCCATTAGTCTTTTTTTTATTTACAATTATCTAGCCACAATATTACAGCAGGTGTTTTACATAACCACAGTAACAAGATACTAAAAGGATTGTTTTTCAATAGTTATTTGCCTACAATTACTGTAAGCCTCACAGTCATGATTCTCTGGTTTATCTGCTCTTGTGAGATATTTGAAATAAACTTTGTGTTAAAATTAGCGCAGATCCAAAATTCTCGAGAAAATCTGTAGTAAACTCCTGCACTGTCCTGAATGAACTTCCTGTACCATAGCATTCAGTGTAGCGGAGTGTTAAAACAAGATAAACATCTAGTTATAAAATATTTATAGGAAATTGATGCAAAATGAGGCGTTTGCTGCTATCATATGGACCTCAGCCTGATTATGCCGTGTAAATTCAGGGAAAGTTTGAACATTTGTAATGTAACAAAAAGAAAAGCCAAAACAGTAGATGTCTACAAAGAAATATAATGAAAAAAAATCACTGCACCCAGATAGTTGCTCAAGTAGGATCTAAAGCTAATTAAATATATCAAAAACTTGGCACACAAAGGAATTTTGTAACACATTTCTTAAATTTAATTGCAGTCCATGCATAAATACAAACGTTTCGGTCTCAAATGACCTTCATTAGTGTACTGACTGCAGAGGTAAAAGGAAAGAAAAAGTGACACACTGTCTCGTAGACACTTCTATCTTGACCTTTTTCCAGTAAGCTAGAATACTTAAGCCCCCGTCTCACACAGCGATCTCGCTAGCGAGATCGCTGCGGAGTCACTAGTTTTGTGACGCAACAGGATCTCCCTGTGATATCGCTGTGTGTGACATTCAGCGACGATCAGCCCCCCTGCGGGTATCGCTGATCATCGCTGAATGTCCTGGACATTTTTTTGATGGCTGGTCTCCCGCTGGCAGGCACGCATCGCTGCGTGTGACAGGCGGGAGACCAGCGATCCACTGGTAACCAAGGTACACAGCGGGTTTCCAGGCACGGTGCTGTGCCTGGAAACCCGCTGTGTACCTTGGATACCAGCGCCCTGATGCAGGGAGCTGGTAACCAAGGTACACAGCGGGTTTCCAGGCGCGGGGCTGTGCCTGGAAACCCGCTGTGTACCTTGGATACCAGCACCCTGATGCAGGGAGCTGGTAACCAAGGTACACAGCGAGTTTCCAGGCACCGCGCAGCGCCTGGAAACCCGACGTGTACCTTGGTTACCAGCTCCCTGCATCAGGGCGCTGGTATCCAACGTACACTGCGGGTAACTAAGCGATGTTACCCGCAGTGTCGCTGTGCTGATTGGCAGCTCAGCAGCGATCATGTAGCGGCACACCAGCAATCCTGATCGTTGTCGGGATTGCTGGTGTATCGCTATGTGAGACCCGGGCTTTACTCTATAAATAAAAATTACGACATAATATATTATTTGGCACTATATGGAGTGTGAAGGGCATTAATAGAGGTTCTGCCAAGGACACTATCTAATTTAGGGTTGCATGAAGAGAATTTAAAGGGAACAAAGGATCAAAAAGACCCTTTAGTTTTAATCAGGTTTTTATAAGTGCATTATACTCTATGAGGTGGCTGCATTATACTCTATGGGATGGCTGCATTATACTCTCTGGAGGGGGATGCAAAATACCATATGGAGTGGCTGAATTTTAGTCTATGGGGTGATTGCATTATACTTTATGCAATGGCTGCATTATACTCTATGAGGGGCCTGACTTTCTGCACCGCAATAGTTAACATGACAAACAACATAGAGGCCGGCAGCTAATGTCAGTGCTCCCGTCGCAGGTGGTGCATGAAAGTGACCTCGACGGGGGGCCAGGGACCAGGCACATGGAGACTAAGGACATTGAGACCAGGGTAATATTGACCAAGGGCATGGGGGCCAGGGAACAGGCACATGGGGACCAGGAACATGAGGGCCAGGGACATGGGGACCAGGGACATGAGGGCTAGAGACTAGGCACAAAAGGGCCAGGGACATAGGGACCAAGGACATGGGGATCAGGGACCGGGCACATGGGGGCCCAACATGGGGGACATTATTAATTATAAAGGGGTCAGGTTCAGGGACTTAAGGGTATGCCACACTAAACAACATCGCTAACGGGATCGCTAAAAAACGTCACTATTTAGCGATCCCGTTAGCGATGTTGTAGTGTGCGGCATCTACCAGCGACGAGCTCCCTGCTGAGATCCTGCTGTGATCTCGCTCGTCGCTGGAATCGTTCCGGACCCTATTTTCTCGCCGGCGCTCCCGCTGGGTAAGTATAATCGCTAAGTGTAGCACCTTTTCTTAGCGATTTAGCGGTACTTTTGTACCGCTAAAGTCGTTAAGGAGATCGCTAACAGCGATAGCGTCCTTAACGACATCGCTAAGTTAGGTAGCTACTAGCGATATAGAAACAATCCCGCTAGCGATCTCATTAGTATGCGACGCTAACGAGATCGCTAGCGGGATTGTGTAGTGTGGCAGTACCTTTAATTACTGTATGGAGGCCAAAATGTATAATCTACATTATTTGTTTATGGGGGCAAGAGGACGCACATAATTACTGTAGGGGCCAATTATGGGGCATTACTGCTGTAATATAATTTCTTTTTTAGAACACTGTTTTCCATGATGGTAAATGTGGAGCCCAGCTGTGACTGAAGCCACATCTTCCAGAGGGGTGCACTGACAGAAGATCCCACTAGAGGTCATTATACACACACACATGCAGCTTACCTAAAAAGACCATTAGAGGGAGCTGTGTAAGACGATAAAAAACCAGTTGTTAGTTTCACTTTGCCTCAGATAAGATTAGACTTCCAGAGACTGTCAGACAGACAGATTGTCTGCTTGGAGAGTTCAGTCAGAGCTCAGGCAGAGAGCAGAGCAGCTCAGCGCAGTTCAGTCTGCTAGTGGAGTCTAGTAGAGAGTGACACAGAGAAGTCACTCCAGCCTATTGAGAGCTGAATTAAGTGTGGCTCTGAGGCAAGCGTGCCGACGCTTGGAGAGCGGCGAAGAGGCAGCTCACCAACTGCCAGCGTGTGTGATCATAGGAGGACCTAGATAGGTCGAAGGCGAGAGGAATTTAATGAGACAGAGGAGCCTTAATAGCTCATCTCAGCAAGTATTGCCGGACACTGGGATCCGAGCCTATAGGGATCTCCACGACCCAATAGGAGAACACCAGAGTTCCTGGAGGACTACAAGTCCCAGGAGTACCACCACGCTGATGTGTGGCCCAGCTATGTAAGGCACACATATCCAGGAAAATGCACAGGAAGGTAACCGCAACGCTTGATATCCATTCACTTCACTCACACTTTTAGACACACCCATCAGGGGTATAAAAGGGAGTGACATGTAGCAGTGAGTCAGTCAACCTAGGAGGGAGAGGAGTTCAGCCAGAGTTCAGTCAAGCTCCGGGTGGCTCAGGAGTGAGTCATCCCTCAGTCTGTTTCCTGTCTTAGGACAGTGCAGTTCAGTGTCAGTCCAGCCTGGACTTGGAGGATACTGAGAGCTATTCAGTGAGCTCTAGAAGAAAGCTGACATTTCCATCAAAAGCTACAAGTGCTTATGTTAAGAGCGGGAAGCAGGGCGAAGGGCATAGTGGAGAAGACAGAGAGAAGTGCATCAGGTATTGGATTACCTGCACTAATTCACCGGACACCGGAGTCCGAAGCATTGCTAGAGTTTCATGCCTAGTGATAAGAAATCCGGAGGCTATCTGGACTACAGGTCGCAGAGAGCAGCCCTAAGCGCTGATACGTAACCGGAGTCAGGGGAACAAGGACTTTGAGCAGGGCCCTGCAAAAGTAAGGACTTAGTTCTCTCAACATCTGAGAATCAGAGACATAGAAGGCTCCACCACAATGTCAGCCGGGCTTGGCAGCTATTGAGAAAGCTGTAGATTGCAGAGTTAACTTCGCTTCATGCAAGTTTGGACTCAGAGATATATATGAAGTAAAGGAGGCCTCTAACCTGCTCAGCGGTTACCTGAATGTGCATTCTCCACCCCGACCAGCTCCCCGGGACCTGCTTGAACCATCTACCAGTAAAGGTATGAAAAGAAGTTGCATTGTGTGTGACTGAATTCTTAACTACACCCTGCATCATCACCATAGACTTCCAGGGACCAGTCTCACCTGTGGGAGACTTACCACCCAGCTGCCCCATAACATCCCCTGTGAAGATCCTTACAGCAGCGCTGGTCCAATTGATCAGATACCACAGGTGGCGTCACAAACTACCTATCCTAATAATCCCCTGTAAATATTCCCCATTGCATGACCGCCAGGGCCACGGACCGAGTCCCGCTGCCAGTGACATCTCCCATAGAAATCAATGGGCTCGGCTCTGAGTACCCCATAGCCCTGGTATCCACCACACATGTGGTGCGAGTCACTGATACGTAGCAGGATCAGGAGGACGGAGTCCGGCTCGGCCGGGCCATCCAGAACCCTGTTCTTTCAGAGAGAAGATCCAATAACAAAGTCAGCCAGGTACAAGACAGAGACTAAGCTAGGCCCAGCTACACGCAGGCCAGAACTTATTACAAGAAAGGGAGAGAACAGGAGGCTACACACCTATCAAGTGGAGGAATCTGGTTGTGCACCCTTCACCCTACAGTGCTCCAGGACATACCTGCAACAACATCAGTAAAGGTATGCAAAGAGACTGCATTGTGTGTGACTGACTTCTTATCTGCACCCTGCATCACCATAGACTTTGAGGGACCAGTCCCACCTGTGGGGGACTTAACATCTAGCTGCCATAACATCCCCTCCGAGATCTACCCTGCAGCGCTGGTCAATCAGATCAGAAACCACAGGTGGCGTCACGAACTATTACTGTAATCCCCTGTAAATACCCCCCCATTGCATGACCGCCCAGCTGCCAGTGACATCTCCCATAGAAATCGACGGGCTCGGTGCCGAGTACCCCATAACCCTGGTACCCACACCACTTGGTGTGTGCGACTCATCTTTGGCGTCACGAACAGGATTTGAAACTTACAATTTGTGAGTCCTGTGTTGCCTATTGGACTGTTTTGTGCAAAAAGACTGTGTGCTGTTGTGTGATTTTTGGCGCCATTTTCCGCCATTTTACCGCCATTTACAGCGCCACGGCGCGAAAATAGTGGGCATACCTGAAAAAGAGCGCTGAGCCTTGGACACGCCCCCAACGCTGACGCGGCGGCAGGTCCTGTGGAGAGCTCCAGTGAACGCTCTGACGTCAGAGCGCCAGCGACGCAGGTCCTGTCTCCACCGCTGTGCCTGCAGAGCTGCAGCCTTCAGAGAAGGTAGGCTCCGATTAACTAGGGGGGCGCAAACATGTCGCAGCAGCCAGCTGACAGCGCGGCCCCGGCCGGCGGCCCCAATGACTTACCAACTGGCGCTGCAGCGCAGGATAGAAATGTGGGCCCCTTACCTGGTCCTGTGGTCCCAATAGTACCGCTAACGTTGCCATACATGCCTGGAGCAAAGTGGCTCCCTCAGTACAGCGGCAAGCCAGACACCCTGCCCGGGTTCAAGCGAAAAATATGCAGCATAATGGACATGTACCCTATGACAGAAAAGCAAAGAGCTGCAGTAGTAATAGGGCAATTAACTGGTGCTGCTGAGAGAGAAGTAGAAACTTGGACAGCTGCAGATCAGGAATCAGTGCTTGCAATCTACTTAAAGCTACAGACTATCTTTGAGGACCGCACTGAAACAGATCTCCGGATGAGTTTCTATCAATGCTCCCAGAAACCAGATGACAGCATTAGGGACTATGCTTGCTGGCTGCAAGGGGCCCTGCGAACTCTTAAAGAAGTTAACCCTATAAGCGTTATTAACGAAAATCAAATGTTAAAGGAACAATTTATACGGGGACTGAGGTCTCAAGCGGAAAGCAGAGCTGTGCACTGGTGGTCCGTGGATCATCCTAATGCTACCTTTGATGCTCTTAAGGATATGGCTATAAAAGGACTGTGACCTCTGGAAACACTCAAGATGGCAACCCAGTGTCACCCGAGTGAAACCACCCTAAAGTCAGTAGCATTCCCCTTTTTCCCGCTGGCTGCGGAAGCCAAAACGCAGGTGGCGCCCCCTACTGAGCTGGACTATTTGCGCTCAGAAGTGCGTCAGTTAACCAAAAACCTGGCCACTGTAATGAGTGCCCTGCAACTGCCGAGGGAGGAAGAAGGAAAGATCCTGCTAGCTGATTGCCCAGAGGATGTCCCTTGGATGCGCCGGAGGAAAGGGAGGACGTCGCCCCACCGGAGGAGGACAACGCCACCTCCAGGAAGGACCCGCGACCAGCATCATCCTCGCCGAGAGCTCATCTGCAATCGTTGCCACAGAGAAGGTCACCCAGCACGTCTGTGTCCTTTAAACGAGCAAATCCTGGGTCCGAGGGCCAACACCCAGGAATAGACTCTTCAGGCCCCTCAGACTGGAACCGCAGGTTTGTGGGAGAAAGACCATACCTGTCCATCATACTGGACGGGATCGCAATCCCTGCCCTGCTAGACACTGGATCTCAGGTAACCATCATACCTGATGTTCTCTACAATAAGTACTGGTCCAGTGACAGTCTCCAACCCCCAAACCCTGACTTTGCCGTGTATGCCTCTAATGGCCTCCCTCTTGAGTTACGGGAAGCTAAAGATGTAGACGTAAAAGTGGGAGAGTGGAGCTAAAGAATCAGGGACTTCTTGTAGTAAAGACTGTTAATGAAGAAAATGGGTTGAATGTGGTCTTAGGCACTAACATTATTAGTAACTGTTTGGAGGAGGTTGTGTTTTTACTCCAACAGCTCGCCGAAATTGCCAGACCGAGGCAAAAGGGAGAGATCCGGAGGGAGATCTGAACCCTGATGTGCCAGCAGCATGTGAAACTGACCGGTGGTGAGATTGGTAATGTACGAGTGACAGACCCGAATCCCATTGTGATACCCCCAATGAGTGAAATGCTTATTTGGTGTAGAGCAGCAATAGGTCTGAAAGGACGGAACTACCAAGCAGTAGTAGAGCCCCATTGTTCAGAGCACAGACCTACACTCTTAACCGCCAGAGGGGTAGTGGAGGTACATAATGGGAGGGTGCCAGTGCGTCTTCTCAACTGGGGAGAGGATGAAGTCAAATTACCACGTTATGCCACTGTTACTAAGTTACATGCTGTGGATAATAACTCCATTCACCCGACGGAGCCCTTAACCTCCCCGCAACAAGTGGAGGATAACGGTCCGACCACCCAGATGGAGGATTGGTGTCGACAGCTCCATGTTGGGACAGACACCACTCCAGCCCACCAGAAACAAGGAGTATACCGAGTGGTACAGGAGTATACCCAGGTATTCAGCAAACACCCACTCGAATTTGGGACAATAAAAGGGGTTCAACATCACATCCCCACAGGCAATCATCCTCCCATCAAAGAACGGTACAGGCCTATACCACCAGCGCACTACCAGAAAGCCAAGGAGATGTTGCGTGATATGAAGGAAGCAGGGGTGATAAGGGATAGTTGTAGTCCCTGGGCAGCACCTCTAGTCCTACTCAGGAAAAAGGATGGAAGCATGAGAATGTGTGTAGATTACAGACAGGTAAATCGCATTACACATAAAGACGCATATCCTTTACCACGCATTGAGGAATCCTTAGCTGCACTAAAAACTGCTAACTACTTTTCCACCCTTGACCTCACTAGTGGGTACTGGCAAGTAGCTGTGGCTGAGGAGGATCGGGAGAAGACGGCTTTCACCACCCCGATGGGACTCTGTGAGTTTGACAGGATGCCATTTGGACTCAGCAGTGCCCCTGGAACGTTCCAGAGAGTGATGGAGAGCTGCCTGGGACATCTCAACTTTGAAACTGTGTTGCTGTACCTGGACGACATCATAGTGTACTCCAAAACGTATGAAGATCACTTGAAGCACCTGGCGGAGGTATTCGAGTCACTGTCCAAATATGGGATGAAACTGAAGCCTTCAAAATGCCATCTGCTCAAACAGAAGGTACAGTATCTGGGACATATTGTCAGCTCAGAAGGAGTAGCGCCAGACCCTGAAAAGATCACCGCCATCCAGAAATGGCCAGAGCCGAGAAATCTCAAGGAGGTGCGACAGTTCCTGGGACTGACAGGATACTACCGGAGGTTTGTGAAGGATTACACCAAGAAAGCAGCGCCTCTGCAAGACCTCCTGGTGGGACAGTCCCTCAAGAGCAGAAATTCTCCTTTCCATTGGGGTAAAGAACAGGCAGAAGCATTCAAGGAAATGAAGGAGATCCTGACAGGCGATGAGATCCTAGCTTACCCTGACTACAGCCAGCCGTTCCTGCTGTATACTGATGCCAGCAATGAAGGATTGGGAGCAGTTCTCAGTCAGAAGCAAAATGGCCTGGAGAAAGTCATCGCCTATGCAAGCAGGAAGCTCCGCCCGACCGAGAGAAACCCAGAGAACTATAGCAGCTTCAAGTTGGAGTTACTGGCACTGGTCTGGGCCATCACGGAGAGGTTTAAGCACTACCTAGCCTCCAGCAAGTTCACTGCCTACACTGATAACAACCCCTTGACGCATCTTGAAACAGCTAAGCTGGGAGCCATGGAACAACGATGGATGGCTCGGCTGTCGAATTACCAATTCACAATCAAGTACCTAGCAGGCCGCAAGAATGCCAATGCTGATGCCTTATCCAGGATGCCTCATGAATCGGACACAGAAGAGGAAGTGGATGATCTGGAAGAGATTGAACTACCTGCCTTTCACAGGAATGGGATAATCCATGAGCAACACGCCAGCAGGAAGCCGCGTGACAAGACGTTAAATCCTTTACCTCACCACAGTTGGAAGGAGACTCAGGACAGCGATCCCGTTGTCAGCCATATCAAGGAGCTGATAACTCAGGAAGGTTCCTCCTTGGAGAAGGATGCGCCTGAACAAGCTAAGCAGCTGTGGAATGAGAGAAGCCGGTTGTTCATCTAGCGTGAGAAGCTGTGCAGGAGATACGTCAACCCCAGGACCCATGAAATGGTTTGGCAGATCGTAGTTCCCAGAGCAGACATTCAGATGGTGTTAGAAGCCTACCACGATCAAGCGGGACACTTTGGCTGGAAGAAGCTGGAGACCCTGTTGAAGTGTCGTTTCTACTGGGTGGGAATGCGCAGCTCTATTTGAGAGATGGTGCCAGAAATGTGGACCCTGTGGCCTCAGAAGAAAAGACTACAGCAGTCAAAAGGCACCCCTGCAACCCATCAAGACGACTCGTCCCTTGGAGATTGTGGCCCTGGACCATGTCAAGTTGTCACCCAGCCGGTCAGGATACTCCTATGCCCTGACTATGGTGGATCACTACTCCAAGTTCCTGGTGGTCGCCCCTGTCAAAGATCTGACGGCAGAAACAGCAGCAAAGACGTTCCAAGCGTATTTCTGCAGACCACACGGCTATCCTGAGCAGGTGCTAACTGACCAAGGCCCAGCCTTTGAAGCCGAATTGTTCAAGGAGTTATGTCACCTGTACGGGTGTAAGAAAATAAGAACCACACCGTACCACCCACAAACCAATGGTCTCTGTGAGAAGATGAATCACATCGTCATTGACCTGCTGAAGACTATACCACTCGAAGAGAGGAATCGGTGGCCAGACCTAATACCTGACCTAGTAGATTTGTACAATCACATACCTGTGAGTTCCACCAATTGCACCCCAGCTTATCTAATGCGGGCAAGACCAGGAAAGCTGCCCATGGATCTGGAGCTTGGTGTGGTAGAACCAGACGCAGATGTGACTACTGAGGACTGGGACACCCACAGACAGGAACAGTACAGGAAAGTACAGGCCTGTGTTGAAGATAGTCTTAATCGAGTAAGGATTAATCAAGAAAACCGCTACAACAAAAGTACGCCAGCTGAACCTTTCGCACCTGGTCAAGTCGTACTAAAAAGAAAAAGGAGGATACACAAACTCGACGATCAATGGGAAAGAGAGCCCTACATCATACAGAGTTCCAGGTTTGATAACAAGAAAACGTGCATAATAAGCAAGGATGGAGGAAAAACGACTGCAACTGTGTCCAGAGACCACCTGAAGTTGTGTCCGGACCCACTAAAGCTTCGTGAGGAAGAACCTGTTGTCCATCAGGAAGAGAGTGATGAAGCAGTCATACATACAGATTTGGGAGATTTACCTGCAGATTGGCCCAGAATTGGAGAAGCTGTAATCATTCCCGTGCTTCAATTCTATCCACCTCAAGAAGAACCTCTACAACCAGTTGTTGCAGTAGAGTCAGTACCAGAGGAACCTGCCCCAGCAGAACCTCAACAAGTGGAACCCCAAGAAGTCGAACCTCAGGAAGAAGGATCCCCTGCAGAAGTCGAGCCAGTTCACCCAGCTCCCAGTGTGCTTGCCAGTCCAGGAGCGAGATTAAGGCAATTCTATACTTCACTTTCACGCAGACCAGACAGGGAAACTGCTACCTCACAGGTCATTGCACCACGCAGATCAGAACGTAGCACAAAAGGAAACATCCCTGCTAGGTTTAGAGATTAGTTCTACCCTGAGTAAATGTAGATAATTGTTTAGAGTCACTGTACATAAATGTATATATCTTTGTTTATACTATGCTTTATTATATAGATATTTATTAACCTGTTTTTCCCTTGGAACAAGTGAATGGACATTAATTTTACTTGTTTTCTCTACTCCTTTTTGAGCATTCCTTTTCCAAAAGAGACTGGGACTTTTAAGGTTGCTCAATTCCTCAACCCTTCATTATGCTAATGTATATAGTTATTTGTTTATTGTTATGAAACCGTTCAAGAGTGCCTTACCTCCTGCAAAGGAAGAATTGTTTTTGATATGTTATTGCTCTGTTACCTGTTTTTGTATTTCAGCCCGGAGTGCTGAGTTCTACTAGGGGGGAATGTGGAGCCCAGCTGTGACTGAAGCCACATCTTCCAGAGGGGTGCACTGACAGAAGATCCCACTAGAGGTCATTATACACACACACATGCAGCTTACCTAAAAAGACCATTAGAGGGAGCTGTGTAAGACGTATAAAAACCAGTTGTTAGTTTCACTTTGCCTCAGATAAGATTAGACTTCCAGAGACTGTCAGACAGACAGATTGTCTGCTTGGAGAGTTCAGTCAGAGCTCAGGCAGAGAGCAGAGCAGCTCAGCGCAGTTCAGTCTGCTAGTGGAGTCTAGTAGAGAGTGACACAGAGAAGTCACTCCAGCCTATTGAGAGCTGAATTAAGTGTGGCTCTGAGGCAAGCGTGCCGACGCTTGGAGAGCGGCGAAGAGGCAGCTCACCAACTGCCAGCATGTGTGATCATAGGAGGACCTAGATAGGTCGAAGGCGAGAGGAATTTAATGAGACAGAGGAGCCTTAATAGCTCATCTCAGCAAGTATTGCCGGACACTGGGATCCGAGCCTACAGGGATCTCCACGACCCAATAGGAGAACACCAGAGTTCCTGGAGGACTACAAGTCCCAGGAGTACCACCGCGCTGATACGTAGCAGGATCAGGAGGACGGAGTCCGGCTCGGCCGGGCCATCCAGGACAAAGTCAGCCAGGTATAAGACAGAGACTAAGCTAGGCCCAGCTACACGCAGGCCAGAACTTATTACAAGAAAGGGAGAGAACAGGAGGCTACACACCTATCAAGTGGAGGAATCTGGATGTGCACCCTTCACCCTACAGTGCTCCGGGACATACCTGCAACAACATCAGTAAAGGTATGCAAAGAGACTGCATTGTGTGTGACTGACTTCTTATCTGCACCATGCATCACCATAGACTTTGAGGGACCAGTCCCACCTGTGGGGGACTTAACATCTAGCTGCCATAACATCCCCTCCGAGATCTACCCTGTAGCGCTGGTCAATCAGATCAGAAACCACAGGTGGCGTCACAAACTATTACTGTAATCCCCTGTAAATACCCCCCCATTGCATGACCGCCCAGGGCCACGGACCGAGTCCAGCTGCCAGTGACATCTCCCATAGAAATCGACGGGCTCGGTGCCGAGTACCCCATAACCCTGGTACCCACACCACTTGGTGTGTGCGACTCAGTAACAAAATGGTAGCCCAGTTACTGTGCATGTTAGCACTATACTGTATATCCTTTTTTCTTCATCTGGCATAGTGTATAAGCCAGGGAAAAGTGGGGAATGTGCTCTAGAAGCTGTCAGCTATTGATAATTGTGTGTTATTTTCTGCAGAGACAAGTCATTGCTGGAAGAAGTGATGGTGGCCAGGCTGTACCAGATGAAGAAGAAAAGCGGAGATGAAGGACTTCAAATAGAAACGTTAATGGTGATTCCTTGTTACCTGTACACTTACATTATACATTATACACAGGAGCCCTGTATATAGTATAACTGGTGATCACTATATTACCTGTATACTATATACAAAGCTCCTGTGTATATTGTCACCGGTGATCACTGTATTACCTGTACACTTAAACTAAACTAAATAAAAGGGACATACGTTGCTTCCAAAGCGTTGCCAAATCCTGATCGTGGTGTGCACATACTCTTTTTTGTTTTTTTCTTTTTTATGGGTCCTTGAAGTTACTTATAATTTGGTCAGTAGGGGTAACCATCTCAGATATGGACACCTGGTTTGGAGGGGGGTTAAATGTGTATTTTTTTCTTTCCACATTCCATTAATTCCTATGAAGCACTTGAAGTGTTAATTAACTTCTTGAATGTGTTTTTTAGCACTTTCGGGGTGCAGTTTTTGGAATGGTATAGCTTTTGGGTATTTTTTTTTCACATAAGCCCCTAAAAGTCACTTCAAATGTGATGTGGTCCCAAAAATATGGTTTTGTAAATTTTGTTGTAAAAATGAGAAATCGCTGGTCAACTTTAAACCCTTATAGCTTCCTAACAAAAAAAAAACTACTGTATATACTCGCTTATAAGCCGAGATTTTAAGCCCATTTTTTAAGGCTGAAAGTCCCCCTCTCGGCTTATACGTGAGTCATATACTGGGGGGTCAGTGGGGGAGGGGGAGCGGGGATGTCAGATCATACTTACCCCACCACCGGCGCATCTCTGCAGCCTCCCTGCTACTCCCACGATCTCAGGCTCCTTCCTGCAGCGGTCACATGGTACCGCTCATTAAAGTCATGAATATGCACATATTCATGACTTTAATGAGCGGTACCACGTGACCACTGTAGGAAAGAATAGCTGCCGGAGACCGCGGAAGAAGCAGGGGGGCTGCAGAGACCGCGCCAGGAGGGGGTGAGTATATGCGATATTCACCTGTCCCCGGTCCAACGCTGTGCACCGCTCTGACCTCCTCGTCCTCTGGCTCTGATGTTCAGGCAGAGGGCGCGATGACGTAGTTAGTGTGCACCGCGCCCTCTGCCTGAGCATTCACTGCCGGAGGACCCGGAAGACAGCGGCGCGCAGCGGTGGACCGGGGACAGGTGAATATCTCAGGTGCCGGGGCCCTGAGCGAGCGGTGACACCAGCACCTGTCCCCATAGCACGCCGGTGTCCCCGCCTGCTCAGGACACCAGCACCTGGCCCCCAGAGGTGAGTATATCATTTTTTTTTTCTTTTGCAGCAGTAGCGGCAGCAATATATGAGGCCTATTCTATAGAGCATCATATGGGGGCATAATCTATGGAGCATCTTATGGGGGCATAATCTATGGAGCACCATATGGGGGCATAATCTATGGAACATCATATGGGGGCATAATCTATGGAGCATTATATGGGGGCATAATCTATGGTGCATCATAGGGGGGCATAATCTATCGAGCATCTTAGGTGGGCATAATCTATGGAGCATCTTATGGGGGCATAATCTATGGAGCATCATATGGGGCATAAGATATATGCAGCATCTTATAGGGGCATAACTTTTATGGAGCAGCATGTGGGACATATTATTCGATGGAGCATCTTAAGGGGCTATTATTAAGCTTTATGGAGCATTATATGGGGAGTATTTTGTATGGAGCATCTTATGGGGCCCATCATTACCTGCATGGAGAATTATATGGGGCTCCTGATTCAATATGGATATTCAAAAACATTTAACCTACTGATGTCTCAATTAATTTTACTTTTATTGGTATCTATTTTTATTTTTGTAATTTAACAGTAGCTGCTGCATTTTCCACCCTAGGCTTATACGCGAGTCAATAAATTTTCCCAGTTTTTTGTGGCAAAATTAGGGGGGTCTAATTGTAGAAATTATTATTGTTCCAAGATCTTTTGGTTAAAATCGGAAAACATCTTTAAGGAAAAACAATTGTTACATAAGGTTACATAAGGTGGATGAATAAGGTGGATGACCCTTTTAATTGGTGATATTGCAAGTCAACTGATCAGTGGCTAATTCTGGCTTGTAGTTGCATCAAAATTGTTTCATGTCATTAAAGATCATATACAGTCATGGCCAAAAGTGTTAGCACCTTGAAATTATTCCAGAAAATGAAGTATTTCTCCCAGAAAATTATTGCAATTACACGTTTTGTCATACACATGTTTATTTCCTTTGTGTGTATTAGAGCAACACTAAAAAAAGAGAAAAAAGGTAATAGAACATAGTTTTTCACACAAAATCCCCCAAAATTGGCTTGCCAATATTGTTCATATTAAGAACTTCTGTAATAAAGCAAAAATGCTCATCAATGGCAATCACATAAAGTTAGCTGGTTTTATGTGTGCACAGATTGGGAATGGAGTTGTATCTGCCTGTTGACAACACACTGGCTCGGCCTCTTCTGTACTTTGTAGTTGCTAATCCTCCCAGTATATAATTTGAAACCAGAACCTGGTTTAACTCATAACACACTTGCCTAAAATAATCATCAGTTGTCTGATTTCTCTATTCTCTGAGTAATCAAACAGTCGGCATAAAGTATAGGAGAAGAAACATAATTGCATCTGAGCACAGACTTTGAATGGTTTGAGGAACAAAAACATTATGTTAAGTCAAAGGAACATAATACAGTCATGGCCAAAAGTTTTGAGAATGACACAAATATTATATTTTCACATGATCTGCTGCCCTCTTGTTTTTATGTGTGTTTGACAGATGTTTTTATCACAGACAGAAATATAATAATTGCAAACATATGAGTAACAAAAGCTTATATTGACAGTTAGAATGAGTTAATGCAGCAAGTCAATATTTGCAGTGTTGACCCTTCTTCTTCAGGACCTCTGCAATTCTCCCTGGCATGCTCTCAATCAACTTCTGGACCAAATCCTGACTGATAGCAGTCCATTCTTGCACAATCAATGCTTTCATTTTGTCAGAATTTTTAGGTTTTTGTTTGTCCACCCGTCTCTTGATGATTGACCACAAGTTCTCAATGGGATTAAGATTAAGATCTGGCGAGTTTCCAGGCCGTGGACCCAAAATCTCTATGTTTTGTTCCCTGAGCCATTTAGTTATCACCTTTGCTTTATGGCAAGGTGCTTCATCATGCTGGAAAAGGCATTGTTGAACTGCTCTTTGAGGGTTGGAGAAGTTGCTCTTGGAGGACTTTCTGGTACCATTCTTTATTCATGACTGTGTTTTTAGGCAAGACTGTGAGAGAGCCGATTCCCTTGGCTGAGAAGCAACCCCACACATGAATGGTTTCAGGATGCTTAACAGTTGGCATGAGACAAGACTGGTGGTAGCGCTCACCTTGTCTTCTCCGAATGAGACGTTTTCCTGATGTCCCAAACAATCGAAAAGGGGATTCATCAGAGAAAATAACTTTACCCCAGTCCTCAGCAGTCCACTGCCTGTACCTTTTGCAGAATATCAGTCTGTCCATGTTGTTTTTTCTGGAGAGAAGTGGCTTCTTTGCTGCCCTCCTTGAGACCAGGCCTTGCTCCATGAGTCTCCGCCTCACAGTGTGTGCAGATGCTCTCACACTTGCCTGCTGCCATTCCTGAGCAAGCTCTGCACTGCTGGTAGCCCGATCCCGCAGCTGAAACACTTTTAAGAGACGGTCCTGGCGCTTGCTGGTCTTTCTTGGGTGCCTTGAAGCCTTTTTGGCAACAATGGAACCTCTCTCCTTGAAGTTCTTGATGATGCGATAGATTGTTGACTGAGGTGCAATCTTTCTAGCTGCGATACTCTTCCCTGTTAGGCCATTTTTGTGCATTGCAATGATGACGGCACGTGTTTCTTTAGAGATAACCATGGTTAACAGAAGAGAAACAACGATGCCAAGCACCAGCCTCCTTTTAAAGTGTCCAGTGGTGTCATTCTTACTTAATCATGACAGATTGATCTCCAGCCATGTCCTCATCAACACCCACACCTGTGTTAATGGAGCAATCACTGAAAAGAGGTTAGCTGGTCCTTTTAAGGCAGGGCTGCAATGATGTTGAAATGTGTTTTGGGGGATAAAGTTCATTTTCTAGCCAAATATTGACTTTGCAAGTAATTGCTGTTAAGCTGATCACTCTTTATAACATTCTGGAGTATATGCAAATTGCCATTAGAAAAAGTGAAGCAGTAGACTTTGTAAAAATTAATATTTGTGTCATTCTCAAAACTTTTGGCCATGACTGTACTATTTCTGAAACTTGAGCGTGTGACCTTGTCAATGCTGGACAATGTCAGATGGATATCCTAGATTGGTAATGCACATGCATTAAGTGCATGGGCTGAAACACATTTACCCCTGGGGGTATACATATACAGTTTTTCTTTTGTAATAAGTTTACAAAAATTTCGACATTTTTGTTTTTTCTCAGTCAAGTTAGGATGCAGAGTGTACATTAATGAGAAAAAATTCATCCGGAGGTGTTGAGAAGTCTGGGCCAATCAAGCCCTTGTTCATTTTGATAAGAGTCAGCCTCTCAGCATTTTCAGTTGACACATGGATGTGCCTATTGGTTATAATACCCCTGGCGGAACTAAAAACCCGCTCTGGCAAAACGCTAGCGGCAGGGCAGGCCAGGACCTCTAAGGCATAAAGAGGCAGTTCATTCCATGTGTCTAGCTTGGATATCCAATAGTTGTAAGGAACTTAGGAATCATGGAGGATGCCGGTATGGTCAGCAAGGTACTCCTTCAGCATCATCCAAAACCTTTCCCTCCTTATCAGAGTACCCCAAGCATCAGGGACTGGAAGCTGGGAGGGTCTGAGAAAACTGTCCCCAACCTTTGAGAGTGTTCCCCTGCCTCTGCTGCATCTGGCGTGTGTTTCCCTCATCTCTACTCCTTGGTTGTCTAAGGAACTGTGACCTCTGTGATCATCATTGTCAGATAGGAATTTTTTAAATAATTCTTCAACTAGGGCCTTCTGATACTGCAACATTTTATTAGACTTCTCCGCCACGGGAAGGAAAGATGGAAAGTTCTCCTTGTAGCATGGGTTTAGAAGGGTGACCAACCAGTAATTAGTGTTGGCCAAAATGCGTACAATATGAGGTTCACGGAAAAGAGAGTGGAACATGAACTCTGCCATGTGTGTCAGGCTGCCAACAGCCAAAACTTCCTTGTCCCCACTAAGAGGACGACTGTCCATATTCTCCTCCTTGTCCTCGTCCTCGTCCTCCTCCTCATCCTCTCTCTTCTCTTTGTCTTCAGGCCATCCATGCTAAACAGATCAGATGAAGGTGGTGTGGGTAGTACCGTCTGTAGCACAGGCAACCATCTCCTTTTCTTCCTCTTCCTCATTTTCACCCAATCAGCATTGAGAAGATGAAATCATAGAATCATAAAATCATAGAATGGTAGAGTTGGAAGAGACCTCCTGGGTCATCTGGTCCAACCCCCTGCTCAAAGCAGGATTCACTAAATCATCCCAGACAGATGTCTATCCAGCCTCTGTTTAAAGACTTCCATTGAAGAACTCACCACCTCTTGTGGCAGCATGTTCCACTCATTAATCACTCTAACTGTCAAAAAGTTTTTTTCTAATATCCAATCTGTGTCTCCTCCCAGTCAGTTTCATCCCATTGCTTCTAGTCTTTCCTTGTGCAGAGGTGGGCTGCGCAGCATCACCCTGTATACATTCTTGCTTCATCTCAACTTGCTCTGCCTGCAAAGCCTCCTGTTTAATTGTGAGCAGTGAGCATTTCAGCAGACAGAGAAGTGGGATGGTTATGTTGTTTATGGCATAATGTGGAGAACCGCACAGATGTCAGACATCCATGCCCACTCATCAGCTCTTATGTGCGGAGTCTGACCAGAATACCAATGGGCATGTTGCAATTGGTATTCAACTACTGCTCTCTGCTTCTCACCAAGCCTTGACAACATATGTAACGTTGAGTTCCAACGAGTGGCGACATCGCACACCAGTCCGTGAGCTAGAAGTTGCAAATGCTGCTGTAGCACTGCCTATGCGTGGCAGCTATATCTGACTTGCGGAAATGAGCACACATGCGGCGTTCTTTCACAAGTAGCACAGGCAGATCTGAGTAGGTTTTGAGAAACCACTTAACCACTAGGTTGAGCATGTTGACCTGGCATTGTACGTTTGCGTGGCTGCCAAGGTTCAGACGCGCCATCAGGTTACAGCCATTGTCACATACTACCATGCCTTGTTGTAGGTTCAGGGCGAGAGCCAAAGATCAGTCTGGAGTGTTAGACCTTTCAATAACTCTGTGTCGGTGTGTGGTTTGTCACCTAAGCAGATGAGATTCAGCAGAGCCTGTTTCTGTTTGGCCGAGGTAGTGCTGCAGTGCTTCCAGCTTGCGACTGATGTTGATGTTTCTGAGATGAAGGATGGGGAGGAGAAGTGCAAGAACTGCTGTAGAAGGTGGGGGAAAGCCTGATTGTACTAGGGCTCTCAATTCTCGGTGTCAGTGGCACGTGTTCTGTCACAAGATCCGACGGGATCCCGGCTTCCACAATGTTTACCCAATATGCCATCAGGAAAATGTAGGGTACCTGGCCACAAGCACTTGTCCATGTGACTGTGGTTAAGTGAACCTTCCCAGTAACAGGGCACGGCTGATGTTAAGGTACATGTTCTTGTGTAAGGCAGGGACAGCACACCAGGAGAAATAGTGGTGTCTGGGGACGGAGTACTGAGGGAAAACTGCTGCCGTGAGGTTGCGGAAAGCTTCCATTTCTACAAGCCTAAACTGCAACATTTCCAGGGCAAGCTGTATGGAAATGTAGCCGTTTAGTGTTGTGGCCTATGGGTGGGTAGCTTGCGTTCCAAGGGCTAGGGTAGGGACAATTGAACACTGCGCTGGGACAAGGAAGTGGTTACTGACAGTGGTTGAAAGTATGCAATGGCATGTGCAGGGTGAGAGGCATCTTAGCCTTCATCATGGATAGGGTATTGGTGTGAACATAAAACGGGAAGAGGTAGTGGTGTCACCCGCAGACACTGTTTCTGGACCCTGGTGTTCAGCCCAACTAGTCGAGTGCTTTGCTGTCATGTGCATGAGCATGGTGTTAGTGGTCAGGCTGGCAGTTGTGCTGACCCTGCTGATGCTGGCATGGCAGATGTTGCAAATGGCTTTGTTTGGTATAACTGGACTGTCTTTAAAAAATTGCCAGACTTGGGAACACCTAACCCCTGGCCTGGCAACTTCACCCGTGTTGGTGTTCTGAGGAACAGTTTCCCCCAATGTCTCATCTTGCCTGTTGTGGTGCTGCGGATTCCTCTCCCTAGCAAAAACACAGTGCACCAGAAATGGATAAAGGAGGGAGAACTCAAACTGATGGGGTAATAAAGTATATATATATATATATATATATATATATATATAATATATAATATAATAAAGAGAAGCAAAATATGCAAATATATAATCTTTATTCAGCAATGTTGTACAAAAATAAAAACACAATAAAAACACCAAGAACGTCTGATACTTAACCCTTATGGGAGGTGCGTTCTCCAAGGCCGTCTGCTTTACCCACAGGCTCCCAGGTAGTTGGTATTATTTTGTTCTTTCCCTTATTGATTTTGTTCATCAGCTCATGGGTCTACAGTGTTCTCTCCCTTATTGATTTTGTTCATTAGCTCATGGGTCTATAGTGTTTACACATCATTTGAATCCATCAGCACATGCACATTTGTTTTATATTCTAGCATTGCATGCGGACTTATTTGCTATTATACGCATTGCATGTGGGTTTATTAATTATACATATTCTTTTTCCTTTGCTGGTTCACTATATTATTGGCACTTTTTTGTATTAGGTGTGTCATTGACATGCACTAACATATGCACAATTTTCATGCACATTTCTCATGGTTCAGCATTGTATGCTGACTTATTAGATATATTCACAATTTTTTGGTTATCTGTATAGTAGGCACTTTTTCCGTGTGTTTTTCAGTATTGGTTTTTTATTTTTCTACACATTAATTGGGATTGTATTTCTTTTTGTTTACTTATCTCCTGGTTAATTAATTTGAGCCTGATGCATAAGAGTTAAGTATCAGACGTTCTTGGTGTTTTTATTGTGTTTTTATTTTTGCACAACATTGCTGAATAAAGATTATATATTTGCATATTTTGCTTCTCTTATTATATTATATATATATAATATATATATATAATATATATATATATACATTATACCCCATCAGTTTGAGTTCTCCCTCCTTTATCCATTTCCAGTGCACGGTGTTTTTGCTATCTTCCGGGTGGTCTGCCATCCATCTTTTCAGGTTTTGTGGTACCACTTTTATTCTGTCATATATATATTTTTCCTATATCACAGGTAATTAATTAAGTGTGTGGAACTCCACAAACCTTGTCTTACAGGATTCCTCCCCTGTCTGCTGCTGTCCTCGCTCTGCATCTCACCTTCCCAGGTTGGGTCTTTGACTTCATCGTTTACTACCTCGTCGTCCACTTCCACACCCTGGTCCTCCTCCTGACTTGCAGACTTCACATCACATTTTTTTTATTGGGTATCTCTACATGCAATCTCCTCATGTCCCGCTTGAAATGGGCAGGGCTAGAGGCCAGAATCTATAAAAGGAAATGTGAACAGCTCTTGAGAGTGTCCAAATGTGGGATTACTTGTCTCCAGGAACTCAGCATGATGGGAGGAAGGATGATCAGGGTGAGGATTATGTGGCCCAGAATCATGGCTACTGGGCTACTGAGACTGGGCCGTGTGGAAGACAAGGTGGTGTTGGCAAACTGACAGGAAGCATCTGCTATCCATCCAACAACCTTTTCACACTTGTCTGGCTTCAAGAGTGGTGTTCCACATACCCCTACAATGTGGGAGGAGGCTAGGTTGACATGATGTGTGTGTTTGTTGTGCTCATGCAGCAGGCACAGTTAGAAGTTGCCCATGGCCTCGGCCTCTGTGTTCACCATCAGCATCAAGTTCACTTTCCTGTCCCTTACCACGCACCTTGCCCATTTTAAATTGCATATGATATATCCTTGTTGAGAAATCTTGGCAGGATTAACATTGCAAGAAAACTTGCCCACCTCAAATGGACTTGTTACAGTGCAGGAGCAATATAGCGATGCTATTTCTAACCAACCACGTCTGGATTTTTTATTTTGATGCACAACTATCGCAGTATAAATGCTGTATTATATTTCCCTGTTGAAAAAAATGTGCAGGATTACTAGCGCTGGAAAATTTGCCCAACTCAGATGGACTTGTTACAGTGCAGGAGCAATATAATGATTCTATTTCTAATCAACCAAGTCTGGATTTTTTTTATTTTGATGCAAAACTGGCACAGTATAACTGCCACCTAATATTTCCCTGCTAAAAAAATTGCAGGATTATTAGCGTAGGAAAATTTGTCCACCTCAGATGGAATGGTTACAGTGCAGGAGTAATATAGCAATGCTATTACTAACCAACAAAGTAAATGTGGCTATATGATTTTGATGCACAACTGGTGCAGTTTAAATGGTGTATCATATTTCCCTCCTGAAAAAAATTTGCAGGATTAAGATCAAAAAGAATATTATTAACCCTGAGAACTTAAAGGGCTTGTGGTATGAGTTGCAGCAGAAAGGACGTGCAATTAGCCCTATCCTGTCCAACACTATCCCTTTGGCCCAATCTCCCTAAGTGCTACTATGAGCAGTATGAATATTGATTATAAGTAGCCCTAATAAGGGCTGTTGTTGCAGTTGAAAAAAAGATTACATGTGTCTAATCCCTGCCTAAATGCGACTACAACTTTGTCCCTAGCTTATCAGGGTAGTACCTCTCCCTACTCTGCATGTTTCCATAGGTACACTGTGGCAAGCTTGGCATCATGGGTCTTATATGGACCCGGTGACACAATGCGGCCAGCCAATCACAGTAATGCCACAACCAAGATCGCTACGGCATTACAGTGACTGGCAGGCAATCCCTGCATGTTTATTGGCTGTCTAAGAAGCATCAAATATGTGGGGCAAGGACTCAAGCTTGCACGAGAGCATTCAAAAATACTCACTAAGTAACAAGCATCTCGAGCACACTGATGCTCGAGCAAGTAACAAGCAGTGACGAGCATGCTTGCTCGTCACTAGTAAAGACTTAATGTGTGTGAAACTATACGATTCCATGTCACTTCACACAAAAGTGATCATAATGGTAAAGTGTGGAGCAACTGAGCTGTGTTAGAGCAACTTAAAGTTTGGTATCTAGCCTGTATTCTTTGATTCTCTGTGTGTATGGCATCCGTAACAGTAAAGTATTATTTTTCCTTACATTCTCTCTGAATCTATATATTCTTCCTAATATGGCTTAAAGGGAACCTGTCACACCCTTGGACATACCTAACCTATTAATATAGATATACAGGTTCTAAAATACTTAGAATAGTCTCACCTACAGGGTACGTTCACACTAGGCGTTTTTGCTGCGTTTTTTATGCTAATTTTCAGCTGCTTTTTACAGTACCAGCAAAGCCTATGAGATTTCAGAAATCTCATGCACACACACTGGTTTTTTTGTTATCAGGATTTTGTGCTTTGCAGCGTTTTTTGACATAGAGCATGTCACTTCTTTTAGCGTTTTTCATCCATTGACTTGAATGGACGGTGTATTTGCTGCAGAAAAGTCAAGGACAGCAGGATGTGACCTCACAGTCAGCTCCGTTGCATCTAATTGGCAGGCTGCGTGGTTGCATGATGCGTCTATACAGCCTGTCATCCAGCAGAGCGGACCTGAATCTCATTCACTTGAATGGGGGCCTGACAATACAGTGTTTGAAATGCTTTCATATGCATGACATCGCTGCAAATACCGCTTCTGATCGGTGGTGAAACCATCCCCACCGATCAGAGAGCCACAGGTCCCACGCTGTCAAAAGACAGTGTGAGCACTCAGCTGTGATCAGAGGTATAAAGTTTACCTCTGGTCACTGGTATCAGCTGATGGGACTACCGCTCCCATCATCTGACTATAGCTGCTGCTAATAACAGTGGGAGCAGGATCGAATGATGGGAGTATTTATCAGCCGCTACTGCGCTGTAAATAAATAACTGAAAAAAAACCTGCATAGGTTCCCCCCATTTTTGATAACCAGTCAGGCAAAACTCCCAGCTGGGGGCTGCAACCCTCAGCAGTTAGCGTTAGCAAGGTTGGTTATCAAGAATAGAGGGGTCCCCATGCTCTTTTTTAAATTATTTAAATAAATAATTTAAAAAAGGCATGGGGTCCCCCCATTTTTGACAAGCAGCCTTGCTTAAGCTCACAGCTGGGGGCTGGTAGTCTCAGGAAGTTAAGGGGCCATGGATATTGGCCCCCCACTAGCCTAAAAATAGCAGCCTGCAGCCACCCAGAAAAGATACATCTACTAGATGCGCCAATTCTGGTGCTTTTCCGGCTCTTCCCACTTGCCCTGTAGTGGTTGAAAGTGGGGTTCATATTTGTGGGATTGATGTCACCTTTGTATTGTCAGATGAGTGACATCAAGCCCACGGCTTAGTAATGGAGAAGCGTCTACAAGACACCCATCCATTACTAATCCTATAGTTATATGGTAAATAAAGACACAGCCAGAATAAAGTCTTTTATTAGAAATAAAACAAAATACACTTTTCCATTTTTATTTAAAAATAACAAACACCGTTATACTCATCTAACACCTAATTCCTCTGAAGCCCTCGTTCTCCTGTAATAAACCAAAAATAAAAAACAACCATATCCCTCACCTCTCCATCATTCTGTCCTACGCCGTAATCCATGTCTGGGGGATAATTAGATTTCAACCTGGACGGTGCCAAAATGCGACCATCCAGGCTGAGAACCACTGGTAAATGAGCTGCTGCAAGCGCAGCCTCAGTGACTAGCGGTGACTCTCACTGAGGCTGCATTCCCAGCTGGGCTGAACTGCGGTGACGTCAGTGACATCCTTGCTATCACCGTGAGAAAGTCGCACTGTGCAGAGGCGAGTTCACCACAGTGAAATTCTCCCGGTGAACTTACCCCTACACCATGCAACTTTCTCACAGTGGTAGCAGGGATCTCACCGACAGACGAGTCCAGGGTGGCTTCTCCCCGCCTGCTTCCCTTGATCCTAGATTGACAGGTCTCTGCCTATGTGTATGTATAGAAAAAGACCTGTTACTCCATACCAATGGGTGGGGAGAAGTCGCCGGGGACTCACATGTCTGACTAGTCTATATATATTTTTTGCCTGAAACACCGCATCGTTTCTGAATCAAATACCTGTTATCATACAACCATTGCCTGATATATGCTGCCCATTGATTGGGCAACATTTATCAAATTTCTATACATCCAATAATAATGAGAAATAAATTTTCAGCATCACGGATAACTAGGGAAAAAGATACATATTTTCTCGTAACTATAACACCCGCCTAAAGGCCCCAAAGCCATAGGGGCCAGATAACTGCAAACAGCTATGCCATGTTTGACCTCTAAGTAAAGATAAAATCCTTGAAAAAAAATGTGGCATCAGTCTCGAACATCTGCGGTCATCCGGTGAGGAGTTATCGCATAAGTTGGGATTTCATAAATTCATGAAGGGCTGAGAATTGCCAACAACCCTGCCCATGCAAGGTCATCACAGGGAGGGTGTGTGGGTAGCACATGGGGTCTGATAAAAGATCCAGACAATTTATGATCTGGGTTCATGCAGAGAGATACATATTGCGTATGCAGGGACCCCGTTTACGTAATGATCAATCAAAGTGCTTGCCTTTGGCTAAACTGAATCGTCTCTGCGATCAGTGTAGTAAATTCTCCTGATAATCCCTTTTATTTTCTTCAACTGTTTATGCTGTATTGTTTTGTTCCCCTTGTAAAATATTTTGTATATTTTTAAGAAACACTGTCTCCATTAGGATTAAATATAAAATTTAATACATCTGTTCCTTCTGATCTGTAACCGCGCCTCAAAGCCATACTCTACATTAAATGGCGTCCAATCGGCCCACAACAGATTGCTGGTGGCAGCGAGTAGTCTGGGTTTATCGTGGAGTTAGTGGTGACCGTATGGGGTATATACACATATTCCATATGTTGGAATCCGGAGGTGTATATGCCATAATACACATATTCCATATGTTGGAATCCGGAGGTGTATATGCCATACGCTCACTGTTTTCTGATAACCAGCCTAGTAGTGCGAAAAGCCTGCAACCTTCTCCGTTGATCATTCGCCAATTGTGTAATTGTCCTGACGATAGGAGGCATCAGTGAACTGTTCGCTCCGCAGATCACAGCGGGTGGTACTCGTTACCTTCCAAGCCTGTGATATTATGAATTTGTGTGATTCAAATCCAGATACAGCTTCTGTGGGGGTATTCTTTGAAGCAGCCTCTGTGGGGGTACTCTGCAAAACAGCCTCATTGGGAGTACTCTGAAAACACTCTCTGTGAGCACACTCTGCATACAGACAATGTAATAATCTACTGGCTACTCTATGTGTACAGGCTGTGTAATAGTCTGCACTTTTTGAGGTACAAAGAATGATGAGTGTATCAAATAGGGGACAGGTGGTGTAGCAGCTGCAGGGAGAGGACGTGCTTGATCTGTGGTGAGGCCACAACAAGTAGATGAGGTTTTAGATTGTCTGAGAGTGCCTTCAGCTTCTTTATTTTGTTTTCCACCCAATCCCCTGCTACCCATTGGCATCATTCTTCCACCTCACCCTCTTGCAAATCAGTGATCACGCGATTCGCTGGCCAATAACAACTTTAAACACTAAAACAAACTTCAGGGAGAAGTCCGTGTTCGGAGTTCAGCACTGGATACTAGGTGTCCGTTACGAATCCCGAACTTTACTGTTCGGATTTGCTCATCTCTTTTTTTAAGCTATATCCAGTGTTGTCTCCAATCTTTACTTTGTCATGCCTCTTGCAGGGTGGTTACTGTGGCGCTCATGAAGGTCCAGTCGCCACAGAGGTACTGCACCTCAACCAGAGGTGTGGTATCGCACCTTTCATGTAATATGGAGACATTCAACCTGGCCCTGACACAACACTGCATCCATCACACACACTAGCAGCAGTTCCACTTCTTCCCTGCTGGCTAGGAAAGGGTGTGAGAGGATGGGTGGAGCTTGTGGGTTACAGCAGGAGAATAGAGGGAAGAAAGGAAGAGTCTTCTTGTAGGGGAAGAAGGTGAAAGACGTGAATAGGCAACCTTCCCATAGGGGAAGGCGGGAAGAGATAGAACCGTGCAGCAGTCTCCTGGTCTGGAGGAGCTGCTGGACAGACAGAAAGACAGAAGTTCCCTGGAGGGGAAAGGGATTTCTCAGAGGCACGGTTGAGCAGAGGCTACCCGTGGGGCTTGTTCCAGGCTGACGGACGTCAGCTGGGTGAATCCAGGTCGCAGAAGGGTCTCGGCCCCTAGCCTAGTGGAGCGTACAATAGGACTCAGCTAGCAAGCCAACAGCTGTGGCAACTTTAGGGTCACAGCCAACAACCACAATTATCTTCTCCGGAAAGGCAGTTATATAGAATCAAGGAAACGCTTGGGTCACGTTATCCGACAGGATTCACAGCTGCTGGGCTGGGATACTGATTGTATGGTGCTGGGAAGGAAGAGGAGTAGAAATCAGCACAGTGAGATGGCCAGGAAAGACATATACTGACAGGGAGCTCTGGACAGGTGTTCTCCATCTACCTGGAAGTTGGCTGGATGCCTTACCTGGAGGACGTGGCATCAAGCGGTTATCTGTGCGCACCAGAACTGTGAGTAAAGCTTTGGAAACTGCATCTGACTGTGTCTCTCAAGTTCTTCCTGCAACACTCACTCAGCACTGCTACATCCCTTGCCAAGTACTACATCTTCACCATCTATCCCTAACTACATCTGCCCTGGGACATAGTTCCACCTGCGGGGAACTTTACCAACTCTGCTGTATCACCATCAGTCCCAGAGGATCTGCACTGCAGGGCTGATCACCTCTGACCAGAAATCACAGGTGGCGTCACGAACATTTCAATACAAACTCTTTATCATCCCCTGTAAATATGCCCCTTTTATTGGACGCCCAGGGCCACGGACCAGGTGCTGTGTGCTGCTGCTGTCACACTTTCCCTTTAAGAAGCGGCTAGGTACCGAGTACCCCACTGCCATGGCGGGCGATCCAGTTACCATATAAACTCATGACTTATCCCAAAAGTTTGGTCACTTGGGGAAGTTCTGAAAATATACAATGATCCTGCTGACTGTGAAAGGAGGGCTCTAGAATTTTGCAGGATGAAGACTATGTCACATATCATATATTACAAAGTTGCATTTATTCACATATTATAAGATTAAGCAAACTTTCAAATGTCATGAGAAAAGTATAACTTTTTATAGATAAGTAAGTTTGTCTATTATCGGAAGCATAATCTTTCACCACTGGTAATGATAAAATCTCCTGATATTTTGTCAGTTTTATGGTACATTGCATCTATATCTGCAAATGTCTCACATATTCAAAGAAAGATCAGCATATCCATCACTTCAACTGGAGTGATTCTTTACACATCACAGGAGAAAACACTTTCCTATAAAAATTCCTTTTAAAACACTAACAGACATTTATTGAACTCCATATAATACCAATGGCCTTCAGGACCATACACAATTTTTACATTTTTCATCTTACCATTCTAAAATTAATAAGCATTTAAGTTTTACAGCAACATCTTGTTTTTTTCTATAGGACAAATATGAAGGTTCTGCATATACCATTGTGGGGTCCATACATACTGTAGTTTCTTTCTATTACTGTAAATTTTGGGGATAAAAAAACAGTGTTATTCTACTTTCATGCTGTTCATTGATATGTGTATTTATTATACTTATTGCAACAGTTAATATGGATCAGTCACCAAATTTCTCAGTACAAAATTACATACATAGTTAAATAGATTTTAGACCACTTGAGGCTAGTGTACTTACTGTGAAATTCCATATAAGAGCCGCTATACAGTCCTTTATGAAAGTGGAAACTAAACCTCTGCTCGCTAAGTCTAATTGTTAGCTTCTTTGTGTCGCTTTTCTCGCACTGCTCATTACAAGCTACAGCTGTCAGTCAGATTGAGTGGATGGAGACTGGATACATTTGGACTCATTTTATTATCAAGATTATAAATTCATTCTGGCATAATTTTTAAAGTAAGTACACCAGCCTTATCCATTTTAAAAGTTCTATCTATAGGGACAGTGGCATAACAAGAGTGTGATGAGCCCTGATGCAAATTTTGGACCTAAGCTTCCACCTGATCCCACCTGCATGTTTGTCGATGTATGGGCCCCTGTAGTGTTCCAGATCCTGTGAAGACATAAGTGTTCACCCTCTTATGTAACAATGTCCCCCAGCCAGTAATTATCTCACCAACCCAGGCTCCTTCATGTAATAATGTCCCTCATCATATGCCTCTTTCTTGTAATAATGTCCTCCATCCTGGCCTTTTCCAGTAACATATGTCTCCCATCCTGTTATAAGGTGCCCCATCCTGGGACCTGGGCTTCTTCCTTGATCGTTATGTCCCCATATAGGGGTTCTCCAAGAATGTAATAATAAGCCCCCATCAAGTAATTCAAATGACAGCCTGTCCTAGTCAAGTCTCAGGACAGGCTCCAGTCTGAAGAAACACAGCTCCCAAGACCTCTGTCTCAACTCACAGAGGAGCTTTATTTTAAGCACATGTACCAGAGCTGCCAGAGAAGTGTGTAACAGGAGAAGAAATAAATCTCCTCAGGTGACTGAGAACAAAGGATTTTTTCTCCAGCTTTAGTACTCCTTGTGCAGTCAGTCAATCAAGATTTATTTATTCTGATGTCACAGCCCTTCTCATCTCACAGGAGTAAGTGAGCTTATGAAACAGCTTGTCTGTTAAAACACAGGTCTCAGGAAATTCAGTTCTTCAGTCTACTGCCCAACTGGACAAAATACTAGGATTGGATGCCATTTGAAATACGTGACGGGAGCCAGTGTATCACGTCCTTGGACGACACCTTTAACAATGTATGCAGGTTATATTGTAATTCCTGGTGAAAGATACACATTAAGGCCTCCTTCACACTTCCTGGTGATTTCTGAACAAAACTAATAATGGTGAGATCCATGGTCCGTGTCCATGTGTACGTATGTGACATTCGTGTGCTATCCATGTAACATCCGTGTTTGCTATCTATGTGTCAGTGTGTCCGTGTGTTACATCCATGCACCATCCGTGCACCATCCATGTGTCCGTGTGACACATACTGGCGACTGGGAAAAGAAGTACAGTTCACACTAATCCCAGGTGCTGGCTGCTGAAGTCAGCTCCATCATTGTTGACTAGTCGTGCTGATCTCAGGAGACGATGATGGGAGTTATCATCACAGTGACACATAGCGGGAGTTGTTTTCAGCAGTAGCTGTGTAACTCTTGTGTAGCTCCTCGCTTCCTCAAACTCAATGTGGACAAATCTGAACTCATCATCTTTACTCCATCTCACAGATCTTCCTTACCTGACCTATCCATCACAATAAATGACAACACGCTTTCCCTGTACCAGAAGTCCGCTGCCTCGGAGTAACCCTTGACTTTGCCCTATCCTTCAAACCGCACATCCAAGCTCTTTCCACCTCCTGTCACCTCCAGCTCAAAAATATATCCCGAATCCATCCTTTCCTTAACCCTCAATCTACTAAAATGCTTGTACACCCTCATCATCTCCCGCCTTGACTACTGCAACATCCTTTTCTGTGGCCTCCCTGCTAACACTCTCGCACCTCTCCAGTCCATCCTTAACTCTGATGCCCAACTAATTAATCTCTCTTCTCGCTACTCCTCCGCTTCTCCCCTCTGCAAATCTCTTCACTGGCTCCCATTCCCTCAGCGTATCCAGTTCAAATTACTAATACTGACCTACAAAGCCATCCATAACTTGTCTCCTCCATAGATCTCTGAACTAATCTCCCGATATCTTCCCTCAAGTAATCTCTGGTCCTCTGGAATTCTGTGTCCCAACATGTTCGACTATCAACCACATTCGGATCCTTCAGATGGAAACTGAAAACCCACCTATTCAAGAAAAGCTTACAGCCTGCAATGACCCCGCTGCCTCATCACCACTACCAGAGCTACCGCCTCACCAACACTGGAGCTGCTGCAACCACCCAACCTACCGTCTCTTTCCTCACCATCCTGTAGAATGTAAGCCCACAAGGGCAGGGTCCTCTCCCCTCTGTATTAGTCTGTCATTGTTAGTTTGCTTACTGTAAGTGATATCTGTAATTTGTATGTAATCCCTTTTCATGTACAGCACCATGGAATCAATAGTGCTATATAAATAATAATAATAATAATAATAATAATAATAAAAAAATAAAGAATTAAATTTAAAAAATGGTGTGGGCTCCTATGGAAATTTCATAACCAGCAGAGGGAAAGCCCTCAGGAAAGGATCAGAGATATTGCCCCCCTCCCCCAGGGCTACCAATATCAGCCCTCAGCCTATCCAGAAATGGGGCATCCATAAGATGCACCAAATCTGACGCTTAGCTTCGCTTTTTCTACTTGTCATGTGACTGTGGCAAGTGGGGTAATAGGGTTGGGGTTGATTTAACCTTCTCCATTGAAGCCCTTGTCCCCTGTATAAAGCAGAAAATAATATGCAACAAAAATACTCATCTTAAACCTAATCCACCGATGCCATGTCCTCTGTAAAAAACTAAAATGATAAACAACCATAACCATTACCTGTCCAAAGTGGCGATTAGCAAAACTGTCCCATGCCGTAATCCATTTCTGCTATATCTGTTTTTCAGCATGAACGGTGCCATGATGCAACGCTGAATATTCATGATGAAAAGCAGAACACAATAATCTGCTGCGAGAGCAGTTCACTGGGTATGACCTGATCAACTGTAGTAACCTCCATGAGATCACCGTGAGCACCATGAGAAAATTCCACAGTCCTCACAGTGAACTCATTGAGGTCACCGCAGTTCATCGTCCCGGCTCACAGTGAAGTCAGCCTGGGAATGCACCTTCAATGACTGGCAGTAACCTCTGTGATGTCACCTTTTGTCACTGAAGCTTCTCTTGCAGCACCTCATAGTCTTGTGGTTTACAGCCTGGACGGTTGCATCATGGCACCGTTCAGGTTGTAAACCAGATATCTCAGAGATGGATTACGGCGTGGGACAGTATGGCTTATCTTCACTTTGGACAGGTGAGGGATATGGTTATTATTTTTGTTTTTTATAGGGGGCACGGGCATCAGTGGATTAGGCGTAAGATGAGTATTTTGTTATTATTTTCTGTTTTTTACAGGGAACAAGGGCTTCAATGGAATAGGTGTAATGTGAGTATAACTGTGCTTTTTGACTTTTAAATAAAGGCCGGGATCACACATGCGACGAAAATGTCAGACGCTCACATCTGAAATCCCAGCTCTGGCGCCGGCACTCAGGCGTGGAGCGAGCGGCTGCATATAACTACATGCAGCCGCTCGCTCCACTCCCGAGTGCCGGCGCCAGAGCTGGGATTTTACATTCGAGCGTTGGACGTTTTCGTCGCATGTGTGATCCTGGCCAAATTTGTAAAACAGGGTGTTTTGTTTTATTTCAAATAAAGGATTTTATTCTTGCTGTGTGTTTCTTTCCAAACTTACTATGGGGTTAGTTAATGGGGGTGTCTTAAAGACGCCTCTCCATTACTAACCCCTGGGCTTGATGTCACCTGACAATACAAAGGTGATATCAACCCAAACCCTATTACCCCACTTGCCACGGCCACAGGGCAACTGGGAAGAACAAGGCTAAGCACCACACTTGTTGTTTGATGTTATCCATGTGTTATCAGTGTGCACGTGTCCAGAATGCATTTTGTCCATGCTGTGCAATAAAACCTGACATGTCTGCAGGTTTTGCACATAGACACATGGTCCATGTCAAAAACCTGACATGTGCGCACCACCATTGAATACAATGGGTGTGCATGTGTTCATATTTGTGACCCTTAAAAAACAGCATACAGACACAAAAAACGGACGTGTGAAGAAGGCCTAAAGGAGTTGTCTGGTCCCGGCTCAGAAATCGGTGAATCCTCGCAGGACATGTGCTATGCTGTGCATGTGCTGTGGGGATTCATAAGTCTGCAGTCACACAGAGTGACTGCAGACTTATCAATTTGGACCAGACAACCCCTTTAAGGAGATATCATTTGGGGATTATATTATTGTTTATGATTTTCATATAATAAATTTTATTTTTCCAAATATATTCTTAGTCATTTTTATTCAAATATTTTTTAGCAATTCTTGAACTTGGCTGATCTTAAATACCGTAATACCTGAAATGATGGTAGGTAAAGCGAACATGCCCATAATGTTTCTGTAAGAAAGTGGAAACTGGAATACAATCATTACATGCAGTATTATTGCTATTAAGACCTGTGTCACTGCAAGAAAAAATGTTCAATAAGTAGTCCACACCAAGATCAGAAAAAATGTCCCTTTCTTCTTTTTTAGGATTGATGACCGAAAATTGTCTGGAAAGGTTTTCGTGTGATCACACCGGCCTGGGACAAAGTGACCTTGTACTGTACATAATGTTTTTATTCCGTCCATGTATTTTACTATGTTCTTTCCTTGCGTATGAAAGCTCTGAATAATACACTAGTTTTTATGATCTTGTCATTACGATTAATATTCTAGGAAAAAAACAAACAGATTAAATGTTGATTTTGGTTGCAATCTGCGGAAATGCTATATTAGTAAAAGAATAATCATTTGCAGTGGTTACAAAGTGTTTTGAACAATGTGTAAATAATATACAGAAATGAATCAGAATTTTTGTATAATAATATTTTCCTATGACCCTAGGTAAATGACAAGGTTGTTAATAGGGCAAGCAGAATATATTTTTGAGCTTTAAGTAGTATATTTATTTAAAATATTGTGAATTCACCTACTGATTAGCCTTAATGTTTTACATAGCTTATTTGTTAAAGTGACAATACAGGCCCTGGCTAGAAAGTCATTCAGCGCCCCTTGCATGGTTGGCTACATGATAGTGGGGGTAAAAAATAATAATAATAACTACCAAGTCTCTATTTTCCTGTGACATTTCTTCCACCTCGGAATGCAATAGACAGGCAGATTTTGCATTTACTAAGACTCAACAATGAGGTCTCTCTGGTTCCAATAGCGTTCGTCGTGTGATGGATCCCTACTTGACATTAATTCAATTTTATTGTTTCTAGCAAGGATCTAAATAATGGAGTTCATATGATGAAGTGAAACCAGCAACCTACTGGGTTTTCATCTACTTCTCTACATAATCTGCTGTAGGTTGTATACTGTATGAATAAATATTATATACAGTGGTGGCCAAAAGTATTAACACCCCTGCAATTCTGTCAGATAATACCCAGTTTCTTCCTGAAAATGATTGCAATCACAAATTATTTGCTATTTTTATCTTCATTTAATTTGCTTGCAAGGAAAAAACACAAAAGAGAATGAAGCAAAAATCAAATCCTTGATCATTTCACACAAAACTCCAAAAATGGGCCAGACAAAAGTATTGGCACCCTCAGCCTAATACTTGGTTGCACAACCTTTAGCCAAAATAACTGCGAACAACCGCTTCCGGTAACCATCAATGAGTTTCTTACAATGCTCTGCTGGAATTGTAGACCATTCTTCTTTGGCAAACTGCTCCAGGTCCCTGATATTTGAAGGGTGCCTTCTCCAAACTGCCATTTTGAGGTCTCTCCACAGGTGTTCTATGGGATTCAGGTCTGGACCTTAGAAGTCTCCAGTGCTTTCTCTCAAACCATTTTATAGTGCTTTTGGAAGTGTGTTTTGGGTCATTGTCCTGCTGGAAGACCCATGACCTCTGAGGGAGACCCAGCTTTCTCACACTGGGCCCTACATTATGCTGCAAGATTTGTTGGTAGTCTTCAGACTTCATAATGCCATGCACACGGTCAAGCAGTCCAGTGCCAGAGGCAGCAAAGCAACCCCAAAACATCAGGGAACCTCCGCCATGTTTGACTGTAGGGACCGTGCTCTTTTCTTTGAATGCCTCTTTTTTTTCCTGTACACTCTATGTTGATGGCTTTTCCCAAAAAGCTCGACTTTTCTCTCATCTGACCAGAGAACATTCTTCCAAAACGTTTTAGACTTTCTCAGGTAAGTTTTGGCAAACTCCAGCCTGATTTTTTATCTCTCGGGGTAAGAAGTGGGGTCCTCCTGGGTATCCTACCATACAGTCCCTTTTCATTCAGATGCCGACGGATAGTAGGCGTTGACACTGTTGTACCCTCGGACTGCAGGACAGCTTGAACTTGTTTGGATGTTAGTTGAGGTTCTTTATCCACCATCCGCACAATCTTGCGTTGAAATCTCTTGTCAATTTTTCTTTTCCTTCCACATCTAGGGAGGTTAGCCACAGTACCATGGGCTTTAAACTTCTTGATGACACTGCGCAAGGAAGACACAGGAACATTCAGGTCTTTGGAGATGGACTTGTAGCCTTGAGATTGCTCATGCTTCCTCGCAATTTGGTTTCTCAAGTCCTCAGACAGTTCTTTGGTCTTTTTTCTTTTCTCCATGCTCAATGTGGTACACACAAGGACACAGGACAGAGGTTGAGTCAACTTTAATCCATGTTAACTGGCTGCAAGTGTGATTTAGTTATTGCCAACACCTGTTAGGTGCCACAGGTAAGTTACAGGTGCTGGTGATTACACGAATTAGAGAAGCATCACATGATTTTTCAAACAGTGCCAATACTTTTGTCCACCCCCTTTTTTAGGTTTGGTGTGGAATTATATCCAATTTGGCTTTAGGTCAATTATTTTTGTGTTTTTTCATTGAAAACAAATTAAATGAAGATAATAATACCAAAGAATTTGTGTTTGCAAATAATTTTCAGGAAGAAACTGAGTATTATCTGACAGAATTGCAGGGGTGCCAATACTTTTGGCCACCACTGTACTCTGTACAATTGGATAACCCTGGAAGATAGCTGGGACCCTAGATACATTTTTATTTTTAGTGAACATGAGTGTGGTAGTAATATCTGCATCAATAACTGCAGCATGTAATACAAAAATATCAATGTACAAGATGGAATAAAATGTTATATTTAATTCATTTCTTACAGATATTGTATAATGTTATTACCAGGGAAGAGCGAACGTGCTCAGTGATACTCGGATATCACTTAAGAATCTGGGTGCTTGGATGTGCTCGGCACTCAACGATCATTAACTGGTGCTCAAATTTGAAGCTCAAATTCCCGCCCTACATTTTTGGCGCCTGTTACACAGCCAGTTAATTAGACCTATATGTACAAGCGAGAAAGAGACACCAGAAAAAGCAAAATGTATTTGGGTATCAAAATTGCACGTGTTTACTGGTGTCAGTATGGACCAAAGAATGGAAGAACCACTATTAACTAGTACGGTAAGTGGTGTCACAGAAGGCGCTCACTAAAAAATGTATATAAATAGGTAAAAGGTATATATAACACGGAATAATCTGATGTGATTGAAACACAGCAGCAAATGGTGTAACGAAATGGATGGTAACCACAAATAAAGTGCAAATAGAAGAAAAGACATATGTGACCATAAATATGCAAAAGCAGGTACAAGGGATGAAAATGATAGGAGAAAATATATATATACACACATGTGATACTACGAACAGTGCAATGCATACAGCCACTTACTGCAAGCCAATACATGTGAAGGATAAGTGGTAAGGTAAGTAGAGTTATTACCACAGGAGAACATAATTCACAGTGACAGGCTCAAATGGGTATGGATGGCAATGCAGATCCATAAGAGAGTAACCAATAAGCAAGCCATGTCATGACTATGGAGCTCCTGTGGTGGGAGCCATGGGTGTACTCAAAGGTGTATGAGGGGGCACTTATATGCAAGGAGGTACATACAAGGAGGCTGCTGTGCTGAGTGAGAGGACCTGTAGCGCCAAACCCCGACACGCATTTCGGACCAGACCAGATGTTTTACCTATTTCTATACATTTTTTTGTGAGTGCCTTCTGTGCCACCACTTACTGTACTAGTTAATAAAGGTAATTTTACTTTGTAAATACCTTCCTTGTACTTCCTTGTTCTGATACTTTGATACTTTTACTCTGTAACAAGTAACCTGTGGCACAGTTTAACTAATCAGAGTCCTGTAGTGTTGATACTGGTGCTGATGCTGAACCATCAAACTAACAGTTCTTCTAAGGGCTAATCTTGTGCTTTGCTGTTTGTATGAGATACATTCTACATTTAGCCTATGCAGAGACAGTTTAAGGAGCAGTGGGAGTGGAACACTACGGCCTCTAGGCAGGGCTTAGGTGTTGTGAATGGGTTTGAGATGAGTTCTGAGCAGAGGCTCCCTCTGGTGGTTACAAGCGGTACTAGTGAGGATTGTATGGACTGGGAATCAGGTGTTACTGATTGGTCTTATTTAAGGGAATCATTTTCCCATCAGGGTTGCCGGTGATCAATTGTTCTGGTCTGAATCCTTCTTTCCAGTTTCCCTTGTAGCCTGCTGTTTCGTGTCTGCATCTCCTGCTATCAGATAAGACAATTTCTTATTTTGTGTTTTTGCTATATTTTTGCATTTGGGCCTGCACTTCTGTGGGGGCCTTCTGGGTCCCCTCCGGGGGCTTTTGCCCTCTCAGTTTAGTTTAGCCACTGTGTTTTGTACTTTTGCTTTTTCCAGTTTTTTCAGTGGCTGCTGTTTTTGTTACACCAGAGAACTAATTTAGGTGGTAGAGGTCGTGTGATCTCAGGTGATTTTGAAATTAGTAGAGTTGGTGTTTTTCAGGGTTTTCTGGGATTGCAGTAAGTACCCTTCCTGTCCTTTTCTATTTAGATAGTTTGGGCCCCAGCGTTTGCTCATACTATTTTCTTTCTGTGTCAGTATTTCCTCTTGTCTAACCGCCATTACATGTTTGGGGGCTTTCTATTATCTTTGGGGTTCTGCTCCGGGGCAGATAGCTTTCCTCTTTCTATCTTTAGGTATAGTTAGTTTCTCAGGCTGTGACGAGGCGTCTAGGACCAACGTAGGAACGCTCCACGGCTGCCTCTAGTTGCGGTGGTTAGTCAGGGTACTGCAATCTCATAGATTCCAACTGCTCTGGTGTATTTCCTTTTTTGCCTGCACTCCTCAGCTACCGTAACATAACACTTAGGGCTTTGCAGTCCATAACTAAATACTGTATATATCTGCTGCACATGACCACATTTTTTTTGGAGTGGTGAAAAAATTGACTATATAATAATAATAATCTTTATTTTTACATAGCGCTAACATATTCCGCAGTGCTTTATAGTTTGCGCACATTATCATCGCTGTCCCCGATGGGGCTCACAATCTTAATTCCCTATCAATATGTCTTTGGAATGTGGGAGGAAACTGGAATACCAGGAGGAAAACCACGAAAACATGGGGAGAACATACAAACTCCTTGCAGATGTTGTCCTTGGTGTGATTTGAACCCAGGACTCCAGAGCTGCAATGCTAACCACTGAGCCATCGTGCTGCCCTATATTGTCATCCATAGAGTGCTATATGCTTTCTTTTAAATTCTGGAGGTATAGAACACTCCAAAAAAGACTTCAAAATTTTATCTGGATTCAATTAGTCATCAATAGAGTATTATGTGCTTTCTATTAAATTTCAGTGGTATATAACACTCCAAAAAAGCATTAGAAATGTTTTCTGAATTCAATTAGTCATTCATAGAGTATTACATGCTTTGTGTTACATTTCGGTGGTAAATAACACTCCAAAAAAGCATTCAAAGTTTTTCTGGATTCAGTTAGTCATCCTTAGAGTATTACGTGCATTGTGTTAAATTTCAGTGGTATATAACACTCAAAAAAAGCGTTCAAAATTTTTCTGGATTCAATTAGTCATCCACAGGATATTACATGCTTCCTGTTAAATTTTGGTGGTATATAACACTCCAATTCAATTAATAATCCATACAGTGTAATGTGCTTAGTTGGCGACAAGGCATCTGTGACGCTACTCACAACCCACCGACAGGCCGTGAGTCAACGAAGTCAGACGTTCTGAGGTCCAGGGCCGGCTCCAGGTTTTTATGGGCCCTGGGCGAAAGAGTCTCAATGGGCCCCTTTAACACAGACCACGATTCATGATGCACAGATATGGCAGAGAAATATGGGTATAGTACAGTGCCAACGATTTCACTTCTTACATTACATGAGGGATATCTATTGTAAATTCTACAATAGCTCAGAAACTGCCGAATTCTCACAGAGCACAGTACAGACCGTACAGTACAGTCCTCCATACAATATTATGGGCACCACATAGTCTCCCCCTCATCACCCATATAACACTCCATGCAGGATGTCACCCCCCCATCCACCATATAATGCTCCATACAGAATACTGGACCCAATATAATGCTCCATACAGAAAACTGGACCACATAAATTGCTCCATACAGGATACTGGTCTCCATATAATGCTCCATACAAAATATGGAGCTCTCCTCTGCACTGTGCTGCACTCTGCACCGTTACGGCTCAGGAGAGGCCGTATCACCTCCCCATCACCTCCATCACTGCCTTCTCTCCATCACCCCCATCATTGCCTTCTCCCCATCACCTCCATCATGGCCTTCTCCCCATCACACCATCATGGCCTTCTCCCCATCACCTCCATCATCAATGCCTTCTCCCCATCACCCCATCATTGCCTTCAAGTTCTCCCCATCACCTCCATCAATGCCTTCTCCCCATCACCTCCATCAATGCATTCTCTCCATTATTGCCCTCTTCTCCACCTACACACACACACACAGTAACATTCACCTGTCTGCACACTCACACACACACACCACACACACACTCCTCACCTGTCCGGCGTCCGCGCTCTCTCTGCCACAGCCGGCCGCTGAATGATGACATCATCCAGCAGCGCTGCTGTAAGAGGAAGCGCGGGCACCCTGCAGAGGGAGCCTGGAGCTGCGGAGGCACGGGGAGAGGTAAGTATTGTGCCGGCTGCCGGGGCCCTGAGCAAGCGGGGGGCTCAGTGGCGGCGCTGGCCCTGCTCTCCTCCGCTGACGGGCCCCGGGGTGCCCGACGGCGAGTGGGCCCACCCGCCTGCTCAGGGCCCCGGCTGTTATGTTTCGGTAGCTGAGGAGTGCAGGTAAAAAAGGCAATACACCAGAGCAGTTGGAATCTATGAGATTGCAGTACCCTGACTAACCACCACAACTAGAGGCAGCCGTGGAGCGTTCCTACGTTGGTCCTAGACGCCTCGTCACAGCCTGAGAAACTAACTACACCTAAAGATAGAAAGAGGAAAGCTATCTGCCCCGGAGCAGATCCCCAAAGAACATAGAAAGCCCCCAAACATGTAATGGCGGTTAGACAAGAAGAAATACTGACACAGACAGAAAATAGTATGAGCAAACGTTGGGGCCCAAACTACCTAAATAGAAAAGGATAGGAAGGGCACTTACTGCAATCCCAAAAAACCCTGAAAAGCACCAACTCTACTAATTTCAAAAACACCTGAGATCACACGACCTCTACCACCTAAATTAGTTCTCTGGTGTAACAAAATCAAAACAGCAGCCACTGAAAAAACTGGAAAAAGCAAATGTACAAACATCAGTGGCTGAACTAAACTGAGAGGGCAAAAGCCCCCGGAGGGGACCCTGAAGGCCCCCACAGAAGTGCAGGACAAAATGCAAAAATCAAGCACAAAAACAAAAAGAAGAAAATGTCTTATCTGTTAGCAGGAGATGCAGACACGACACAGCAGGCTACAAAGGAAACAGGAATCAAGGATTGAGACCAGAACAAATGATCACCGGCAACCCTGATGGGAAGGCGACTCCCTTATATAAGACCAGTCAGTAACACCTGATTCCCAATCCTCACAATCTTCACTGGACAGTCCAGTACCGCTTGTAACCACCAGAGGGAGCCTCTGCTTAGAACTCATTTCAAGCCCATTCACAACAGTACCCCCCCTTGAGGAGGGGTCACCGAACCCTCATTTGAGCAACCAGGTCGGTCAGGATGAGTTCTATGATACGCACGGATGAGTCTCCTAGCATGGATGTCCGAAGCAAACACCCAAGAATTGTCTTCCTGACCATAACCTCTCCACTTAACCAAATACTGGAGTTTCCGTCTAGAAAAACGAGAATTCAATATTTTCTCAACCACAAACTCCAGATTGCCCTCAACCAGAACAGGGTCAGGAGGCACAGCAGTAGGAACCACTGGCTCAACAAACCTCTTCAACAAGGACTTGTGGAACACGTTATGGATCTTAAATGTCCCTGGAAGAAGCAAACGAAAAGAAACAGGATTAAGAATCTCCATGATCTTATAAGGTCCAATGAACCTAGGCTTAAATTTAGGAGATGCCACTCTCATAGGAATATTTTTTGAGGACAACCAGACCAAGTCCCCCACTTTAAACAGAGGACCATCAGTCCTATGCCGGTTAGCAAACCGCTGGGCCCTCTCCTGAGAGAGGGACAAACTCTCCACTACCTGGTCCCAAATCTGTTGCATACGCTCCACAACAGAGTCAACACCTGGACAGACAGAAGCCTCCGTCTGTCCTGAAGAAAATCGAGGGTGAAACCCAGAATTACAGAAAAATGGAGACATCAAAGTGGCAGAGCTAGCCCTATTATTAAGAGCAAACTCAGCCAAAGGCAAAAAAGAGACCCAGTCATCCTGATCAGCAGACACAAAGCATCTTAGATAAGTCTCCAATGTCTGGTTTGTTCTCTCAGTTTGACCATTGGTCTGAGGATGAAACGCCGAGGAGAAAGACAATTGAACCAAGTTTAGAACAAAAGGTCCTCCAAAATCTGGAAACAATCTGGACTCCTCTGTCAGACACAATGTTCTCAGGAATGCCGTGTAAACGAACCACGTGCTGAAGGAACAAAGGCACCAATTCAGAGGAGGAAGGCAACTTAGGTAATGGCACAAGATGTATCATCTTGGAAAACCTATCACAAATCACCCAGATGACGGTCATTCTCTGAGAAACAGGGAGGTCGGAAATGAAATCCATAGAGATATGGGTCCATGGTCTCTTGGGCACAGGCAATGGCATCAACAAACCACTAGAGCGAGAGCAAGGCTTGGAGCGAGAGCAAGTCCCGCAGGACTGCACAAATTCCCTGACATCACGAGACAAGGTAGGCCACCAAAAGGACCGACTAACCGAGTCTCTGGTACCAAAAATTCCGGGATGACCGGCCAACGCGGAACAATGAATCTCAGACATCACACTCTTTTTCCACTGGTCCGGGACAAACAATTTCCCAACAGGGCAGCGCTCGGGCCTATCCTCCTGACACCCCTCCAGAGCCAGTCTCAAATTGGGCGAGATGGCGGAAAGAACTACACCCTCTTTCAAAATAACAGAAGGATCAGATAACTCAGGAGAGTCCGCAAGGAAACTCCTCGAGAGGGCATCCGCCTTAACATTCTTAGTGCCAGGAAGAAAGGAAACCACAAAATTAAAACGTGTGAAAAACAAGGCCCACCTGGCCTGTCTAGGATTAAGTCGCTTGGCAGATTCCAGATAAACCAGATTCTTATGGTCCGTAAGGACCACCACCTGATGTTTGGCTCCCTCCAGCCAATGTCTCCACTCTTCAAAAGCCCCCTTCATGGCCAATAACTCCCGATTACCCACGTCATAATTACGTTCAGTAGGAGAAAATTTTCGAGAGAAAAAGTCACAAGGGTTACTTTTAGAGGTCTCTGGATCTCTTTGGGACAAAACGGCACCTGCCCCAATTTCAGAGGCATCAACCTCCACCTGAAATGGCAGAGAAACATCAGGCTGCCGTAGAACAGGAGCAGAAGTGAATCTCTGCTTAAGTTCCTGAAATGCAGAGACTGCCTCAGGAGGCCAATTCACCACATCAGAACCCTTTTTGGTCAAATCAGTTAATGGTTTAACAATAACCGAGAAATTACCAATAAATTTACGATAAAAATTGGCAAAACCCAAAAATCTTTGAAGAGCCTTTAATGAAGTAGGTTGGACCCAATCACAGATGGCCTGAACCTTGACCGGGTCCATTTCAATAACAGATGGGGACAAAATGAACCCCAGAAATGAGATCCTCTGTACGCCAAAAAGACACTTTGATCCCTTCACATACAGAGCATTTTCTCTCAAAATCTGGAATACAGTTCGAACATGTTTCACATGAGAGTCCCAGTCATTGGAAAAAATCAAGATATCATCCAAATAAACAATCAGAAATTTATCCACAAAATCCCTGAAAATGTCATTCATGAAGGACTGGAAGACAGAAGGAGCATTAGTGAGCCCAAAGGGCATCACAAGGTACTCAAAATGCCCCTCAGGGGTATTAAATGCCGTCTTCCATTCATCCCCGTGCTTAATGCGAATAAGGTTATATGCCCCCCTGAGGTCAAGCTTGGTAAACCAAGTAGCGTTTTTCACCCTGGAAAACAGGTCAGAAATCAAGGGTAACGGATATTGATATTTCACAGTAATATTGTTCAAAAGACGATAATCAATACACGGCCTTAACCCTGCTGTTCTGTTCGGGTTTACTATACACTTGTTATGTTCGGGTCATTTTTGACCCGAACCTATTAAAATGTTGTTTTGAGCCACTGAAAAGTTCTTTTTGAATACCTGTTGCATTATTATACTGTGTGTGATCATAGTTGTTCATTATCAAAGAAAAATTGAATAAAAAAACTTAATTTTTTAAATTTTGTGTTGATTAATGTAAAACAGCCTAATTGCATTTTACACCAAAGTAACAAACTTGTGCTTAAATAATCAACTATATCTTTTACAACAACATCAACAACAACTTTAGGTAACTACTAGTACAACTAACTTAAAACTAAAATAAATTTTAACAGTATAAAAGCATTTTGAAAAAAATAGTAAAAAATAATCAGAAAAAAATAAAAATTTCAGTTTTTTTCAAAAAAAGGTTTCTACTAATCTATTTTTTGCAATTAGCACAACAATAATAAACATGTCTGTTGCATATATATTTTTCACAATTAAAACAAATCATATTTGTTTTGCGGTCACTGGTAGGAGGACAAAAGCTGCATCTTTTTCTTTTTTTGCTTGTAGGTGTGCTTGTGAAGGATGTTTCGGTAGCAGAGCTGGTGGAGGGTGTGTTTTGAGCTTGGTTCTGGATTCTTTCAACAATTTTAATTGATCCTTCACTTCTTGGATGTATTTTTCTCTCTGTCACATAAGGCCTAATAAGGGATTGTCCTAATTCCTCCAGAAACAGTCGTCTTTTATGTAGTTTATTTTTGTTCCAGTTTTGATCAATTTCACACCATAAAACTAAGGCGTTGTAGGCGGACACATCCAGAATATTATAGAAAACAATCATTGGCCACCGATTGGATTTTCGTTTGCAAGTGTAAGTATTTACGAGTTGGTCAAGCGTATCTAAAGCCCCTTTTGTTGCATTGTAGTCCATTATTTTGTCCGGCTTTTTGTCTTCCCTATCGCTTATTGCAGCATCCTTGTGCATCGTGCTCATAAGAATAACATGTTTGTTTTTTTTGGGCACATAAGAAACCACTGTTGTGTCTTGAGTGAAATAAAACGTGGAACTGTGTATATCTTTTTTGCAAAGAATACCTTCTGGAAGCTCAGGCTTGTTTTTTCTAACTGTTCCTAGCATGGTCATTTTTCTTTTTTTCAATATCTGCCCCAACTGGTATGACGTAAAAAAGTTATCACAAGTCACATTTTGCCCCTTCAGTCCTTGTGTCAAGTCAACAACTACTCTCATGCCCTGATTTTTTTCAGGTCTTACCCCTTGCTTTTTTCCAGTATATACCTGAGCATTTACCGCATAGAAATTTTTACTATCACAAAGTGTCCAAATTTTTATTCCATATTTTGCTGGCTTACTGGGAATATATTGGCGGAATGGGCACCTTCCTCTGAATGAGACTAGTTGTTCATCAACCGTTACATTTGGACCAATGTTATACATTTTTGGTAGAAGATCTACCCATGTATCCCATAAATTTCTTATAGGGGCCAGGTTATCTGTAGCTCGTCGTTCACTTCTATCTTTTTTTTCATCAAATCGTAGTACACGAGAAATGGCATGAAATCTCTCAAGAGACATTGTGGCTCTAAAAATATGCCTACCAGTTTCTGGGTTCCACAAGCTCTTAGTAGATTCTCCATAGGATTTATACACTCCTGCTAAAAGTAGCAAGCCAATAAATGCATTCAGAGATGTCGAATCCAAATGTTTCCATTTATCACCATACACTTTTTGTCCCTCAATGTTTGTCATTGCGATTATAATATTTTGTATAGTATTATTCAGGAACAAATGGAATGCTGATTGTTGTGAATGGGTTTGAGATGAGTTCTGAGCAGAGGCTCCCTCTGGTGGTTACAAGCGGTGCTAGTGAAGATTGTGAGGACTGGGAATCAGGTGTTACTGACTGGTCTTATATAAGGGAGTCATTTTCCCATCAGGGTTGCCGGTGATCAATTGTTCTGGTCTGAATCCTTCATTCCAGTTTCCCTTGTAGCCTGCTGTGTCGTTTCTGCATCTCCTGCTTACAGATAAGACTTTTGCTTCTTTTGTGTTTGTGCTGTGTTTTTGCATTTTGTACTGCACTTCTTTGGGGGCCTTCAGGGTCCCCTCTGGGGGCTTCTGCCCTCTCAGTTTAGTTCATCCACTGAGTTTTGTTCTTTTGCTTTTTCCAGTTTTTTCAGTGGCTGCTGTTTTGATTTTGTTACACCAGAGAACTAATTTAGGTGGTAGAGGTCGTGTGATCTCAGGTGATTTTGAAATTAGTAGAGTTGGTGCTTTTCAGGGTTTTCTGGGATTGCAGTAAGTACCCTTCCTATCCTTTTCTATTTAGATAGTTTGGGCCCCAGCGTTTGCTCTTACTATTTTCTTTCTGTGTCAGTATTTCCTCTTGTCTAACCGCCATTACATGTTTGGGGGCTTTCTATTATCTTTGGGGTTCTGCTCCGGGGCAGATAGCTTTCCTCTTTCTATCTTTAGGTATAGTTAGTTTCTCAGGCTGTGACGAGGCGTCTAGGACCAACGTAGGAACGCTCCATGGCTGCCTCTAGTTGTGGTGGTTAGTCAGGGTACTGCAATCTCATAGATTCCAACTGCTCTGGTGTATTGCCTTTTTGCCTGCTCTCCTCAGCTACCGAAACATAACAGTATCACCGGCCTAAAAAATTGAAAATTGTATGCTACTCACAGAAGGGAAAAATATTGTGAAAGAAAAAAGGTTGTCAGAGTTGTCAGAGATATTTTTCTGTTTGTTGCATTTTTTTTTTTTTTCCCTCTGTATCTCTGGGTGCTGGGGAGGATCTTTTCTCCCAATGGAGTTTGCACGGTTGTCTGGCCGTGTGGATCAGCTTGCCACTGAGGTTCAGAGTATTGCTGCATATCTTGCTAGGTTGCCTGTTGTGGAACCTAGGATCCCCATGCCAGATTTGTTTTTGGGGGATCGAGCTAAGTTTCAGAATTTCAAAAATAATTGTAAATTGTTTTTTGCCTTAAAATCTAAGTCCTCAGGAAACGCAGCGCAGCAGGTTCAAATTATCATCTCTCTCCTGCGCGGCGATCCTCAGGATTGGGCTTTTTCCCTGATACCTGGGGATCCTGTTTTGAGTGATGTTGATGCGTTTTTTCAGGCTTTGGGGTTATTGTACGATGAGCCTAATGTCACTGATCAAGCTGAAAAAACCTTGTTGGCATTAAATCAGGGGCTTGATGACGCTGAGTTATACTGTCAGAGATTCCGTAGGTGGGCAGTCCTGACCAAATGGAATAACGACGCTTTGGCGGCCCTTTTCCGGAAGGGTCTGTCAGATAATGTAAAGGATGTTATGGTGGGATTCCCTGTCCCCTCTGGTCTCAATGATTCTATGTCATTAGCGATTCAAATTGACAGACGTTTGCGTGAGCGGAGAAGTATGCGTGGAATGGTGTTGCCTTGTGAACCAGCTTCTGAACCCATGCAGTGTGATGGAGTGGTGTCTGGGGCACAGCGTCATGAGTTTCGAAAGCGCAATGGGTTATGTTTCTACTGTGGTGATGCCTCTCATGCTATTTCAGTCTGCCCTAAGCGGGGAAGACGTTTTGCACGCTCAGTTGTCTTGGGTAGTGTTCAGACTAAGTTTTTATTAACTGTCACTCTGATATGCTCTCTGTCCTCATTTTCTGCTCAGGCTTTCGTTGATTCTGGAGCAGCTATTAACCTGATGGATTATGATTTTGCTAAACGTTGTGGGTTTCCCTTGATACCCCTACAGAAGTCTATTCCCCTACTGGGGATCGATTCTACCCCTTTGGCTGAGGATAAACCCCAGTTTTCTACTCAGGTGATAATGAGGGTTGAACCTGATCACCAGGAGTGCTGCAAATTTTTGGTTCTATATAATCTGCATGACATTATCGTGCTGGGTTTCCCTTGGTTACAGTCTCATAATCCTGTTTTGGATTGGAAGTCTGTGTCTGTAACCAGTTGGGGCTGCCAATGTGTTAATACCAACACTCCTGTTTTTTCTGCCTCCCCCCAGGCTCAGGATGTTCCTGACTTTTTGTTTGATTTTTCTGATGTGTTTAGCGAAAGTAAATCTGCATCCTTGCCTCCCATAGGAGCTATGACTGCGCTATTGAATTAGTGCCGGGTAGTAAATTCCCTAAAGGTCGCCTTTTTAACTTGTCTGTACCTGAACATGACGCTATGCGGTCTTATATCAAGGAATCATTGGAGAAGGGTCATATCAGACCATCCTCTTCACCCTTAGGTGCCGGTTTTTTCTTTGTGGCCAAAAAAGATGGTTCATTAAGGCCGTGTATTGATTATCGTCTCTTGAACAATATTACTGTGAAATATGAATACCCATTACCCTTGATTTCTGACCTGTTTTCCAGGGTGAAAAACGCTACTTGGTTTACCAAGCTTGACCTCAGGGGGGCGTATAACCTTATTCGCATTAAGCACGGGGATGAATGGAAGACGGCATTCAATACCCCTGAAGGGCATTTTTTGAGTACCTAGTGATGCCCTTTGGGCTCACTAATGCTCCTTCCGTCTTCCAGTCCTTCATGAATGACATTTTCAGGGATTTTGTGGATAAATTTCTGATTGTTTATTTGGATGATATCTTGATTTTTTCCAATGACTGGGACTCTCATGTGAAACATGTTCGAACTGTATTCCAGATTTTGAGAGAGAATGCTCTGTATGTGAAGGGATCAAAGTGTCTTTTTGGCGTACAGAGGATCTCATTTCTGGGATTCATTTTGTCCCCATCTGTTATTGAAATGGACCCGGTCAAGGTTCAGGCCATCTGTGATTGGGTCCAACCTACTTCATTAAAGGCTCTTCAGAGATTTTTGGGTTTTGCCAATTTTTATCGTAAATTTATTGGTAATTTCTCGGTTATTGTTAAACCATTAACTGATTTGACCAGAAAGGGTTCTGATGTGGTGAATTGGCCTCCTGAGGCAGTCTCTGCATTTCAGGAACTTAAGCAGAGATTCACTTCTGCTCCTGTTCTACGGCAGCCTGATGTTTCTCTGCCATTTCAGGTGGAGGTTGATGCCTCTGAAATTGGGGCAGGTGCCGTTTTGTCCCAAAAAGATCCAGAGACCTCTAAAAGTAACCCTTGTGCCTTTTTCTCTCGAAAATTTTCTCCTACTGAACGTAATTATGACGTGGGTAATCGGGAGTTGTTGGCCATGAAGTGGGCTTTTGAAGAGTGGAGACATTGGCTGGAGGGAGCCAAACATCAGGTGGTGGTCCTTACGGACCATAGGAATCTGGTCTATCTGGAATCTGCCAAGCGACTCAATCCTAGACAGGCCAGGTGGGCCTTGTTTTTCACACGTTTTAATTTTGTGGTTTCCTTTCTTCCTGGCACTAAGAATGTTAAGGCGGATGCCCTCTCGAGGAGTTTCCTTGCGAACTCTCCTGAGTTATCTGATCCTTCTGTTATTTTGAAAGAGGGTGTAGTTCTTTCCGCCATCTCGCCCAATTTGAGACTTGCTCTGGAGGGGTGTCAGGAGGATAGGCCCGAGCGCTGCCCTGTTGGAAAATTGTTTGTCCCGGACCAATGGAAAAAGAGTGTGATGTCTGAGATTCATTTTTCCGCATTGGCTGGGCATCCCGGAATTTTTGGTACCAGAGACTTGGTTAGTCGGTCCTTTTGGTGGCCTACCTTGTCTCGTGATGTCAGGGAATTTGTGCAGTCCTGCGGGACTTGCTCTCGCTCCAAGCCTTGCTCTCGCTCTAGTGGTTTGTTGATGCCATTGCCTGTGCCCAAGAGACCATGGACCCATATCTCTATGGATTTCATTTCCGATCTTCCTGTTTCTCAGAGAATGACCACCATCTGAGTAATTTGTGATAGATTTTCCAAAATGATACATCTTGTGCCATTACCTAAGTTGCCTTCCTCCTCTGAATTGGTGCCGTTGTTCCTTCAGCACGTGGTTCGTTTACACGGCATTCCTGAGAACATTGTGTCTGACAGAGGAGTCCAGTTTGTTTCCAGATTTTGGAGGACTTTTTGTTCTAAACTGGGTGTTCAATCGTCTTTCTCCTCGGCATTTCATCCTCAGACCAATGGTCAAACTGAGAGAACAAACCAGACATTGGAGACTTATCTAAGATGCTTTGTGTCTGCTGATCAGGATGACTGGGTCTCTTTTTTGCCTTTGGCTGAGTTTGCTCTTAATAATAGGGCTAGCTCTGCCACTTTGATGTCTCCGTTTTTCTGTAATTCTGGGTCTCACCCTCGATTTTCTTCAGGACAGACGGAGGCTTCTGTCTGTCCAGGTGTTGACTCTGTTGTGGAGCGTATGCAACAGATTTGGGACCAGGTAGTGGAGAGGTTGTCCCTCTCTCAGGAGAAGGCCCAGCTGTTTGCTAACCGGCTGTCATGGGTGTATCGCCACAAGGATCGTCGCGATTACACACTCTGACTTCCCACAGCTGAGTTGCTGTTTCTTTGTGTTTGGTAATGAGGGAGTTAATTTTACCTAGCTCTTTGCTAAGACTAGGTCCAGCCTCGCCCGGCTGCTTTTGATTATGTTCTAATTAGATTCCTTCATATACCTGCCAGTCTGCTTGTTAGATGCCGGTGAAAGCCTTTATGTAGTCTAGCAGACTGGATCGGTTCTGAGAATACTTAAGCTAAGAGCTCCTTAGTTGTTTTTACTCTTATAGCTTATAGTTTATCTCTGAGACCTTAGGTGTTCCTACTGTGTGTGAGTGTTGTATGTAAGACTTTATTTACGTTATTTCTTGTCTTTCTTGTATGTCTTTCTGTTTATTAACCGTTACCTGTTCATTCCCTTTGGTGGTAATCAGGGTCCTTCTTAGGACTAGATTACAGTTGGCAGGGATTGATAGGAGACAGGGTTTACGCTGGTGGCCTGGACCTCTGTACCTTTAACAGTACCTCCAGGTAGAGGGATTAGTTAGGACCCCAGTTTAGGGTCAGCATAGACCCCGGTCACCCTCTAGCCGGAGACAGCGTATAACGAATTCCGTATTGACCCACTGGACATTCTGTCAGGTAATTCTATGTTATCATATATCTATGGCATGTTATATAGTATGTTGCCCTTTTGATATAGATTACTGTCATCACATATATATATCTGCTATACAGCGTGACATTTTCACCGGCCATACTAAAGATTCTCTCCAGCTGTCATGGATCCAGTAGCCCAGCTGGCCCGGCAGTTGCAGGGGTTGTCCATGGAGTTTGCAGACATTAAGTCCAAGGTTTTGTTCCCCCCGGAGCAAACCAGATCTGAACCTAAGGTTGCTCTTCCGGACAGGTTCACTGGTGGGCGGGACAAATTTTTTACTTTCCGGGAGGCATGTAAATTGTACTTTCGGCTGCGGCCTCGGTCATCTGGGAGTGAAGAGCAGAGGGTGGGAATTGTTATCTCGCTCTTACAAGGGGACCCTCAATCTTGGGCGTTCTCTATTCCTCCAGGCTCCCCAGATCTCCAGTCAGTGGATCGATTTTTTACTGCCCTGGGTCTGGTATATGATGATCCGGATCGAGTTTCCCTTGCTGAAACAAAGTTACGTAAAATACGGCAAGGAAATCGTCCAGCGGAGGAATATTCTTCTGAGTTCCGTAGATGGGCAACAGATACTCAGTGGAATGACCCAGCTCTTAGGAGCCAGTTTTGTCAAGGGTTGTCTGACAAATTAAAAGATGTGTTGGCTCAGTATGATTCTCCTCCATCACTGGAGGCTGCTATGGCCCTCGCTATTCGCATGGATAGACGAATTCGGGGAAGACGCGAGGTAACTCCGCCTCCCGTGATGACTCCACCTACTACTAAAGTCCCTTATACTGAGGTTCCCCTGGTCTGTTCTGAGGAACCCATGCAGTTGGGAGGGACATCATTTTGTAGGAGGGAATCAGCGGTGAGCCGCAAGACTAGAAGGTGTTTCTTTTGCGGGAGAGAGGGACATTTTGTTGGGGGGTGTCCATCCCGGGCCTCTTTGAGCAAAGGAGTTAACCTGGGAGTGTGTATTTCGTCCCCAAATCCCTCTCAGTTTCTCGTGCCTGCGGAGGTGGTGATTGGTACTAGAACTGAGAGGATTTCTGTTTTTCTTGATAGTGGGTCCGGGGCTAATCTGGTGGACGCTCGGTTTGCCCAGGTGCATGGTATGCAACTGAGTGTATTGGCCAAACCGGTCCCTATAGTCTCTATTGATTCTAGACCTCTCGGTCAAGGTAGCTTGGTACAAGCTGTTCATAACATAGATCTTCGAGTAGGGGCAAGACATAAAGAGCAATTGTCTTGTTATGTGTTGGAGGGTCTACCTACTCCTATTGTGTTGGGACTTCCTTGGTTGGCTAAACATAACCCAGTGATTGATTGGCAATCCGGAAAGATAAGCCAGTGGGGTGAATTTTGCAGGAATAACTGCATGAGCACGGTCATCGGTGCGGTTGTGCCTAGGACTTTGTCTCCTTTTCTGGAGGACTTTGGGGAGATGTTCTCAGAGGAGGGGTGTAAAGAGTTACCTCCTCATCGCGCATATGACTGCTCAATAAAGTTGCTTCCTGATGCCTTATCTCGTACTTTCCCAGGGGCCGGGAAGACGGATGATCCGGTTCCTATTCCTCAGGAGGGAGTTGTAGTGTCAGCTGTGTGCTCTGAGCTTGAGGGGGAGGTATTGGGGGCTCAGGGGGACGCCCCGGTGGGACTTCCAGGGAGACTGATAGTTCCAGATCGGTTAAGACTGAAGGTTACGGGGAACCGTTACAAACGGATGGCTGATAGGGGGAGAGTTTCTGGTCTAGATCTGAAGGTGAACGATCTAGTTTGGTTGTCTACCAGGAATATAAAACTTAAAGTTTCCTCCTGGAGGTTGGGTCCCAGATTCATCGGGCTGTACAGGATCAGTTCCATAATTAATCCTGTGGCATTTCGTCTGGACCTCCCTCCTACGTTTAAAATTCATAATGTGTTTCACAAGTCATTACTTAAAAAGTATGTGGCACCAGTCATACCGTCACCTCTACCTCCGCCTTCAGTGGTGGTCAATGATAACGTGGAATTTCATGGGTCGAAAATCATTGACTCACGTCTCAGTCGCCGATCCCTTCAGTACTTGGTTCATTGGAGGGGGTATGGTCCTGTGGAGAGGACGTGGGTCCCTGCGTCTGATGTTAACGCAGATCGATTGGTTCGGACCTTTCACACAACTCACCCGGGCAGACCTGGCCCTGAGGGTCCGGAGTCCCCCGTAGGGGGGGGGGTACTGTCATGGGTGTATCGCCACAAGGATCGTCGCGATTACACACTCTGACTTCTCACAGCTGAGTTGCTGTTTCTTTGTGTTTGGTAATGAGGGAGTTAATTTTACCTAGCTCTTTGCTAAGACTAGGTCCAGCCTCGCCCGGCTGCTTTTGATTATGTTCTAATTAGATTCCTTCATATACCTGCCAGTCTGCTTGTTAGATGCCGGTGAAAGCCTTTATGTAGTCTAGCAGACTGGATCGGTTCTGAGAATACTTAAGCTAAGAGCTCCTTAGTTGTTTTTACTCTTATAGCTTATAGTTTATCTCTGAGACCTTAGGTGTTCCTACTGTGTGTGAGTGTTGTATGTAAGACTTTATTTACGTTATTTCTTGTCTTTCTTGTATGTCTTTCTGTTTATTAACCGTTACCTGTTCATTCCCTTTGGTGGTAATCAGGGTCCTTCTTAGGACTAGATTACAGTTGGCAGGGATTGATAGGAGACAGGGTTTACGCTGGTGGCCTGGACCTCTGTACCTTTAACAGTACCTCCAGGTAGAGGGATTAGTTAGGACCCCAGTTTAGGGTCAGCATAGACCCCGGTCACCCTCTAGCCGGAGACAGCGTATAACGAATTCCGTATTGACCCACTGGACATTCTGTCAGGTAATTCTATGTTATCATATATCTATGCGCATGTTATATAGTATGTTGCCCTTTTGATATAGATTACTGTCATCACATATATATATCTGCTATACAGCGTGACACCGGCATAGGACTGATGTTCATCGGTTTGAAGTGGGGGACTTGGTCTGGTTGTCCTCAAAGAATATTCCTATGAGAGTAGCATCTCCTAAATTTAAGCCTAGGTTCATTGGACCTTATAAGATCATGGAGATTATTAATCCTGTTTCTTTTCGTTTGCTTCTTCCAGGGACATTTAAGATCCATAACGTGTTCCACAAGTCCTTGTTGAAGAGGTTTGTTGAGCCAGTGGTTCCTGCTGCTGTGCCTCCTGACCCTGTTTTGGTTGAGGGCAATCTGGAGTATGTGGTTGAGAAAATATTGGATTCTCGTTTTTCTAGACGGAAACTCCAGTATTTGGTTAAATGGAGAGGTTATGGTCAGGAAGACAATTCTTGGGTGTTTGCTTCGGACATCCATGCTAGGAGACTTATCCGTGCGTATCATAGAACTCATCCTGACCGACCTGGTTGCTCAAATGAGGGTTCGGTGACCCCTCCTCAAGGGGGGGTACTGTTGTGAATGGGTTTGAGATGAGTTCTGAGCAGAGGCTCCCTCTGGTGGTTACAAGCGGTGCTAGTGAAGATTGTGAGGACTGGGAATCAGGTGTTACTGACTGGTCTTATATAAGGGAGTCATTTTCCCATCAGGGTTGCCGGTGATCAATTGTTCTGGTCTGAATCCTTCATTCCAGTTTCCCTTGTAGCCTGCTGTGTCGTTTCTGCATCTCCTGCTTACAGATAAGACTTTTGCTTCTTTTGTGTTTGTGCTGTGTTTTTGCATTTTGTACTGCACTTCTTTGGGGGCCTTCAGGGTCCCCTCTGGGGGCTTCTGCCCTCTCAGTTTAGTTCAGCCACTGAGTTTTGTTCTTTTGCTTTTTCCAGTTTTTTCAGTGGCTGCTGTTTTGATTTTGTTACACCAGAGAACTAATTTAGGTGGTAGAGGTCGTGTGATCTCAGGTGATTTTGAAATTAGTAGAGTTGGTGCTTTTCAGGGTTTTCTGGGATTGCAGTAAGTGCCCTTCCTATCCTTTTCTATTTAGATAGTTTGGGCCCCAGCGTTTGCTCTTACTATTTTCTTTCTGTGTCAGTATTTCCTCTTGTCTAACCGCCATTACATGTTTGGGGGCTTTCTATTATCTTTGGGGTTCTGCTCCGGGGCAGATAGCTTTCCTATATCTATCTTTAGGTGTAGTTAGTTTCTCAGGCTGTGACGAGGCGTCTAGGACCAACGTAGGAACGCTCCACGGCTGCCTCTAGTTGTGGTGGTTAGTCAGGGTACTGCAATCTCATAGATTCCAACTGCTCTGGTGTATTGCCTTTTTGCCTGCTCTCCTCAGCTACCGAAACATAACAGCTGATTCTAGATCAGCTATTTTTGAGATAGCATACCTTGTAGGTCCAGAAGCAGTATTTATGACATTTGCAGCGTGCATTTTACCAGTTTGTACTGGAGGTTGTAAATTCCAAAGTATTTCTTTATTTTTAGAATAGACTGTTTGCATCCGACTACTTGTCAGGGGATCATGGTCCTCATCATATTCGACTTCTGATTCTGAATGTTCAACATTACTTTCTTCGGAACTCAAGTGATCCTCCTCGGACACAGTTTCCAACGGGATGTCATCATCCGAATCGGAGGCGTTGATAAGCTCCATCAATTCAGAGTTGCTCAATCCACGTTTTCGCATCATTTTTGCAAAACTTCAACAGTCATAAATACCACGGGTACCATGTATTCAAAGCTGTGAGGTAAACTCTGTGTGCAGCTCCAGACTCCACCTCCTCTCTCCAACAGCCTTGGAATGTCTGACTGAACTACTATACTGACAAGATAAGGGCGGAGACACACAGGCACCTTCTGCAAGGCTAAGATAACACACAACAAAATACATTCTCATTAGCTTGTCAGTTCACAAGGAAAATAAACTATTTTCTTTTGCAATCTTGAAAACTGAATTGATTTATTTGTAGAGGAACAGCAGGCCTTTAGATACAGCAATAAAAATTGTACTGAAAGACAATGCGTATGGTTTGTACTGAAATCATTTGTATACATGTATCCATCCATTTATGTCCATCTGTGCACCTAAAGCAACTAGATAACTTGATAAACAATAGTAGATGCAATAAGTAGTCTCAAAATAAACTAAAAATCCTTTGTTTTACTCAAAAAATGGCTGTAGATTAGTATAAAAGGCTAACGGGTCATTTTTGACCCGAACATAACAAGTGTATAAAAAACTGTAGCGCAAAAAGTAAAGCACCGAAAAAAAAAAAAAAAAAACACCCTTAGTATGAACCCCGTAAATTAGGAAAATAGAAGGAACCACAAGTTTCAAAATCAAAAAATGAATGAATAAAATAATATCTAATTTCCAAAACGGGTCATTTTTGACCCGAACAGAACAGCAGGGTTAATGAACCATCCTTTTTGGCCACAAAGAAAAAACCGGCACCTAAGGGTGAAGAGGATGGTCTGATATGACCCTTCTCCAATGACTCCTTAATATAAGACCGCATAGCGTCATGTTCAGGTACAGACAAGTTAAAAAGGCGACCTTTAGGGAATTTACTACCAGGCACTAATTCAATAGCGCAGTCATAGCTCCTATGGGGAGGCAAGGATGCAGATTTACTTTCGCTAAACACATCAGAAAAATCAATCAAAAAGTCAGGAACATCCTGAGCCTGGGGGGAGGCAGAAAAAACAGGAGTTTTGGTATTAACACATTGGCAGCCCCAACTGGTTACAGACACAGATTTCCAATCCAAAACAGGATTATGAGACTGTAACCAAGGAAAACCCAGTACAATAATGTCATGCAGATTATACAGAACCAAAAATTTTCAGCTCTCCTGATGATCAGGATCAACTCTCATTATCACCTGAGTAGAGAACTGAGGTTTATTCTCAGCCAAAGGGGTAGAATCGATCCCCAGTAGGGGAATAGACTTCTGTAGGGGTATCAAGGGAAACCCACAACGTTTAGCAAAATCAAAATCCATCAGGTTAATAGCTGCTCCCGAATCAACGAAAGCCTGAGCAGAAAATGAGGACAGAGAGCATATCAGGGTAACAGTTAATAAAAACTTAGTCTGAACACTACCCAAGACAACTGAGCGTGCAAAACGTCTTCCCCGCTTAGGGCAGACTGAAATAGCATGAGAGGCATCACCACAGTAGAAACATAACCCATTGCGCTTTCGAAACTCATGACGCTGTGCCCCAGAAACTACTCTATCACACTGCATGGATTCAGAAGCAGGTTCACAAGGCAACACTATTCCACGCATACTTCTCCGCTCACGCAAACGTCTGTCAATTTGAATCGCTAATGACATAGAATCATTGAGACCAGAGGGGACAGGGAATCCCACCATAACATCCTTTACATTATCTGACAGACCCTTCCGAAAAAGGGCTGCCAAAGTGTCGTCATTCCATTTGGTCAGGACTGCCCACCTACGGAATCTCTGACAGTATAACTCAGCGTCATCAAGCCCCTGATTTAATGCCAACAAGGCTTTTTCAGCTTGATCAGTGACATTAGGCTCATCGTACAATAACCCCAAAGCCTGAAAAAATGCATCAACATCACTCAAAACAGGATCCCCAGGTGTCAGGGAAAAAGCCCAATCCTGAGGATTGCCGCGCAGGAGAGAGATGACAATTTGAACCTGCTGCGCTGCGTTCCCTGAGGACTTAGATTTTAAGGCAAAAAACAATTTACAGTTATTTTTGAAATTCAGAAACTTAGCTCGATCCCTAAAAACAAATCTGGCATGGGAATCCTAGGTTCCACAACAGGCAACCCAGCAAGATAGGCAGCAATACTCCGAACCTCAGTGGCAAGCTGATCCACACGGCCAGACAACTGTGCAAACTCCATTGAGAGAAAAAATCCTCCCCAGCACCCAGAGATACAGAGGGAAAAAAAAAATGCAACAAACAGAAAAATATCTCTGACAACTCTGACAACCTTTTTTCTTTCACAATATTTTTCCCTTCTGTGAGTACCATACAATTTTCAATTTTTAGGCCGGTGATACTGTTATGTTTCGGTAGCTGAGGAGAGCAGGCAAAAAGGCAATACACCAGAGCAGTTGGAATCTATGAGATTGCAGTACCCTGACTAACCACCACAACTAGAGGCAGCCGTGGAGCGTTCCTACGTTGGTCCTAGACGCCTCGTCACAGCCTGAGAAACTAACTACACCTAAAGATAGAAAGAGAAAAGCTATCTGCCCCGGAGCAGATCCCCAAAGAACATAGAAAGCCCCCAAACATGTAATGGCGGTTAGACAAGAAGAAATACTGACACAGACAGAAAATAGTATGAGCAAACGTTGGGGCCCAAACTACCTAAATAGAAAAGGATAGGAAGGGCACTTACTGCAATCCCAAAAAACCCTGAAAAGCACCAACTCTACTAATTTCAAAAACACCTGAGATCACACGACCTCTACCACCTAAATTAGTTCTCTGGTGTAACAAAATCAAAACAGCAGCCACTGAAAAAACTGGAAAAAGCAAATGTACAAACATCAGTGGCTGAACTAAACTGAGAGGGCAAAAGCCCCCGGAGGGGACCCTGAAGGCCCCCACAGAAGTGCAGGACAAAATGCAAAAATCAAGCACAAAAACAAAAAGAAGAAAATGTCTTATCTGTTAGCAGGAGATGCAGACACGACACAGCAGGCTACAAAGGAAACAGGAATCAAGGATTGAGACCAGAACAATTGATCACCGGCAACCCTGATGGGAAGGCGACTCCCTTATATAAGACCAGTCAGTAACACCTGATTCCCAATCCTCACAATCTTCACTGGACAGTCCAGTACCGCTTGTAACCACCAGAGGGAGCCTCTGCTCAGAACTCATTTCAAGCCCATTCACAACACCCGGCACTTGCCCGGAACGCCGGGTGCTGACGCGGGCCCTGCTGGGGTCAATAACAAAAGAGCATGTAGTAAACCAAGGGAAAATGCGAAGTCATAAGTTTGGTCACGTGCCAGGGTTAGAATGCCAGAGAAATAGCGGATAAGCAAAGGGTAATAACAAGCGGCCAGCGGGTAATCAGAACATGGTCCAAAGGTCAGCAGTAGTGATGAGCGGGTATGCTCGTTGCTCGGGTTTTCCCAAGCACGCTCGGGTGTTCTCCGAGTATTTGGGTGTGCTCAGAGATTTAATTTGTCACTGCAGCTGCATGATTTGCGGCTGCTAGACAGTCTGAATACATGTGGGGATTGCCTGTTTGTTAGAAAATCCCCACATGTATTCAGGCTGTCTTGCAGCCACAAATCATGCAGCTGCGGCGACACACACTAAATCTACGAGCATGCCCAAATACTCGGAGAACACCCAAGTGTGCTCGGGAAAACCAGAGCAACGAGCATACTCGCTCATCACTAGTCAGCAGCAGAATATTAGACAAAAAGGGGCAAATACAAACGGCATTCAGAACACGGTCCAAAGGTCAGCAGCAGATCAGAACTTACAGCGCAGGGCACAGGTGAATAGTGTTGAGCCACCCCTGTAGTGTTTGAGTTCGGTTCGGTTCATCGAACTCCGTCGAACACCGTTAAAACCAATGGCAGGCAAACAAAAACACATAGAAAACACATATAAAACACTTCAAAGGTGTCCAAAAGCTGACAAACTGCTCAGAAGACACAACTAACTGGGTAAATCCACTGACTAGCAGACACTGCTACTAGGCCCAAAGTATTGCTTGGGCTAGATGCAGTTAAAAATTTGTAATTAGATACTCTCGTTGGATGCTGAGAAAGCATTCCATAGAGTCTCCTGGCACGCCATATATTATTCTCTTAAAAAGCTTGGGGTAGGGGACCCTTTTATAGTCAAAATCATGGCCCTGTGTTGCAATCCGTCAGCTAGGCTGAAGATAAATGGAATATTATCATCACCTTTCATAATCACCAATGGGACAAGTCAGGGATGTCCTCTGTCCCCTCTCTTATACATCCTAGTGATGGAGCACCTGCTCTCATCAATTCACGATAACCCCAATATTAGGGGGATTGAGGTGGGAGGCACCGAGTACAAGTGCTCTGCATTTGCTGATGATGTCCTAGTATATATCACTCAACCACATATATCCATCACTGCTGTCATGGCTGAAATAGATCACTTTGGTACATGGTCAAATTTTAAAATCAATGCAGCGAAGTCTGAGGCCCTCGATGTTTCCCTCACCAAATCCATACAGGATTCCATCCAGTCCAACTTTCCCTTTGCATGGCCCCCACAGGGTATCAAATACTTAGGAATTCGTATTCATATAGACCTCACCCGTCTATTTTTTCTTAATTTTGGGATCTTTATTTAACAACTCCATAGAGATCTTACTTCTTGGACGGTGAAGGATTTTTCCTGGTTCGGCAGAATAAATATACTAAAAATGAACGTCCTACCTAAACTCTTATATCTCTTCCAAACCATTCCCGTGGTAATTCCCTCAAATTTTTGGAAAAGACTACACAGTAGCTTTTGCAGATTTATCTGGGCAAGTGGGCATCCACGCATTCGGGGGGACGTTCTGATCAGACACAAACAAAAGGGGGGCCTTAGCCTTCCGGATTGTAGAAGGTATTACATGACAGCAGTATATGCTAGAATCCTGGACTTCTTCCATCATTCGGAGGGGAAATTGTGGGTCAAAATAGCTCAATCCATTTGTCCTAAAGCTCTTACCACTCTCCCATGGTGCGCCCATTTAATTGTCCCCTCTCTTGGCCTCATGTCATATAGTACTTATGCCACTGCTTTGGCTTTGAGATCCCAAAAAAAAAGCTTATCCTCAATCGACCCCCAGGGCCCCTTGCTCCCGATTTCAGATAATCCAGATTTCCCACCAGGACTATCTGCAAATAGATTTCTCGGTTCAAATAAATCCCATCCGATATTATTTTCTCATCTCATCTCTAATACTTTGCTGCTCCCCCTCAATGACTTGTTACAGTGAAGAGCCACTTCCCGAAGGCAAATTTTTAATATAGCCAGTTACAACACTTCTATTCAACTGTGAAGAAGCGCACACATCTTCATAGAGATCTCACAAACTTTGAAAAATTGAGCCTATCATTGTCACCCCCTACACACTCCATCTCCCTACTGTATAATCTCATTGCCCAGGTAACTGACAATAGGCCAGGATTCTGCGGTGCATGGGAAAGGGAACTGGGAAGTCCTTCTCTGACTCCCAATGGGATAAATGTTTCTTCCTGACACATAAAACCTCAATAGGGTCCAAAGCTCAGGAAACCTCCTTCAAAATTATCTCTAGATGGTACCGGGTACCAGCAGTCCTTCATAGATGGTATCCAGTGGTCTCAGATAGATGTTGGAGATGTGGGGAGGGGGAAGGGACAATGTCACACATATGGTGGGCATGCCCTATAATAAATGTATTTTGGGCAAAGGTGGTTCCCATGATTGAGAAAATAACTGATTTGACTATCCCTAATACGCCAGAAGCCCTCCTTTTATCAATGTTACCAATAAGTAAACGTAGTTATAAAAGCTCATCAATAGGCTACCTAATACAGGCGGCTAAGAATGTCATTCCACGACACTGGAAAAGCAGAGACCCACCCACTGTGGAGGAATGGTTTGCGCAGATCTCCCTCCTTAATAGGATGGAGCATCTGATTGCCATCTCACCGGCTGATGTTGATAGTTACTGTGTGATTTGGAGGAATTGGATTGATTTGCAAAACTCTGACGCCTACCATCTAGCCCCCAACTTAAGTTATCCGTGATGTCGGCACAACAATGATCATAATCGCACTCTATTGATTGGTGGTCTGCTGTGGTCCGCTCCCTCTCTCTCTATCTTTCATATGGAAAAATACATGCTTGATCTGGATATTGATGGAAAACCCTCCCTGTACCCCCCAATGTACTGTTGTTATGCATAGATTTATAGTTATACTACCCCTTTTACTATGTATATTGTATTTTCTTGTACTTTTTCACCACAAAAATAAAAAAAAAATTGAATTTGAAAAAAAATTGTAATTAGATCTACAGCCAGTGGCTACTCCGCTGACTAGCAGACACTGAAGCTTTGGAGCAGACCTCTGATTCCCAGGCTATAGTATGAGTAAACAGCTCTTCACACTCAACCATCTGTGTTACCCAAAGCCATAGTGTATGTAGTTTCTTAGGGTTAAAAAGGGGGGGGAAAGACCCAACCCACCTGTAATTGACGATGCCAACGTCACGTAAAACACAGCAAGGGGACTCCAAAAAGAGTCTCCATTTTTTCCAAAAATTTGGAGCACAGACACCACTTAAGTGGCATCAATTGCCCCAGAGTTGCTTAAAACGGTTGGTGAGGTGATTGTAACAAATCCTCAAGCTTTTACTCTCCCCAGGATGACACAGGGGTAGAAAAGTCCTTGCGGATCCATGATTTGTTCATCTTTAATAACGTGTCTGTCTACATTGTCAGTGGACAGCCGCGTGCGCTTATCTGTCAGCACACCACCAGCAGCGCTGAATACGCGTTCAGAGAGAACGCTGCCTGCGGATGACAGACTCAGGCTGAGTGGCATCCCGCATTTATCCAGATTGAAGCCAAAGGAGAAGTCCAAGAGACGCTGCTCGGGCAGACAAGATTCCAGGCTGATGGCGATCCGGCCAATTTATCCAGATTGGAAGCCCAAAAGGAGCAAGGGTCCAGTGACACAGTCATGACTTCGATGTTCAGTTGGAGATACTCCTGTACCATCCTCTCTAGGCGTTGACTATGTGTCTGACTTCTTGTCTCCTGTGGCCTTGCAAAGTATGGGCTAAAAAAGTGGTGAAAGGATTCCGCAAAATTGCTGTTAACACCAGCAGATACTGTGTTTCTGTTACGGTTTGAGTGCTGAAGACTTGACAGTTAGAACTGTGAGATTCACTACGTGCACCACTGGTGTTTTGTGGAAAAGCACATGTAAGATTCTGCAACAGTCTCTGCTGATACTCCTGCATGCGTGAATCCCTTTCTATGGCAGGAATTATTTCGGCAAATTTGCTTTTGTACCTGGGATCTAAGAGTGTGGCTACCCAGTAGTCAGGATTATTTCGAATTCTGACAATTCGTGGGTCATATTGCAGGTAGTGCAGCAAGAAGGCACTCATGTGTCTTGCGCATCCAGGAGCACCAAGTCCCTGTTGTGTTGGTGGCGAGGTAAGAATCATGCTTCCTTCCTCTGCCCTCTCCCCCCAACCTCGCACAACAGAAATGTGATCAAGGTCTCCCTCATCTGATGAGTCTTCCATGCCCATCGCCAGTTCGTCCTCCACTTCTTCCTGGGCTCCTGCACCTTCCTCACTAGTTTGGCTGCTACCATGCACCCTGGTTAATCACTCTCCCCATCCTCCTAATTGACAACTCTGGAGTTGTTTGCACAAAAAACGATGGATGGAAACCGAGCAGAGCTGAGTGGCCAAATTGTGGTACTAGTCCAAAAGGATTGGCTGGGTTAGAAGCAGTAAAACAATTTTATTAGATACACAGGTGGTGGAGCTTGGTATAGATGGCCTAATAGAATGAGTACCAAACACTGCTACAGGCCGAAAATTATTTTCCAGGCAAGATGCAGCTAAAATTTTTTAGTAATTTGAAAGCTCGTGGAGCTTAGTATAGATGGTCTAATAGAATGAGTACCACACACTGCTACTATGCTCAAAATTATTTTCCAGGCAAGATGCAGCTAAAAATTCGTAGTAATTTGAACGCTGGTAGAGCTTAGTATAGATAGCCTAATAGAATGAGTACCACACACTGTTACTATGCCCAAAATTATTTTCCAGGCAAGATGCAGCTAAAAATTTGTAGTAATTTGAACACTGGTGGAGCTTAGTATAGATGGCCTAATAGAATGAGTACCACACACTGCTACTATGCCCAAAATTATTTTCTAGGCAAGATGCAGCTAAAAATTTGAGAATTTGAGATTGGCGAACAGTTCGATTCGAACACCGTTCATCTCTACAGGCGAACACACCCCAGGGAGCACAAGCTTAGAACAAGCTTGTGAATGGCAGTGATTTGGGCCAAACAGCTCACCTAAATAGCAGGGCAATCACCAAGCACAGGGAGCACTTGTGGAAATCTCTGCCCCTTCCAGTCTCAGATAGGTCAACCGAGCTGTCAATCAAAGAACTGACAACTAAGCACGCCCCAGCACAGGATAGGATGACAGACCTGTCCATCACCGAGTCCCAGACACTCTGAGCAGAGAAATAATGACAGTTCCTCCTCTTCAAGGGGTAGACATCAAGGTTTCCCAGGAAATCTACGATGAAAAGCTCTGACCAAACGATCACCCTTCACGGAGTGAGCCGGAACCCAGGATCTCTTCTCGGGTCCGTATCCACTACAGTGAAAAAGATATAGGAGGGAATTTTGGACCCTCCGAGAATCCACGATCCTCTGCACCTCGTACTCCAAACCTCCATCAACATCGACTGGAGGAGGAGGGAAGAGACAGGCAACACAGAAGGAACAAACTTCTTTAACAAGGATTTGTGAAAAACATTGGGGACATGGAGGGACAGCGGAAGCTTTAATCTTAAGGCATTTGTATTTATTACCTCCAGATTCTCGTACGGGCCAATGAATTTTGGACCCATGTTTTAGCCTAATGTTCTTGGACGATAACCAAACTTTATCCCCAACTTTAAAAGTGGAACCAGCCAAACGTTTCCTATCGGCCTTAGGTTTTTGCCAAAACTGAGCCACCCTGATATTCCTCTGAACCTCCCTCCAAAGATCCCCAAGTTTCTGAATGTTCACTTCCACTCCAGGGTATCCAGAACACATCCTAGAGAATTCATCAAAATGAGGATGAAAACCATAGTTACAAAAGAAAGAAGAGTGTAGCGTCGGCGTCCCTGCCTTCTGCCAGGCAGGGACGCTGTTCCCCTGCAGCAGCGTCCTCTGCCAGGCAGGGACGTCGCCCCCCTTACCCTTCCTCAGCGTCCTCCTTCCGCCCTGCTGGGGCCGCGCGCTCCTTCCCTGCTGCTGGACTTAGGGCGCGCGCCCGCGCCCTCCCCCGCTCTTAAAGGAGCCGCGCGCATTTTTCAAATAAGTCCCCGGCCAATACCGGAGGACTCCACCCTATATTAAGGGCTTCCTCCTTAATGGAGGTGCCCGAGCAATGTTGTTGTTGCACTGTTTCACTCTGCTTCAACCCTCAGGTCCCGTTACCAGTTACCTGCCTGTTTCCTGCCCGTTTGCTGTATGCTACCTGTCCGCAAGTCTACCCGGAGGTTCGGACGTCACAAGTGGTGATCCACGGCTATTCCAGAGACTCTTGCCTGCTCACTTGGGAGCGATCATCTGCCATCTGACTGCAGCCCAACCTGGAGGTTCGGACGTCACAAGCGGTGATCCCCGGCTATTCCAGAGACTCTTGCCTGCTCACTTGGGAGCGATCATCTGCCATCTGACTGCAGCCCTACCCGGAGGTTCGGACGTCACAAGCGGTGATCCCCGGCTGTTCCAGAGACTCTCGCCTGCTCACTTGGGAGTGTCCATCCGCCATCTGCCTGCTAGCCTACCGGGAGGCTTCACCATCTCAGGTCGTATATACCTGTCCATCTAGAGACTGCCCCGGTTACTTGCTGTGACAACCTGCCTGTCAATCCAGAGACTGCCCCGGTCACTTGCCGTGACAACCTGCCTGTCTATCCAGAGACTACCCCGGTCACTTGCCGTGACAACCTGCCTGTCAATCCAGAGACTGCCCCGGTCACTTGCCGTGACAACCTGCCTGTCTATCCAGAGACTACCCCGGTCACTTGCCGTGACAACCTGCCTGTCAATCCAGAGACTGCCCCGGTCACTTGCCGTGATCCTTTCCCGTATAACCAGAGACTGCCCCATCACTTGCCGTGACTTCCTGTCCGTCTCCCTGGGCGCCACCCGCTCTCTTACAAGTATAACCTTCTTGTATAAATAAAGCTCAGAGGTTCCACCTACCTGACCCGTTACAGTTTGCTCGGGCCATGGAACCCGGTGGCACCCAAACCCCTTCGCTATCTGACCTGTGTCATGAACTGTCTCGTCAGAGGTCTCAACAGGAGTCCATCCTGGGTCATCTGCGGTGTGTTAATTCCCGCCTGGACACTCTGAATACTTCCCCGACAACCACCGCGAGCACCATGACTCGCAATCCGGCAGTTCCGCTGCTTACCAACTCCGTGGTTTCTATTCCAGGACCTCGACTTTCAGCTCCTCCTCGGTTTGGAGGCGACCCTGCTCTGGCTCGGGGTTTCATCAACCAATGTACCCTGCATTTTGAACTCCTGGCACACCAGTTTAACTCTGACCGGGCCAAAATTGCCTTCATCATGTCACATCTCACCGGAGAGGCCCTGGCCTGGCTAAATCCCCTTTGGGAAAGAGAAGATCCTCTGGTGTCTAACCTGTCTGCTTTTCTCTTAGCCTTCCGGAAGGTATTCGATGAACCCGGACGGAAGACCTCCTCTGCATCATCTCTGCTGCGTCTTCGTCAGGAGAGTCTCACCGTGGGTCAATATGCCATAAGGTTTCGTACCCTTGGCTCAGAGCTGGCTTGGGATAATGACGCTCTGATAGCTGTCTTCTGGGAGGGCCTGTCCGGCCGCATTAAAGATGAACTTGCCGGTCGGGACATTCCAACCTCTCTCGATGACCTAATAACTCTGGCCAATCGAATTGATCTATGGTTCCAGGAGTGAGCCAAAGAGGTCACCCGTGAGAGAAAGTTTCCTCGCCTAGCTCCTTCATTTCAGAGACCTGTAACTCCTTCCGTATCTCCTCAAGTGCCCCCGGCAGAGCCCATGCAGGTCGACCAGACCAAGATGGTCAAAGCCCGTCAGGACTCACGCCGTGCTGAGGGGAGTTGCTTCTACTGTGGCAGTAAGGATCCGTACCTGCCCAGAGAGGTCGGGAAACGCCTGTGTCTAGGTTCGCTCGGAGAGGTCCACCTAGACAAGAATAAATCCTCTTCATCTCTGCTGCTGTCTGTCTCAATTCTCCTCGGTGAGAACCGTTACTTCGAACTAGCCCAACTTGATTCTGGAGCAGCTGGGAATCTCGTTTCACAGGCTCTGGTAGAGAAATATCGCATTCCCACCAAACCTCTGCTTGAACCAGTATCTGTTGCTGCTGTAGATGGGGGTCTTCTACCACGTCCCATCCAGCTTATCACCGAGGCTATAACCCTGCAGGTGGGAATGTTACATTCTGAGAGTATCTCATTTCATGTTCTACCTGGACTCTCTCACGCTTTCTTACTAGGTCTGCCTTGGCTCCAAAAGCATGCACCCGTGCTCGACTGGCAGACTGGAGAGATTCTTCGCTGGGGACAGGACTGTCATCAAACGTGTCTGGTGCCTGTTCATCCTGTCCGTCCTTCTCCTACACCTGCTAATCTACCAGGACTCCCGATTCCATATTGGTCTTTCGCTGATGTCTTTAATAAAAAGGAAGCAGAGACATTACCCCCACACAGACCGTATGATTGCCCGATCGACCTGCTACCTGGTACTACGCCTCCCCGTGGGCGTATTTACCCATTGTCCGCTGCTGAGACCAGGTCGATGTCCGAATATATCGAGGAGAACTTGGCCAAAGGATTCATCCGGAAATCTACCTCCCCAGCGGGAGCAGGTTTTCTTCTTCGTAAAAAAGAAAGACGGATCTCTCCGTCCCTGTATTGACTACAGAGGCTTAAATTTGATCACGGTGAAGAATAAGTACCCTCTTCCGCTCATTCCAGAATTGTTTGATCGACTTAGAGGGGCGAGAATCTTCACCAAACTGGATCTTCGTGGGGCATACAACCTGGTTCGTATCCGTCGGGGAGATGAATGGAAGACGGCATTCAACACCCGGGACGGCCACTACGAGTATTTGGTGATGCCCTTTGGTCTCTGTAATGCTCCAGCAGTCTTTCAGGAGTTGGTCAATGACATCTTTCGGGACCTCCTCTACTCTTGCGTTGTGGTGTACCTAGACGATATCTTGGTCTTCTCTCCGGACCTCCAGTCTCACCGGAGGGATGTTCGTCAGGTTCTGCTCAGGCTCAGGCAGAATCACCTCTTCGCCAAATATGAGAAGTGCCTCTTTGAGCAGACCTCGCTTCCGTTTTTGGGCTACATCATTTCTCAGACAGGCCTACGAATGGATCCGGAGAAACTGTCTGCCATCGAGAAGTGGCCTCGACCGGAGGGGTTGAAGGCCATTCAGCGGTTCCTGGGATTCGCCAACTATTACCGCCTCTTCATACCGCACTTCTCTTCCAGGACTGCTCCAATCTCCGCGCTCACCCGCAAGGATGCTAACCCCAAACAGTGGACGCCCGAAGCAGAGGAGGCCTTTCTTTCCTTAAAACAGGCCTTCTCTTCCGCTCCAGTGCTGCATCGCCCGGACGGCAACAAGCAGTTCTTCCTGGAGGTGGACGCTTCCTCCTCTGGAGCCGGAGCGGTACTCACTCAAAAATCTTCATCCGGGAGGATGGTATCCTGCGGCTTCTTCTCCAAACTCTTCTCCTCCTCCGAGCGCAACTACTCCATAGGAGACCGAGAGTTATTGGCCATCAAGTTGGCATTGGAGGAGTGGCGTTACCTACTCGAGGGGGCTCTTCATCCGGTAATCATTTACACGGACCACAAGAATCTGGCTTACCTCCAGCATGCTCAGAGACTTAACCCTCGCCAAGCCCGGTGGTCCTTGTTTTTTGCCCGCTTCAATTTTCTCTTGCATTTTCGCCCGGCTGACAAGAACGTCAAGGCTGATGCCTTGTCCCGGTCTTTCCTGGTGTCAGATCTCGAGGAAGAACCTAAACATATCATCGATCCCGCCAGAGTGATGCGGGTGGCTCCCGTGAGTCTAAATCGTCTCCCTCCTGGTAAGACGTTCGTATCAGTAACCGACCGGAAGAGAATCCTACACTGGGGTCATTCGTCTAAACTAGCTGGCCACGCTGGTCAGAAAAAGACCCTCCAACTCATAACCCGGCATTATTGGTGGCCTACCCTGCACAAGGACGTAATAGACTTTGTATCTGCCTGTGTCTCCTGTGCCCGCAACAAAGTTCCGAGACACCTGCCTGCCGGCCGTCTTCTTCCGCTTCCTGTACCCGCTGCCCCCTGGCAGCATATAGCCATGGACTTCATAACAGATCTGCCCGTTTCTGCCGGTTGTACGGTCATTTGGGTGGTCGCTGACCGCTTTTCCAAGATGGCTCACTTCATTCCTCTGCCAGGTCTTCCGTCTGCACCCGAGTTGGCTAAAGACTTTATCCGCCACATCTTCCGTCTCCATGGTCTGCCTCGTCACATTGTGTCGGATCGTGGGGTACAGTTCACCTCACGTTTCTGGAGAGCCACTTGTAAGTTGCTAGACGTCACCTTGGATTTCTCCTCCGCTTACCACCCGCAGTCCAATGGACAAGTTGAGCGAATCAATCAGAATCTGACCAGTTATCTCCGGCACTTCGTTAATGCCCACCATTCTGACTGGGTGGAGCTCCTGCCTTGGGCCGAATTCTCTTACAATAATCACGAGAGCGAATCTTCCTCCAAGTCTCCGTTTTTTGTAGTCTTCGGTCAGCACCCTCGGATCCCTGTTCCTGTCACCATCTCTGTGGACAATCCAGCTGCGGAATCTCTGGTTAGAGAATTTTCCTCCATATGGGAGAGTACCCGATCCGCACTCATTCAGTCATCCGAGCGTATGAAGAGACATGCTGACAAAAGACGTCTGGATCCTCCTCAATTCCGTCCTGGGGATAAGGTCTGGCTTTCGTCCAAGTATGTCCGGCTCAAGATTCCTTCCTACAAGTTAGGCCCTCGGTTCATCGGTCCCTTTGAGATCATCAGTCAGATCAACCCGGTGTCCTATAAATTGAAACTCCCGGCCAATTTGCGCATTCCTAACTCTTTCCATGTATCTCTCCTCAAACCGGTGGTACTTAACTCTTTTTTCAAGTCTACAGGTACACCTCCTGCTCCAGTGTCTGCTGACGATGAATTTGAGGTAGAGAACATTCTGGCCACCAAAAGGGTAGGAAGAAAGACTTATTTTTTGGTGGATTGGAAGGGGTTTGGTCCTGAGGAGAGAACGTGGGAGCCTCGGGAGAACATCCATGCCCCTCTCATCCTAGCTAAATTTCTTTCTGGCCTAAAGAGGGGGGGCCTAGAGGGGGGGTACTGTAGCGTCGGCGTCCCTGCCTTCTGCCAGGCAGGGACGCTGTTCCCCTGCAGCAGCGTCCTCTGCCAGGCAGGGACGTCGCCCCCCTTACCCTTCCTCAGCATCCTCCTTCCGCCCTGCTGGGGCCGCGTGCTCCTTCCCTGCTGCTGGACTTAGGGCGCATGCCCGCGCCCTCCCCCGCTCTTAAAGGAGCCGCGCACATTTTTCAAATAAGTCCCCGGCCAATGCCGGAGGACTCCACCCTATATTAAGGGCTTCCTCCTTAATGGAGGTGCCCGAGCAATGTTGTTGTTGCACTGTTTCACTCTGCTTCAGCCCTCAGGTCCCGTTACCAGTTACCTGCCTGTTTCCTGCCCGTTTGCTGTATGCTACCTGTCCGCAAGTCTACCCGGAGGTTCGGACGTCACAAGTGGTGATCCACGGCTATTCCAGAGACTCTTGCCTGCTCACTTGGGAGCGATCATCTGCCATCTGACTGCAGCCCTACCCGGAGGTTCGGACGTCACAAGCGGTGATCCCCGGCTATTCCAGAGACTCTTGCCTGCTCACTTGGGAGCGATCATCTGCCATCTGACTGCAGCCCTACCCGGAGGTTCGGACGTCACAAGCGGTGATCCCCGGCTGTTCCAGAGACTCTCGCCTGCTCACTTGGGAGTGTCCATCCGCCATCTGCCTGCTAGCCTACCGGGAGGCTTCACCATCTCAGGTCGTATATACCTGTCCATCTAGAGACTGCCCCGGTTACTTGCTGTGACAACCTGCCTGTCAATCCAGAGACTGCCCCGGTCACTTGCCGTGACAACCTGCCTGTCTATCCAGAGACTACCCCGGTCACTTGCCGTGACAACCTGCCTGTCAATCCAGAGACTGCCCCGGTCACTTGCCGTGACAACCTGCCTGTCTATCCAGAGACTGCCCCGGTCACTTGCCGTGACAACCTGCCTGTCAATCCAGAGACTGCCCCGGTCACTTGCCGTGATCCTTTCCCGTATAACCAGAGACTGCCCCGTCACTTGCCGTGACTTCCTGTCCGTCTCCCTGGGCGCCACCCGCTCTCTTACAAGTATAACCTTCTTGTATAAATAAAGCTCAGAGGTTCCACCTACCTGACCCGTTACAAAGAGGTTCCAGTGGATTGATTGACGGGATTGTTAAAGGGAACTCAGCAAGTTGCAAAAATGAAGACCAGTCCTCCTGGTGCGCCGCTACTAGAGATGAGCGACTTTGCCTCCGGGAGGGTCGAAACTCGAACTGACCCCAATCCAAGTCAATGGGGAAGAAAAGTCGGCAGGGAGTGGAGGACACTAAACACACCTACAGTGGCCATTTCAATGCCAATGACATCAATTCTTATTACTTAAGCTTGTCAACCTTAATTTACTTTATAATAATAGTAACACATTGAAAACTGGGGGGTTATTTGGCTAAAGTTGTGGGGGGGGGCCAGGGCTGGCTCCAGGTTTTCTTGGGCCCCGGGCCAAAGAGTCTCAGTGGGCCCCTTTAACACATGCCACAATTCATGATGCTCCGATACGGCAGAGAAATATAGGTATAGTACAATGCTAAAGACTTTACTTCTTACATTACATGAGTGCTATCTATTGTAAATTCTACAATAGCTCAAAAACCGGACAGTATAGTCCTCCATACAGTATTAAGAGCACCACGTAGTGCGCCATACAGAATAATGAGCCCCATATATTGCTCTATACAGAATAATGAGTCCCATATATGATGATCCATACAGAATAATGGGCCCAATATAAAGCTCCATACAGTATATGATGGGCCCCATATATTGCTCCATACAGAATGGGCTCCATATAATGCTCCATACAGAAAAGGCCCCATATGTGCTCCATATATAAAGGGCACTATATAAAAACTGAACCCCATATGATGCTCTAGTATATGATGGGCCACATATATGATGATCCAGTGTATGATGAGCCCCATATAATGCTCCATATATAATGGGCTCCATGTGATGCCCCATAAATAATGAACCCCATATGATGCTCTAATTTATGATGGGCCACATATATGATGATCCAGTGTATGATGAGCCCCATATAATGCTCCATATATAATGGTCCACATATATAATGCTCCATATATAATGGGCTCCAATGGATGCCCCATAAATAATGAACCCCATATGATGCTCTAGTATATGATGGGCCCCATATATAATGCTCCAGTGTATAATGGCCCTATCTATGATGCTCAAGTGTATGATGGGTCCCATATATAATTCTCCAGTGTATAATGCTCCCCATATATTGCTCCAAACATTAAAAAATGAAATACCTATCCTCGCTCTGGACTCCTCAGCATCGCCATCTTCCAACTCTCTGCACTGTGACTGTTCAGCCAGAGGGCGCACAGACGTGACGTCATCTCGCTCTCTGACCTGAATGTCGCTGTCAGGAAACGCGGAAGACATCACAGCGGTGGAGCAGGGAGAGGTAAGTATTGCAAGTGCTGGGGCCCTGAGCAAGCGGGGGGCCCACTTGTGGGCGCCGGTACTGGCACAGGACCCTCATAGTACGCCGGTGTCTCTGACGGTGAGTGGGCCCCCCCACCTGTTCAGGGCCCTGGCAATTGCCCCGATGCGCCAGGTGCTGACGCCGGACCTGGGGGGGGGTAAAGACCAGTTAGGGAGGTGGAAAGACTGGCATATGTTGAGGTGTAGGCTGGATGTTCAGCAGCTGCAAATGGAGGAATTGGAGAAGTCGGAGGAAGAGGACAAAGAAAGTCATTTTGCTGGCAACCTATGTGTCATCAGGGGAAGGTGGTACAAAATTCTTTGAAACCCGGGCATGGTTCATTTCAATGAAGGTGAGATCACCTACATTTTGGGTTGACGGCCGGGTCCTTCTTTCTGTCAGGATTGATCCAGCAGCACTGAAGACTCTTTCTGATAGCACACTACCAGCAGGGCAAGCGAGCTCCTGTAAGGCATATTGTGCCAATTCAGGCCAGGTGTCCAGTTTACAGGCCCAGTAGTCAAAGGGGAATGAACTGTGAGGGAGAACATCGATAGAGGAGGAGAGGTAATTTTGAACCATAGTTGACAACTGCTGTCTCATGTATGTTGCAATCGATTCAGTATTACCAGTCGTGTGAGCTGTACTCGAGAAATTAGTCCACAATATGGTCATGAAACCCGTCTCCAACGCCACTTCGGCTGTGTGCACCACAAACACCTCTTCCATGTTGCCCAGTTCGGCTCGTGGTAGAACCTGCACTGCTGCTGTGTGCTGGGTATGCCTCTACCAAACGGTTTACCAGAGTTGCTTGTTTGTTCGCCAATATCAGCTCTAGGTTCTCCTGTGGCATGATGTTCTGTAATTTGCCTTTTTAACGTGGGCCAATGTTCCAGGTGTCAATGATGCACTGCCAGTGGTGGGTGGAGGAGCACTTTCTGCCAAATCCACATCCCTCCGGTCACGCACAAACCCTGTACCTGTCCTTGGTAAGCCAACATTTTCTCTTGCCCCCTGAGAAGCATCCTCCTCCCCAAAATAATCATCCCCCTCATTCTCTTCCTCCTCCTCCACCTCGTCCAGGACAGTTCCCTGAGCAGACAATGGCTGACTGTCATCAAGGCTTCCCTCCTCCTCCTCCTCTTCATCCTCCGCTGCAGACGCCTGATCCTTAATGTGCGTCAAAGTTTGCATGAGCAGATGCATAAGTGGGATGCTCATGCTTATGATGGTGTTGTCTGCGCTTACTAGCTGTGTGCATTCCTCAAAACACTGAAGGACTTTACAGAGGTCTTTCAGCTTTGACCACTGCACACCCAACAACTCGATGTCTGCCCTCAACCTACCTGCCCGTGTATCCTCCCACAAATGCATTACAGCCTGCCTCTGTTCTCACAGCCTCTCAACCATGTGCATGGTGGAGTTCCACCTTGTTGCAACGTCTATGATTAGGCGGTGCTTGGGGAGGTGGAGCGATCGCTGCAGCCTCTGCATACGACTGGAGTCTACAGTCGAGCGACGGATATGCGAGCACAGTCTTCGCCCTTTATGGAGCAGGGCTGGTAACTCCGGATAATTATTTATGAAGCAGTGCACCACCAGGTTCAAGGTGTGTCTGAGTTTTGCCAGGGCTATGGTCGCCACAAAAGTATGGCCTTTATCACTGACTACCTTGCCTGGCTCAAGATGTAGACTGCCCATCCATGACTGAGTTTCTTGCTGCAAGTAGTTGGTCAGTACCTCCATGGTGTGTCTGTTGTTGCCAAAAGACATCATCTTTAAAACAGCCTGCTGACGCTTACCACTAGCTGTTCGATAGTGGGACACCTCGTGTGCAACACTGGCAGCTGCAGATGGAGTGCTCGTGCGACTGCGCTCTGTCGACGAGCTTTCGCTTCTGGAGAAGGAGGAGGGTCAAACACATACAGCCAACTGTTGCCTATACCGTGGGCTAGGCAGAACTGTCCCACCGCCGCTGTCCCCTGTGGACCCTGCATCCACCACATTCACCCAGTGCGCAGTGATGGACACGTAACGGCCCTGGCCATGCCTACTGGCCCATGCATCTGTTGTGAGGTGCACCTTTCCACTCACTGATTGTTTGAGTGGATGGACAATGCGGTCTTTCACATGCAGGTGGAGGGCAGGGATGGCTTTTCTAGAAAAGAAGTGCCGACTGGGTTGGTCATAGCGTGGGACAGCGTAGGCCATGAGCTCTCGGAACGCTGCGCTTTCCAACAAACGGAAGGGCATCATCTCTAATGAGATCAGTTTGGCAATGTAGGCGTTCAAAGCCAGTGTACGTGGATGAGAGGATAAGTACTTTCTTGTCCTACTTAGAGTCTCTGCAAGGGTGATCTGGACTTGAGACCTGCATATGGTGGAACTAGCGGTGGACATGGCGGACTGAGAGGGAATTGGTGATGGTGGTGGTGATGATGGCCTAGATGCAGTCTTTCGTTGTGAAAACATTGTGATTCCCTGACTACTTTGGCCTTGCGACGACACCTCAACATTTCTCGCTGGTGGTGTGCTAACCGGTAGGCTTACAGTGGGGGAAGCGATGTAGCATTGCTGGCTGCCTTCAGTCGGAGCAGGTGCAGGTGTGTTACCTGAGGTTTTGTAGTCCCTCCACGCTTGCAAGTGCATGGTGTTTACATGTCTAAGCATGCAACTGGTATTCAAATTTGAGATTTTTCCCTCAGCTAAAGGTCCTTCCGCACTTCTTACAGATAACCTTTGCCTCATCAATAGGATTTTGATAAAAAAAAGTGCCACACTGCCCTCTTCCTACTATGGGAAAACTTTTCAGGGCTTGCACGTTGTGCTAATTTGACTGCCTGGCCAAGCTGTCCTTCAACTCTTTTTGTTTTTTTAACACATTTTTGGACTGCTACGGGCCTGCCAGATAACCGCAGCTGTGATATTGATGCCTGCTTCAGATCCTCCTCTTCTTCTGAGCTATTGCCAGCGGCACCCTCTTCCGCCAATGGATGCCAATCCGGGTCATCCATCACCTCCTCTTTAATTTCATCTGCACCTTCCTCTGTGTGACCGTGTAAGGTGGTATAGTATGCGGGAAGGGGCACCTGAGTTTCATCAGGGTCAGAATCTGCCTCAGTAGACTGCGAGGGCAATGTAGTGCTCTGGGTGAATGTACCAGCAGAATCATATGGCAGTGGCTGTGCATCAGTGCACTCCATGTCATATTCATCTTGAACTGGGGAATTCAGGATTTCACTTGATAAGTTAGGCAGGGCTGGCGTCAGCACCCGGCACACCCGGGCAAGTGCCGGGGCCCTGAGCAGGCGGGGGGCTCACTCGCCGTCGGGCACCCCGGAGCCCGTTAGCGGTGTCAGCGCCGCCACTGGGCCCCCCCGCTTGCTCAGGGCCCCGGCAGCAGCCGGCGTAATACTTACCTCTGAGCCCCGTGCCTCCGCTGCCACAGCTCCGGTCTCCAGGGGGCGCCTGCGCTTCCTCTCACAGCAGCGCCGCTGAATGACGTCATCATTCAGCGGCTGGCTGTGGCAGAGAGTGCGCGGATGCCGGACAGGTGAGATGTGATGTGTATGTGTCTGTGTGTGTTTGTGTGTGTGTATGTATGTATGTGAGAGAGTGCTTGTGTGCTGCGGTGCTGTCTGTGTGATGGTGGTGGGGGAGAGGGCAGTGATGATGATGATGATGGGGAGGCGATGATGATAATGGGCAGGCATTGATATTGATGGGGAGGCAATCATGATGATGGGGAGGCCATGATGATGATGGGGAGGCAATGATGATGATGGGGAGACATTGATGATAATGGACAGGCATTGATAATGATAGGGAGGCATTGATGATAATGGGCAGGCATTGATGATGATGGGGAGGCCATGATGATGATGGGCAGGCATTGATGATAATGGAGAGGCCATGATGATGATGGGCAGGCATTGATGATAATGGAGAGGCCATGATGATGATGGGGAGGCCATGATGATGATGGGCAGGCATTGATGATGATGGGGAGGCAATGATGATGATGTACAGGCATTGATGATGATAGGGAGGCATGTTGTGAATGGGTTTGAGATGAGTTCTGAGCAGAGGCTCCCTCTGGTGGTTACTCATACTATTTTCTTTCTGTGTCAGTATTTCCTCTTGTCTAACCGCCATTACATGTTTGGGGGCTTTCTATTATCTTTGGGGTTCTGCTCCGGGGCAGATAGCTTTCCTATATCTATCTTTAGGTGTAGTTAGTTTCTCAGGCTGTGACGCGGCGTCTAGGACCAACGTAGGAACGCTCCACGGCTGCCTCTAGTTGCGGTGGTTAGTCAGGGTACTGCAATCTCATAGATTCCAACTGCTCTGGTGTATTGCCTTTTTTACCTGCACTCCTCAGCTACCGAAACATAACAGTATCACCGGCCTAAAAATTGAAAATTGTATGGTACTCACAGAAGGGAAAAAATATTGTGAAAGAAAAAAGGTTGTCAGAGTTGTCAGAGATATTTTTCTGTTTGTTGCATTTTTTTCCCTCTGTATCTCTGGGTGCTGGGGAGGATCTTTTCTCCCAATGGAGTTTGCACAGTTGTCTGGCCGTGTGGATCAGCTTGCCACTGAGGTTCAGAGTATTGCTGCATATCTTGCTAGGTTGCCTGTTGTGGAACCTAGGATCCCCATGCCAGATTTGTTTTTAGGGGATCGAGCTAAGTTTCAGAATTTCAAAAATAATTGTAAATTGTTTTTTGCCTTAAAATCTAAGTCCTCAGGAAACGCAGCGCAGCAGGTTCAAATTATCATCTCTCTCCTGCGCGGCGATCCTCAGGATTGGGCTTTTTCCCTGATACCTGGGGATCCTGTTTTGAGTGATGTTGATGCATTTTTTCAGGCTTTGGGGTTATTGTACGATGAGCCTAATGTCACTGATCAAGCTGAAAAAGCCTTGTTGGCATTAAATCAGGGGCTTGATGATGCTGAGTTATACTGTCAGAGATTCCGTAGGTGGGCAGTCCTGACCAAATGAAATGACGACGCTTTGGCGGCCCTTTTCCGGAAGGGTCTGTCAGATAATGTAAAGGATGTTATGGTGGGATTCCCTGTCCCCTCTGGTCTCAATGATTCTATGTCATTAGCGATTCAAATTGACAGACGTTTGCGTGAGCGGAGAAGTATGCGTGGAATGGTGTTGCCTTGTGAACCAGCCTCTGAACCCATGCAGTGTGATAGAGTGGTGTCTGGGGCACAGCGTCATGAGTTTCGAAAGCGCAATGGGTTATGTTTCTACTGTGGTGATGCCTCTCATGCTATTTCAGTCTGCCCTAAGCGGGGAAGACGTTTTGCACGCTCAGTTGTCTTGGGTAGTGTTCAGACTAAGTTTTTATTAACTGTCACTCTGATATGCTCTCTGTCCTCATTTTCTGCTCAGGCTTTCGTTGATTCGGAGCAGCAAAAAAACCCTTTAATGGATTATGATTTTGCTAAACTTTGTGGGTTTCCCTTGATCCCCCTACAAAGCATTCCCCCCCGGGGGACGAAAAAAAACCCTTTTGGCTGAGAAAAAACCCAGTTTTCTACCAGGTGATTTAAAGAGGGTCGAACCTGATCACCAGGAGTGCCCGCAAAATTTTTGGTTCTTATAATCTGCATGACATTAACGGCTTTGGGGTTTTCCCCTTGGTTTCAGTCTCATAATCCTGTTTTGGATTGGAAATCTGTGTCTGTAACCAATTTGGGGGTGCCAAAAGTGGGTTTAAAACCAAAACTCCTTTTTTTTCTTTCCTCCCCCCCGGCCAGGAATTTTTCCTGACTTTTTGATTGAAATTTTTTTGATGTGTTTTTGCGAAAGTAAAACTGCTCCTTACCTCCCCCTAGGAGCTATGACTTCCTATTTAATTATTTCCGGAATAATAACAACAAAAGCCCCAAAAAAAGATAATTTCAAAAAAAAAATTTAAAATTTTAATAACACAAGAGAAAATTTGTCTAAATTGCAAAAATTTAAAAAAAAGTTTTTTTTAAAAAAGTTAAAAAAAACATATTAAAAAAAAATAAAAAGACAATTTATTAGGGAAATTTTGCTGAATCCCAAAAAGGGGCAAGAAAGAGTATTTTGGTCCCTTTAAATAACCCTTTCTAGCAAAAAATTTTTGATGCATATACCAAAGGGAAAAGGGTTTTCCATTTGGGAAAAAAATTCACAAACCGTATCTCTTTCCAAAAAATCAATTTTTCCTTTTACGAAGAAGCGAAAAAATGCGTTG
>JARQOD010000005.1:261398223-261441793 GCA_033576555.1 Oophaga sylvatica | reverse complement strand
ATATAACATATAACATAAAGAAAATACATATAACACATAACATACAGAACATACATATAACATACAACACAAAACATACAGAACATACATATAACACATAACATACAGTACATACATATAACATATAACACATAACATACAGAACATACATATAACACATTGATGCCTCTCCATTATTAACCGGGCTTAATGTCACCTTACAATAGCAAGGTGATATTAACCCCTTATTACCCCATATCCCACCGCTACAGGGGAGTGAAAAGAGAGGGGCTAAGTGCCGGAATTGGCGCATCGTACAGATGTGCCAATTCTGGGGTGGCTGGATGCTGGTATTTTTAGCCAGGGGGTGCGTCAATATCCATGGCCCCTTCCTAGGCTGTGAATATCAGCCCGCAGCTGTCTGCGTATCCTTTCTGGCTATTAATTACTGGGGGACCCCACGTCATTTTTTTGGGGGTCCCCCTATTTTAATAGCCAGTAAAGGCTAGCTGCAGGCTGATATTGATAGTCTGGGAAGCTCCATGGGTATTAACCCCTTCCCAGGCTAGAAATAATGGCCCGAGCCATCGGCTTTCCCCCTCTGGCGAAGAAAATTGCACGGGAGTCCATGCCATTTTTTTCCTTTTTTTTTTAAATTAACGCTATTGCGTGAAGATTTTGTGTGTGTGTGCGCGTGTGTCTTTAACTATTTATGCACCATTCTATCTATTATCTACATAATATCTATCTATCTATTATCTATCTGTCTATTATCTATCTATTATCTATCTGTCTATCTATCTATTTGTCTATCTATCTGTCTATCTGTGTGTGTAATGGAGCATGGGTTGGACAAATGTAAAAGAGGAGGTTAGACAAGAAATGACGTCACAAACCTTTTTTTTGTTAAATAACATATCTTTATTTAGCTTACAAAAAGGCATACAAATCCGCATGAAAAAACGCATCAGAAAAGCATCTGCGTTTTCTGCCAAGAGGTCCTGTTTTTGTGCAGAAAATTCAGCAGTCAAATCTGCAACGTGTGCACATACCCTCAAATCCCCCACCAAAGCTGCGCGGCACCGCTCATTGGCGGGGTGGAGGATTTGAATCCTGAGCCGTGCATTGGCTGAGCCGCCAATGAGTGGTGCCGCGTGGCTTTGCCCGGGGATTTGAATCCCGCACCTCTCAAAGCCACGCGGTACCGCTCAATGGCTGAGCTGGCGCCGGCAGAGCCAATGAGCGGCGCAGGATTCAAATCCCCCGTCAAAGCCGTGCGGCACCACTCATTGGCTGAGCGGTGCCGCGCAGCTTTGGTAGGGGATTTGGAACCCGCGCTGCTCATTAACTTAGCCACCGGCAGCTCAGCCAATGAACAGTGCTGCACGGGATTTGAATCCCCCGCCAAGGCTGGCGACCAATCCGCTGCTAGCGGTATTGGCGCCAGATTTGAATACTGCTAGCAGCTGATGTGATTGGTCGCCCGCTGCCGGGTTGCCGATCTATCAGCTGTTAGCGGTATTGCCGATCTCCCGGCGGTGTTAGCACCACTAAGGATACACAGATGTACATTTCACTGCACTCCCGATGCAATAGCATCGGGCCTATTTCTAGTAATGAAATATCAGCTGACAGTGGACACATATGGTACAGAGAAACAAAGCCAAAATACCCATATTAGATTGTAGTGAATGATCGAAGTGAGTAACAATACACATGACAGTAGTGCTTGCTTGGGCAGCAATCCTAGATACAGTTTATGGCATGTAACACAACCGAGCAATGAGAAAAAAGGAATGTCCTCCTCACCCAGTTGATGTTCATTTGCATATGGTGAATCAATATCAATCCTGGTAATGTCATGGGTGTATCGCCACGAGGATCGTCGCGATTACACACTCTGACTTCTCACAGCTGAGTTGCTGTTTCTTTGTGTTTGGTAATGAGGGAGTTAATTTTACCTAGCTCTTTGCTAAGACTAGGTCCAGCCTCGCCCGGCTGCTTTTGATTATGTTCTAATTAGATTCCTTCATATACCTGCCAGTCTGCTTGTTAGATGCCGGTGAAAGCATTCATGTAGTCTAGCAGACTGGATCGGTTCTGAGAATACTTAAGCTAAGAGCTCCTTAGTTGTTTTAACTCTTACAGCTTATAGTTTATCTCTGAGACCTTAGGTGTTCCTACTGTGTGTGAGTGTTGTATGTAAGACTTTATTTACTTTATTTCTTGTCTTTCTTGTATGTCTTTCTGTTCATTAACCGTTACCTGTTCATTCCCTTTGGTGGTAATCAGGGTCCTTCTTAGGACTAGATTACAATTGGCAGGGATTGATAGGAGACAGGGTTTACGCTGGTGGCCTGGACCTCTGTACCTTTAACAGTACCTCCAGGTAGAGGGATTAGTTAGGACCCCAGTTTAGGGTCAGCATAGACCCCGGTCACCCTCTAGCCGGAGACAGCGTATAACGGATTCCGTATTGACCCACTGGACATTCTGTCAGGTAATTCTATGTTATCATATATCTATTCGCATGTTATATAGTATGTTGCCCTTTTGATATAGATTACTGACATCACTATATATATATCTGCTATACAGCGTGACATTTTCACCGGCCATACTAAAGATTCTCCCCAGCTGTCATGGATCCAGTAGCCCAGCTGGCCCGGCAGTTGCAGGGGTTGTCCATGGAGTTTGCAGACATTAAGTCCAAGGTTTTGTCCCCCCCGGAGCAAACCAGATCTGAACCTAAGGTTGCTCTCCCGGACAGGTTCACTGGTGGGCGGGACAAATTTTTACTTTCCGGGAGGCATGTAAATTGTACTTTCGGCTGCGGCCTCGGTCATCTGGGAGTGAAGAGCAGAGGGTGGGAATTGTTATCTCGCTCTTACAAGGGGACCCTCAATCTTGGGCGTTCTCTATTCCTCCAGGCTCCCCAGATCTCCAGTCAGTGGATCGATTTTTTACTGCCCTGGGTCTGGTATATGATGATCCGGATCGAGTTTCCCTTGCTGAAACAAAGTTACGTAAAATACGGCAAGGAAATCGTCCAGCGGAGGAATATTCTTCTGAGTTCCGTAGATGGGCAACAGATACTCAGTGGAATGACCCAGCTCTTAGGAGCCAGTTTTGTCAAGGGTTGTCTGACAAATTAAAAGATGTGTTGGCTCAGTATGATTCTCCTCCATCACTGGAGGCTGCTATGGCCCTCGCTATTCGCATTGATAGACGAATTCGGGGAAGACGCGAGGTAACTCCGCCTCCCGTGATGACTCCACCTACTACTAAAGTCCCTTATACTGAGGTTCCCCTGGTCTGTTCTGAGGAACCTATGCAGTTGGGAGGGACATCTTTTTGTAGGAGGGAATCGGCGGTGCGCCGCAAGACTAGAAGGTGTTTCTTTTGCGGGAGAGAGGGACATTTTGTTGGGGGGTGTCCATCCCGGGCCTCTTTGAGCAAAGGAGTTAACCTGGGAGTGTGTATTTCGTCCCCAAATCCCTCTCAGTTTCTCGTGCCTGCGGAGGTGGTGATTGGTACTAGAACTGAGAGGATTTCTGTTTTTCTTGATAGTGGGTCCGGGGCTAATCTGGTGGACGCTCGGTTTGCCCAGGTGCATGGTATGCAACTGAGTGTATTAGCCAAACCGGTCCCTATAGTCTCTATTGATTCTAGACCTCTCGGTCAAGGTAGCTTGGTACAAGCTGTTCATAACATAGATCTTCGAGTAGGGGCAATACATAAAGAGCAATTGTCTTGTTATGTGTTGGAGGGTCTTCCTACTCCTATTGTGTTGGGACTTCCCTGGTTGGCTAAACATAACCCAGTGATTGATTGGCAATCCAGAAAGATAAGCCAGTGGGGTGAATTTTGCAGGAATAACTGCATGAGCACGGTCATCGGTGCGGTTGTGCCTAGGACTTTGTCTCCTTTTCTGGAGGACTTTGGGGAGATGTTCTCAGAGGAGGGATGTAAACAGTTACCTCCTCATCGCGCATATGACTGCTCAATAAAGTTGCTTCCTGATGCCTTATCTCGTACTTTCCCAGGGGCCGGGAAGACGGATGATCCGGTTCCTATTCCTCAGGAGGGAGTTGTAGTGTCAGCTGTATGCTCTGAGCTTGAGGGGAAGGTATTGGGGGCTCAGGGGGCGCCCCTGTGGGACTTCCAGGGAGACTGATAGTTCCAGATCGGTTAAGACTGAAGGTTACGGGGAACCGTTACAAACGGATGGCTGATAGGGGGAGAGTTTCTGGTCTAGATCTGAAGGTGAACGATCTGGTTTGGTTGTCTACCAGGAATATAAAACTTAAAGTTTCCTCCTGGAGGTTGGGTCCCAGATTCATCGGGCCGTACAGGATCAGTTCCATAATTAATCCTGTGGCATTTCGTCTGGACCTCCCTCCTACGTTTAAAATTCATAATGTGTTTCACAAATCATTACTTAAAAAGTATGTGGCACCAGTCATACCGTCACCTCTACCTCCTCCTTCAGTGGTGGTCAATGATAACGTGGAATTTCAGGGGTCGAAAATCATTGACTCACGTCTCAGTCGCCGATCCCTTCAGTACTTGGTTCATTGGAGGGGGTATGGTCCTGAGGAGAGGACGTGGGTCCCTGCGTCTGATGTTAACGCAGATCGATTGGTTCGGACCTTTCACACACTCACCCGGGCAGACCTGGCCCTGAGGGTCCGGAGGCCCCTCGTAGAGGGGGGGTACTGTCATGGGTGTATCGCCACGAGGATCGTCGCGATTACACACTCTGACTTCTCACAGCTGAGTTGCTGTTTCTTTGTGTTTGGTAATGAGGGAGTTAATTTTACCTAGCTCTTTGCTAAGACTAGGTCCAGCCTCGCCCGGCTGCTTTTGATTATGTTCTAATTAGATTCCTTCATATACCTGCCAGTCTGCTTGTTAGATGCCGGTGAAAGCATTCATGTAGTCTAGCAGACTGGATCAGTTCTGAGAATACTTAAGCTAAGAGCTCCTTAGTTGTTTTAACTCTTACAGCTTATAGTTTATCTCTGAGACCTTAGGTGTTCCTACTGTGTGTGAGTGTTGTATGTAAGACTTTATTTACTTTATTTCTTGTCTTTCTTGTATGTCTTTCTGTTCATTAACCGTTACCTGTTCATTCCCTTTGGTGGTAATCAGGGTCCTTCTTAGGACTAGATTACAGTTGGCAGGGATTGATAGGAGACAGGGTTTACGCTGGTGGCCTGGACCTCTGTACCTTTAACAGTACCTCCAGGTAGAGGGATTAGTTAGGACCCCAGTTTAGGGTCAGCATAGACCCCGGTCACCCTCTAGCCGGAGACAGCGTATAACAGATTCCGTATTGACCCACTGGACATTCTGTCAGGTAATTCTATGTTATCATATATCTATGCGCATGTTATATAGTATGTTGCCCTTTTGATATAGATTACTGACATCACATATATATATCTGCTATACAGCGTGACAGGTAAGAATCCATCCAGGAGATACGGGATACAATTTGGCCCTATATATCCCTATAGGGACTGCAATAGCCTAAATCCCCAAAACCTCCTGCCCTGACAAGGGCAATCCACAATAATAAGGAGGCCCAGCACTCTCCCTGTGTGCGTTTCTTCCCTCGATGGAGTCTTCAGGTGACCTGTAGCATAACTAGAGTCTTTATGGTAATTAGTGCAGAGTAAAGTGAGTCCACTTTATGCCAAAGGTCACATAACCTAGTTAGAGCCCCTATTCCCTTTTTTAGACAGCATTTATTTTTCACGTTAGTGACCTAGTAAAAGTTAAGTTTTAATATAAACTCTCACAGTTTTCTGTATTGCATTTGACATTGTGAGGTCCTATGAATTTTGAGGTGGGCACTTAGTCCCACGCTATTGCTTTTTCTCCGTTGTATGTGGTGCCATGTACTGGCCAAATATATAAAGTATTTATATTTTAATTTCTATTTTTAAATGTATTATTCTTTATCTACTGTTTACCCCAAAAAGAAAGCGGACACCCCTTTAAAGAATCACACTTACCAGACTCTAAACAATAGAGTTGGCAAGTGAATGGGCTGTCACGTACAAATCTGCTTTGCTGTCAGGTCTCCCTGCATTCGACACCTGTTGGCTCCCCCTGCTGGCCGGAAGGAGTATCACTTGTGCAGAGTTAGTGAGAGCTGAGTGATACTGGGACTCAATGTGTGTGAGAGCGGAGTGATATTGGGACCTGATCTATGTGTGTGAGCTGCAGTGCGAGGGAACTGACAGCGACGCCGATCTCGGTGTGAGAACCCACGTTCCAGATGTAATTGTTTAGGGTCTAGTGAGTGCGATTTTTTTGGGTGGAGGTGTCTGATTTCTTTAACTAAGGGTCCTGCTGTATTCTTTAACAATTCTAATTGTTTTAGATGCCTGGACGCTTCCTCATTGAACCGCAACTAGGGCTTATTTTTGGAGTAGGGCTTATATTTCAAGCTTACTTCAAAAAGGCCGAAAATTCCTGCTAGGGCTTATTTTCAAGGTAGGGCTTATTTTCAGGAAAACAAGGTATACCGTATATAATATAAAAAGAAAATAATTAATGAAGCATGGCAACAGCAGTGATCAGAATTTTTTTTATTTTGTGTACGTAACAGTTTGAAATACTAGGGCAATAGAATCCTAAGCAATTAGCCAAAATCCAGAGGCAAGAAAAATAGGTAAATCAATTATGTAACCCAACACTTAAGGACTTTATGTTCTAATCCACACTTTTAATAACATGGATATACTCCAAAACAAAGTCCATAAACCTAATATTTGCTGAAGCTATAATCTACGACACAAATGTCAACCACGATAATTGCCACAGTGGAAACGCCATTGACATTCTCACAGAGCTTTCCGCTTACATCCTGTTATTTTTTTACTTATCAGAGCAAGAAGCATTTGTTATTAACTTATTCTACTACCGTTTTAATCCTAAAAAGGAATGTATCACAATCTCTAGGAATCTTTCAAGAGTACATCCTCATACTTTCAGCTTGTACTTTTAAGCACTCATATCATATAAGTTATCAAAGAAAGTTTTTCAAATGTCTAGGAAGATTCAAAGGCCGATATCCAAGATAATAAATGCAATAGGTGGACTACAGTACCCAAAAAAGAAGATCAAAATTAGGTAAATGTTTTTTTTTTTTGGTCTTAGCATACTTTTCTAATGTTACTCTATCTAACTACAGATTTCAGAATGCTGTCAATATGCAATATGCACACTGTCAGGAGTCCTCTCTATTTCCAGCTCGGGCAGGAGGTCATGTGAGCATTATTATGTGATTTGCTTCATTGCGTTCACGTGCAAATTAACTTCTAATCGGCTTCTCCCAATAGAGAAGACTAATAGTGTGAGATTGAGAGTGATGATTTATACTGTGCATATTGCATACTTTCAGGATTTGGCATCATAGGATGACTTCAAAAATGTATGTCAATCTCAGAAAACCATTTTAAATAGTTTCAGTAACAAAATAAATAAATATATATATATATTATAATTATATACCCAGGACTATATCTATAACATGGGGACATTCTCTACGTCTAGAGGTAAGAAGGTTTCTGCCCCAATATAGAATTGTGTTTTTTTTTGGGTGTGACACCTAACCAAGAACCCCAAAATAGTATCAATTAAACTGTCTGCTCACCACACAAAGAGTAAGCCCTCAGACAGATTCATCGATGGAGGAAATAAAGTGTTTTATTTTCACCACTTAAATAAAAAAAATGTATTGAAGCTTGGTAACATTGTAATCATACTGATGTGGAGAATCATGTTACCAGGTCATTTTTTTCTACACAATGAACACCTTAAAAAAACAAAATCTGTAGCAGATTTGCATATTTTTCTCTATTTTATTCCACTTGATCAGACACAGATCTCCCTGAGAATCTGCCTCTAGGGCTTAATTTAAATGAAAGGCGGATATACCAGTATGAGTGTAATGCTTCCCACGGCTGCGGGGCGTTGGGACATGGCATAGCTTGCCTAACTAGCCAATGCTCCCACGTCGCTAGTCCACGATGACGTGAGGCATGCGTCCCAGATGGTAAGAGAATGTGGACCCACTGGACCACGGAGGGAGACCCGGGCCTGCCCGGACTAGGGGAGGGCAGCGACCGGGATCCGTGGCAGCTGAGCATGTGGGCAAGATGGCGACCTGCAGGACTAGACAACACCGCACAACTTCAGGTATGAAGAAACATAAAGTTTACTTAAAGACACACACAGTACATAAACAGAACATAATGCCGGGCTCCCGATTCCGCACATCAGAGAAGGGTACACGTCTCAGGATCACAGACGAATGCAGGAGGACCTCACGGGTAGATGCAGTCCAAGGTTATCTGGCACGGGCATACTTGGGCGGCCTCTCTCTCAGGCCTCAGACGTAGCACAGGCTCAGCAGGAGAACACCAGACACCGACCTCAGACAGACTTCAGACGATGGCGGGGTCATCACGGGTTGATGCAGTCCAGGGTCATCTGGCACGGGCATACTAGAACGGCCTCTCTCTCAGGCCTCAGGCGTAGCACAGGCTCAGCAGGAGAACATCAGACACAGACCCAGGACAGATGTCATCACAGGGTAGACCACGGAGGAACCGGCAGGACATCGGTGTAAGGTTCTTTGTCTCTGTTGACATGTTCCTTGAAACTCAGTTTTCTGTTGGCCATTTTGCTTTCTGTCTTTCTGCAGCTCTTGCCCTCAGTTAATATGGAGTTTCCAGTTTTCATGTTCCCGCCCTGATTCTTCCCTCTTGCTTCTTAAGCAGCCTCAGCTGAACAATCAGTGCTCCTGAATCAAGCCTCAGTCAGTCTGTGACCTGACTCCTGGAAGCCTTGGACTTGTACTCCAGCTATTCCCTACTGAGGAACCTTGGAACACTTTTGGACTCTGGAAACCTGCTGTTTGGTGAATCCATGTTTGCAGAGGAATTACGGTACAGAGAAGAGATCCTGAACCTGCTTTGGAGATTTATTGTAGTGCTTGAAGTTACTCTGGCCTGCTGTGTCTCCTGTCGCTGTTCCTGCAAACTGTGTGAACTTTTCAGCATGCTTGTATGAAGTAATACAAGTCATTTAATTTCAACCTATGTCTCCTGTGTTTTCCTCGCACCCAAGCACAAGACGCTATAGGAACTGTACACTATACATGACAAGATTCAGGAGCCAATGTTTAGTGTCTGCTGGGTCTGGGAAAGCCGTGTCTGCTGTGACTGTGGATATCAGATGTCCGTTTAATACCTTATGTGATGACAGTGGTTGTGACTTCTCACAACCATTCCAGGTGAGCGCATTCCCTTAAAATTTTACTCTGGAGTGTTACCACAGGTAAACACTATTGTTTTTTTTTTTTTTTTTTTTCCTTTCCTCTTCCAGCACTTCTGCCTTAAAAGATCTGGAAGATGGAGGCCCGCATAAAGGAACTTTGCGGAGTGACTGATACAATCCTTTCAGATGTACAGACTTTAAAAACCCGTTTTGCAAGCCTACAGGACCTCACTAATCATAATTTGCAAGTGTTTGGACAGACTACCCAGGAATTGCGAGCCAGGATTGAGGCTCTAGAGGAACGAGCCCAGGCTCCTGCCATAACCCCGAGTTCTGGGATCCCAAATTACCTCCTTTTCGTTTTGGCGGTGAACGTGAGAAATTCAGGGGATTTATTAATCAATGCAATTTATTTTTCTCTGCACATGCTTCACAATTTCCCACTGAACGATCCAAAGTGCTTACTATAATCATGTTGCTTACCAATAAGGCTTTGATGTGGGCAAACCCTCTGATTGAGACTGAGGATGATTGTTTGAATCACCTTGATGCTTTTATTTCAGCCATGGGGCAGGTGTTTGATGACCCCAATCGAGGTGCAACAGCTGAAGCAGCCATGTTAACTTTGCGCCAAGGTAAGCGTTCAGTAGCCGAATATGCCCTGGATTTCAGGAGATGGGCTCTTGATACCACTTGGGACACTTCCGCTAAAAAATCTATTTTTCGGAAAGGGTTGTCTCCACTGATTAAGAATGAACGTGCTCGTGCCGACCCTCCCACTGCGTTAGGTGACTTTATTAACTATTGTATCCGTATTGATGCTCGTCTGACTGAACGCAGACAAGAGAGATGGTTCGAAAATAATCGCACTAACCTTTTACTACCTCCCTCCTCAGCTAAGGAACCTTTGAGTAGGATCACAAGGGAACCAGAACCTGAACCCATGCAGGTGGACTCTTTACAAAGACGGGTTAGTGATGCACGCAAAGAACATCGTATAAAGGAAAATCTATGTTTCTACTGTGGTAAGTCAGGGCACTTCATTATAAACTGCCCCAGCCGTTCTCGTAAGACTACTGCAGCAGTCATTCACTGTGAGTGTTGCGAGAGGAGCTCTGTCATGTCCGAGCCTCAGGCTCCAGAGAGATCTGCTGCAAGAGATCTTGATTTCTCGGACTTAAACTCTGTTAGTTCTGGGGACGATGACGGTATAAACGCTGCAATTTTTCAAGTTTCCTCAGCGGTGTCCCAGCTGAGTTGTAAAAGAAACAATTCTCATTGCTTCCTTTCCATCAAACTCTGGGTTGACTCAGTCTGGGTGTCTAGCTCTGCTATGATCGACTCAGGAGCAAGTGGAAATTTCATGGATATCTCCTTTGCTCTGAAAACGGGATACGTTCAGTGAAGAAGGCTACTCCAGTACAGATGGAGACTGTGGATGGCTCTCTACTGACGTCTGGACCAGTGGATCAAGAAACAGAGCCTTTGAGGGTCCTTATGGGTAAAGATCATCAGGAGAAAATGTCTTTTTTGCTTATCTCTTCTCCCCACTTTCCCATTATTCTAGGGCTACCATGGCTGCAGGCGCAGAATCCTACGATTAACTGGGAGACCAAGGAATTAGACTTTCCGGAGAAACAGATGAGTCAAGGAGTTTCAGCTTGCTCTGTTCCTAAAGGAACCATGTCAGTCCCTGAACTACCAGCTGTATACCAGGACTATGTGGATTTATGTGACAAGAAGAACGCTGATCAGCTTCCTCCTCACCCTCCATATGATTGTCCAATTGAATTATTGCCTGGAGCCGAGATACCTTTTGGTAAGATCTACCCCTAGCGGGGCCCGAGCTAAAAGCTTTGAAGGATTATATAGACGAAAATTTAGCCAAGGGCTTCATACGCCCCTCTTCATCTCCCGCAGGTGCACCCATCTTCTTTGTGAAGAAGAAAGATGGATCTCTGAGACCCTGCATAGACTATAGGGAACTCAATAAGGTTACTATTAGAAACCGTTATCCATTGCCTTTAATCCCTGAGTTGTTGGAGAGAGTGCGGCATGCCAAAATTTTCTCTAAATTGGATCTCCGTGGGGCCTATAACTTGGTCCGTATTAGACCTGGGGATGAATGGAAGACTGCTTTCAGGTCACGCTATGGACACTTTGAATATCTAGTTATGCCTTTTGGTCTGAGTACCGCACCAGCCACTTTCCAACACTTCGTGAATGATATCTTCAGGGATCTCCTAGATACATTTGTGGTGATTTATCTGGATGATATTCTAATTTTTTCTAACTCCACAGAGGAACATCATGGACATGTGAGAATGGTCTTAGAACGCCTAAGACAAAACCATCTCTACATCAAACTTGAAAAATGTGAATTCCATAGGACCGAAATTCAATTTCTGGTGTATGTACTATCTACGCAAGGGATTAGTATGGATGGAAGCAAGACCCAAGCCATCAAGGATTGGCCAATTCCTAGAAATGTGAAGGAGGTGCAGCGTTTCATTGGGTTTGCCAACTTCTATAGACGTTTCATTAAGAATTTTTCTGAGGTAGTGTCACCTATCACCCAACTTACCCGGAAACAGTCTAGGTTCTCCTGGACCCCGCAAGCTCAGGAAGCATTTTCCTGTTTAAAGGATAAATTTACCACCGCACCTATCTTAGTACATCCCAACCCGAGCTTGCCTTCATAATAGAGGTGGATGCTTCAGACTGTGCCGTTGGAGCTATACTCTCTCAGAGAACAGGTGAGAAGAATGTCTTGCATCCCTGTGCCTTCTTTTCCCAGCAGTTGTCTTCGGCTGAGAGGAACTACGATGTGGGCAATAGAGAATTGTTGGCCATTATTGCCGCCTTCAAGGAATGGAGACACCTTCTTCAGGGAGCTGCACAGCAAATAGTCGTCCTGACAGACCATCGTAACCTTGAATTTATCAGGTCGGCTAAGTGCCTGACTCCTCGCCAGGCTCGCTGGAATCTTTTCCTAAACCAATTTAAATTTGTCATTTCTTATAGACCAGGATCACGCAATGGAAAGGCTGATGCACTCTCTAGGATTCATTCAGCAGAGACACGTCCACTTACTCCTCCTAAGACTATTCTTCCTGACTCTAGATTCCTGGGAGTGATTCATAATCAAGACCTACTTAAGGACATCAAGGAAGCATACCATGCGGATTCTTTGTTGGCTCAACCCCCAAGGGACGTAAGTCTTGTCTTTAAGAATGGTGTGTGGATTCAGGGACAACGTCTGTATATACCTGAAACAGTCAGATTGAGAGTATTGCAACTCATCCACGATTCCAAGATAGCCGGGCATAGGGGAATTCTAAAGACACAAGAATTTTTTTCTCGTTTCTTTTGGTGGCCCACTTACAGGAAAGATGTCTTAAACTATGTCACTTCATGTGAAGTCTGTGCAAGATGCAAAACACCTCGCTCCTCACCAACTGGTCTGTTGCAACCTCTTCCCACCCCTCCCGCCCGTGGGGATCCATTTCTATGGACTTCATTGTGGAGTTACCAACCTCTCAAGGGAAGAACACCATTCTAGTGGTGGTTGACCGTCTAACAAAGGCAGCTCATTTTATCCCTTGTGTCGGCTTACCCACTGCAAAACAGACATCAGACTTGATGATTAAGAATGTGTTTCGCTTACATGGAGTACCGGATGAGGTCATTTCGGATCGAGGGGTGCAATTCACTTCAAGGTTTTGGCAAAATTTCTGTGCAGCATTGGACATTAAAGTAAACCTTTCTTCTGCTTTTCATCCCCAGACTAATGGACAGACAGAACGAACCAATCAGACCCTGGAGCAGTATCTCCGCTGTTTTATCTGCCACCTACAGGATGATTGGGTGGATCTACTTCCACTGGCTGAGTTCTCTTATAACAACTCTCAGAGCGCCTCCACTAAGCAGTCTCCTTTTTACTCCAATCTAGGTTATCATCCTAACATTCTTCCTCGATTTCCCATAGATACGCCCTTGCCGGCAGTGGCTGAAAGAATCACTTCTTTACAAAAGAATATGGATCTTCTAAAGGAAAAATCTAGAATTGGCTCAGGAAAGGTACAAGAAAGCAGCAGATAAATTTCGTAAACCTGCACCAGCTTTCAAGGTAGGAGATTTGGTCTGGCTGTCAACCAGAAATCTTAAATTAAAGATTCCATTCGTCTAAATTGGGACATAAGTACATTGGACCTTATAAGATCAATAAGATTATAAGTGCTGTTGCTTGTCGTCTTCAACTGCCCAGAACTATGAGAATCCACCCTGTCTTTCATGTATCCCTACTAAAGGCTGCAACACCCAATACGTTTCCTGGACGTTCTTCTCCTTGCCCTGACCCAGTGCTGGTCGATGGTCAGGAAGAATTTATGGTGGAAAGGATTCTAGATTCCAGGTTGTACAGAAATCAGTTGCAATATTTGATTAAATGGCAGGGCTACCCAGTGGAGGACAACTCATGGGAACCAGTCAATAATGTAAATGCTCCTCGCCTGCTCCGCCAGTTTCATCAGAGGTACCCTGACAAGCCTGGTCTGAGGTCATCCGGAGGTTGTCCCTAAGGGGGGAGTAATGTAAGGTTCTTTGTCTCTGTTGACATGTTCCTTGAAACTCAGTTTTCCGTCGGCCATTTTGCTTTCTGTCTTTCTGCAGCTCTTGCCCTCAGTTAATATGGAGTTTCCAGTTTTCATGTTCCCGCCCTGATTCTTCCCTCTTGCTTCTTAAGCAGCCTCAGCTGAACAATCAGTGCTCCTGAATCAAGCCTCAGTCAGTCTGTGACCTGACTCCTGGAAGCCTTGGACTTGTACTCCAGCTATTCCCTACTGAGGAACCTTGGAACACTTTTGGACTCTGGAAACCTGCTGTTTGGTGAATCCATGTTTGCAGAGGAATTACGGTACAGAGAAGAGATCCTGAACCTGCTTTGGAGATGTATTGTAGTGCTTGAAGTTACTCTGGCCTGCTGTGTCTCCTGTCGCTGTTCCTGCAAACTGTGTGAACTTTTCAGCATGCTTGTATGAAGTAATACAAGTCATTTCATTTCAACCTATGTCTCCTGTGTTTTCCTCGCACCCAAGCACAAGACGCTATAGGAACTGTACACTATACATGACAATCGGGACATCAGGAACACGGACTGGATCTCAGGTACTCAGGAACACAGACAGGACATCAGGAACACGGATTGGATCTCAGGAACTCAGGAACACAGACAGGATCTCAGAAACACGGATTGGATCTCAGGTACTCAGGAACATGGACAGGATATCAGGAACATGGATTGGATCTCAGGGACACAGGAACACGGACTGGAACTCAGGAACACGGACAGGAACACGGACTGGAACTCAGGAACACGGACAGGAACACGGACTGGAACTCAGGAACACGGACTGGAACTCAGGAACACGGACTGGAACTCAGGAACACGGACTGGAACTCAGGAACACAGACTGGAACTCAGGAACACGGACTGGAACTCAGGAACACGGACTGGAACTCAGGAACACAGACTGGAACTCAGGAGCACAGACTGGAACTCAGGAACACAGACTGGAACTCAGGAACACAGACTGGAACTCAGGAACACAGACTGGAACTCAGGAACACGGACTGGAACTCAGGAACACGGACTGGAACTCAGGAACACGGACTGGAACTCAGGAACATGGACTGGAACTCAGGAACACGGACTGGAACTCAGGAACATGGACTGGAACATCAGAACACTGGCATCGGACTCCGGACATCTGGCAACGATCGGCAGGCTCCGGACATCTGGAAGTGGTCATCGGACATCGGACATCAGGCCTTAGTCATCAGGCATCGGACATCTGGCAGCGACCTGAAAAGGAACCCCAGCGGTCTGGTGCAAGCCCCGCCAGGCTCAACGGGAGCTGGCCGGGAATTGCACAGAAGCTGAGCACAGAGTAACAGAAACTCAGCGCACACACCGGACTCCTCCTTCCAAGATGAACTCAGGTTATATAGCAAAGAATCACAGTCACTGGCACAGGGTTCAGGACACAGAAGGACTTCAGGAACATAACACAGAGGACACAGTTCAGACAGTCAGGTACAGGAACAGATCCAGGATCAGGGATTCAGGTAACAAGACACAGCAGGAACAGGCCTGGTTATGCAGCCTCCAGGAAGGGCGATCTGGGTACTCAGCCCCCAGAACAGTAGGAAACACAAGACACAGTTCAGACATTCAGGTACAGGAACAGATCCAGGATCAGGGATTCAGGGAACAAGACACAGCAGGAACAGGCCCGGATATGCAGCCTCCAGGAAGGGCGATCTGGGTATTCTGCCCCCCAGAGCTGGCGGAAACACAAGACACAGTTCAGACATTCAGGTACAGAAACAGATCCAGGATCAGGGATTCAGTGAACAAGACACAGCAGGAACAGGCCTGGATATGCAGCCTCCAGGAAGGGCGATCTGGGTATTCTGCCCCCAGAACAGGCGGAAACACAAGACAGGACAAAGGGAATCAGCTCTCCAGAACTGATCGCACTCAGAGCAGGATCTGAACACACAAACACACACGGCTAGGTTCAGGAACTCAATGCAAACTCAATGCAAGGCTCTGGCAACGCCCCACAGGGCTGGGGAACTTTATATATGAGCTGCTTCACAGCGATAGGCTGGAGCAGCAATTCTAGTGCACACCCATTCCTCATAAAAGCAGGACAGGTGTGGCCGCGCCCCCTATGCAGAGCCAGACACAACTCAGCACAGAAGGACACCTGACAGTGGCTGCAGCCTCAACACACGTAGTAAGTCATGCACCACTGCAGAGGACTTTGCAACCTACGGGTAGCTTCCACAGCAGGCCAGAGACCGAACATGCGGGTGGTCATGCAACGCAGTGGAGACACTCACGCAAGTACGGCTACGCAGCAGGGCTGGGAACTGAGCAGCATCCATACAGGTAACAGACAACAGTATCCCAGCTGGTTAGAGGGAAGGGAGCAAAAGGGTTAAAGCAAAGACATGCAAAGTAACGCTGGAAAACAAAGTACAGACAATACCAGCGTTACAATGAGACATGTAGATCAGGAGAGCAGACTGTCAGTCATTGCATGTCTCACGCTGGAACACCATGTTTCATTTAAAATAAGCTGTGGAGGCAGATTTTCTGAGAGATTTGTATGCAGCCCATAGATCTTAACAGTATTTACATATTAAGAAAAATGAAGATTACTTTGTAATACGACATCGGATTGCATATAGCAAATAATGATTTTATTCAACTTTGTATGATCTGCATGCCTATACAGACGTCTTAGAAGGGTTGATCCTACTAACAGATTCCCTTTAAGGCTGTGTGCCTAGGATCAATCATACTAGCATTCTGGACACAGCATACATCGGAGCTTCGCGGGAACATTTTGGATAATAAATTGGTGAACAAGGGAATGACTATTGTTTTTGTTTCTTTCTTTTTATGTTTTTCAGGTATCCTTTTCTGGACTACTTATTTGTTGGATTACATCAGACCTGCATGGATTTTTTTTTTCAATAAATTGGTTAACGAGGGATAGTGTAGGGGAGTCTTTATTCAAATAAAGTGGTTTTTTGTGTGTTTGCTTTTATTTTTGATTACTGAGTTAGTAATGGGGGTGTCTGATAGATACCTTTCCATTTCATTAACCCCAGGGTTTGATGGTAGCTGTGATTTTTGACAAATCACAGCTGACATCAACCCCAACTACCATTAACCTGATTGCCACCGCACCACCGCAATTGTGAATAGCCGGGCAAAGAGATAGAATTGGCACGTCTAATGTGATGCACCAATTCTGGGGTGGCTGCGGGCTTTTATTTTTAAGCTGGAAAGGGCCCAATAACCAGGGACCTTCCCAGCTTGATAATATAAGCCTGCTGCTGTCTGTTTTACCTTGTCTGGATATCAAAAATAGGGGAAACCCCAAGTTGTTTTTTTTTCATTTATTTATTAGGTTAATATACAGTAGGCACAGTAAACTACAAATGCAAGGCACTAATTATATATCTCCCGGATATCTGTCAATCTCTCTTTGTACCCCATATCTATCTGTCTATCACTGGCAGAGAAAGACAGCAAATGGCCCCTGTGCAAGAACAATATACAGTATGTGCACATTGCAACTCAATAGCTCCTAAAAATGCAAAATTGCACGTGCTTTGGAAGTAGAAATGGGCCCCCTTACCTCTTAGGCCGGCGTCACACTAGCGAGTTTGATGCGAGTTAGTCACACGACTAACTCGCATCAACATCCGGCACGGCCGCCCACTCTCGGACCAGAGTGCGCGGCTGCATGTATTTCTATGCCGCCGCGCACTTTGGTCCGAGAGCGGGCGGCCGTGCCGGGTGTTGATTCGAGTTAGTTGTGCGACTAACTCGCATCAAACTCGCTAGTGTGACGCCGGCCTTAGACCCTTGTGCAGCCGCACAAATTGCACCAATGATATGTCTGTCCACTATCTATATCTTTGCACATCTAATTACATACCAAAGAGAGACAAAACCAAATGCGTCAAAAACACATAAAAAAACGCAAGGAAAAACAAAAGTGAGTTGAGGTGCGGTATTCTTGTGGAAATTCAGCTGTGAGAAATCCTGAATGAACACTGATTGTGGGAATATACCCTAAATGGTTAAAAAGGTTTGGGGGGTAAGGTTTCTCCTTGTGGAGAGTGACATACCAGCTCTGGCGTGTCGAGGTAAGGAGGCTTATTCGCCGTGCAATGCTCCTCTGGAAAATTTTAATATGCAAATTGCCTCTTCAAACAAAGAGGACTTGTACTCTATAGCGCCACCTATTGGAAGTAGCGATCCTACAAGTCACAATCAACCCTTTAACGAGTCTTGTAATATGACTTAGGATAAAAGCCAAATCAGAATCTCCATTTGCAGACACGGTGTTTCGGACTGTTGGTCCTCGTCAGTGCAAAGTAGGAGAGATCTGATTTGGCTAGATGAGAGGCTCTGGACTGGGGTCTGGGGGGTAAGGTTACTCCTTGTGGAGAGTGACATACCAGCTCTGGCGTGTCGAGGTAAGGAGGCTTATTCGCCGTGCAGTGCTCCTCTGGGAAATTTTAATATGCAAATTGCCTCTTCAAACAAAGAAGACTCGTTAAAGGGTTGATTGTGACTTGTAGGATCGCTACTTCCAATAGGTGGCGCTATAGAGTACAAGTCCTCTTTGTTTGAAGAGGCAATTTGCATATTAAAAAGGTTTGATAATTAGTGTTAGCAAAAGTACTGCTGCAGACTATGACAATGCTATTCATGCAGCTAAAGATACCAGAAATCCCAACATACTAACAAAAGCGCTGGTGTGATCAGAATCCTAGTGTGGTGCAGACAGGTATGCCATAAGCGCTCTGCAGCTGCATTAAGAAACTAAGATAAAAAGTGGGGGAAGTGGCTTTGACAGTCACTGCTGTAAGTCTTAATCTGCAATGTTTTGGTTTTTTTTTGCCTTCAGGGCCTTGGACAGAACACCTGTAAAATTGGCTTCTGTGAAACAAATTGAGTCAGATAGGATATGATATGCAGTAGGTCAGATGGACCCATCCATCATTCATTTTAGCAAGGAGTGTCACTTTGAGGGCTCATACCCATTTGTGGAAAAAAAAAGGTCCGTTTTCTGCATGGAAAAAAAGGTCAGAATATATGCAATTGTCATGCGATTGTCATGCGATTTGTATGCGATTTTTAATCGCACCATCCGTTTTCCATCCCTTTTCCATCTTTATGCAATGCGATTTTAACATGACGTTTTAGATAGAGCAGTTCTCTCTATGTCAAAATTCATGTAAAAATCACATTGTCAAAAAAAAATGTACACAAAAAGCAAATAATTATATATATATACTGTATATATATATATATATATAGGTCATACACTTCTACATAGTATAATAGCCGCTAATTCATCCCGGCTATACTGGAAAATCACACTGACAGCTTTAATAAAAAATGGAAAGAATACATATACACACATAAAATGCATATATATATATATACATATATATATATTATATATATATACATATATACATGTCATTGTGACATATATATATATACAGTAGGTCATACACTTCTACATAGTATAATAGCCGCTAATTCATCCCTGGCTATACTATAAAATCACACTGACAGCTTTAATAAATAATGGAAAGAATACATATACACACATAAAATACATATATACAGTGCAGACCAAAAGTTTGGACACACCTTCTCATTCAAAGATTTTTCTGTATTTTCATGGCTATGGCTATGGCTATCCCTATTGACAACTCTCAATTATTAACCTGGCTTAAAGTCACCTTTCAATAGCAAGGTGGCTTTAACCCATTATTAACCCATTCACCACCGCTACAGGGCAATGAGAATAGATGGGCAAAGTGCCAGAAAGGGCGAATCTAATTATAGATTTGCCTTTTCTGGGGTGTCTTGGGGCAGATGTTAGTAGCCAGGGGGGGCATTAAATAAATGCACTCTCCCTGGCTTCGCTTGCTTTGTCTGTCTGGTTGAGAAAATAGGGCGGGAGCCCAAGCATTTTTTTTCAACGAATTTACACCTTTAATTAACCCCTACATGTGTGAAATTTTGCACACAGCCACTCATGTAATTGTTAGTGAAAACCATATATCAAACTACATGAAATGACATGGTTAACTGTATGTAAACCATGTGTCATTTCATGTCGGGTTCTGTAATTTCACAAAAGCCGGTAATTGAATTAGCAGCTATTACAGTATGTAGAAGTGTATGAACTATAAATATATATATATATGTGTCACAATGACATGTATATATATATATATATATGTATTCTATGTGTATGTATCTAGTGTTTTGTGAGCTGTCAGTGTGATTTTACAGTAGCCAGGGATGAATTGCCGGCTTTTCAAAGGACACCAGTGCGTATAAATCGGACAGCACTCACATGGTGCGAGTGCTGTGCAATTATTTTTCGCACCCATTGACTTGCATTGGCGATTATCATGCCAAAATCGCAGCAAATCGCAGCTTGCTGTGATTTTTTTCTCAGACCGATTTCAGCTGAGAAAAAAAATCGCAAATGAGAAGTCACCTATTGACTAACATTGGTCCGATTGCAATCCGATTTTTTATCGGCTTGCAATCGTCCGTTTTCATCGCCAGTGAGTATGAGCCCTAATGATGTATCATGTACCTGATTTATTAGGTGTTCTCTGAGTGACTGTTCTTTTTTCAAAATACACTTACTCAGTCATGGAAGTAACTGGGGTTACCAGAGATAATGATCCCAAGGACGCTCCAGCTACAGAGCACATTGACGTTCTCACTGTGCACTGGCCAAAGACAGGTTCTATCTGCTTGAGATTAGGTTGCCACTCTTGGATCCATTGGACCCATGAATGAGTCTGATTACACTGAAGATCTATTGGCCAGCTGTTTTTCTCTTAGGTAATGTAAAGGCACTATTGAGCTATGTGTTGTTTTTACGGTTTAATTGCTAGCTTTCGATCAATATTATGTGCAAATATGCCGAGAAGTGACATTATCACTGCAGTATAACCTTTATCTATGTGAGCATTTCTAGAAAAGAGAAACATGAAAGTAAATTCTGATGATCCACTAGATATATAAGTGACAGTGACTATTTATTGCACCAATGACCTTTTGTTGTGCATTCTAATAGGAAAACTGTAAGATGTCCTATTACCAGCGATAAGATAATGCAGACCAACCATTCCTCAGCTAAATAGGATTACTGGGAAGGAAGCGGCTTCATTAGTCTTTGCCGGCCAGCAAAAGGAGAAAAAATAAGGTCATCAGTAATAAAAGATCTCTTGAAGAAGCAAAGTTAAGATGCAAAGGTAGCACTGTGAATTATAGAATCAGAACACGGTGGTACAGATACAAATTACAGCTCCTTCTTGACATTTTTCTCTTTTAGCAGTAGTTGCTAAGTGTGTGTACAAAGTAATGATGATAAATGCTACATGACTAGGTAAACTAACAAGGTAATTTAGCCGGACAGAGAAAATCTTGTGAGTAAATTGCTTTAAGGTCACAAGTGCAAATTGCTCCAACAGAATCACAAAGGCTAGGAAACATGAAAATGGCTAAAAAATAATAGAAAAAAAGTAGCCACATAGGAGAGTTAGTATATAATCCATACCAATTTTTGTGAGGAACATGCTCATGATATTATGTGTGTTTCTTGCTGTTTAGGGAATTATTTTAGAGCTCATTCACATGGCTGCTTTTCCAAGCTTCTTCTACCCATAGAAAAAATGACAGCGCTAAGATGGAACACAAATGGCCTCATTTAGACATCAGGATTTTGACATATGAGTAAAGTGGAGCAAATGTCATGAGTGATTTTTATCAGAGTATCTTCAGACTTTCATCAGTTTTTTTCATTGATGAGAAAAAAAAATTTCTCCACCTTCTCCTTCCAGTCAGTGAAAAACAGATATCACACGGATGGCATCTGAGTGGTGTATGACTTTTTGGATGACCCATAGACTTTCATTGCTGATTTGGATCTGAGACTAACAGCGGACATGTCTCCGAGATTTTGCATGGACCACTCTGTCCAAGAGAAAAGTGTGACGTGATCAGCCCCATAGACTGTCATTGATACAAGTCCTATCTGTGAAAAAAAATTGGATATCATTCATACGTGAAAAACTGACATGTGCGTGAGCTCTTAGAGTTTGAAGAGGATCAAGTTCAAAATTTACATTAAAAAGTGTTAAAAGAGTAATTGAAGCTATTTTGATGTGGGTTTTTGAGTGGATCCATTTCAAAATCCCTCTAAAAAACTCAATGTGAATTTAGCTTTAAACTATGAATTCTTGCCCCCCTAAAAAATTCCATTCATTGGCTCCAGATACCAGCATAAGGCCATGATCTCACTATCAGTATTTGGTCAGTGTTTATCCTTAGTATTTGAAAGCCAAAACCTGGAGTGGAACAGTCAGAGGAAAAGTATAATAGAAACACGTCACTACTTTCGTATTTATCACCCACTCCTGGTTTTGGCTTATTGATACTGATGTGAAATACTGACCAATTACTGATAGTTTGATTGTAGCCTTAATAAGTATCTCAGTATAGTGACATTTTTAAAAAGTACAAATAGTATTTAAAAAAAACTGTGACAAGTGTCAAAAAGTGACGGCACATACAGTACAGACCAAAAGTTTGGACACACCTCTCATTCAAAGATTTTTCTGTATTTTCATGACTATGAAAATTGTAGAATCACACTGAAGGCATCAAAACTATGAATTAACACATGTGGAATTATACAATACACTTTACAAAAAAGTGTGAATCAACTGAAAATATGTCTTATATTCTAGGTTCTTCAAAGTAGCCACCTTTTGCTTTGATTACTGCTTTGCACGCAGAAAAGGTGAACGGATGGACTCTACATGCCTAGTTCCCACCGTGAAGCATGGAGGAGGAGGTGTGATGGTGTGGGGGTGCTTTGCTGGAGACACTGTTGGGGATTTATTCAAAATTGAAGCGGTGAGCGGTCCAGCTCACCCCAAACCATCTCGATTGGGTTCAGGTCTGGTGACTGTGGAGGCCAGGTCATCTGGCGTAGCACCCCAACACTCTCCTTCTTGGTCAAATAGCCCTTACACAGCCTGGAGGTGTGTTTGGGGTCATTGTCCTGTTGAAAAATAAATGATGGTCCAACTAAACGCAAACCAGATGGAATAGCATGCTGCAGCAAGATGCTGTGGTAGCCATGCTGGTTCAGTATGCCTTCAATTTTGAATAAATCCCCAACAGTGTCACCAGCAAAGCACCCCCACACCATCACACCACCTCCTCCATGCTTCACGGTGGGTATTAGGCATGTAGAGTCCATCCGTTCACCTTTTCTGCGTGCAAAGCAGTAATCAAAGCAAAAGGTGGCTACTTTGAAGAACCTAGAATATAAGACATATTTTCAGTTGTTTCACACTTTTTTGTTAAGTATATAATTCCACATGTGTTAATTCATAGTTTTGATGCCTTCAATGTGATTCTACAATTTTCATAGTCATGAAAATACAGAAAAATTATTGAATGAGAAGGTGTGTCCAAACTTTTGGTCTGTACTGTACTTTTTATATTTTAACAACAATAAAAAAAAAACTTGGTGGAATGGTAACGGGTTTTTCTTGCTTATCTCATCCAAAAAAATAAATTATTTAAAATTAAATCCTATACACATCTTAAAACGATATATATAGAAAGTACAATTTGTACCGAAAAAATTATTATTGCCTTGCAGCAAAAATTAAAAAGTTATCAGCTCTGAAGTGTCAAAAAGAAAATTCAAAACATTTTGTTTGACCTAATCCTTAAGGGATTACAAATTAGGTCCTGATAATATCAGTGGGTTCCACAGACAAACTAAGGTCTGTAGGGACCTCCAGGCTGCCCCCAACTGCAGATGTCAGAGGAACAGGGAACAGGCTTGTTGAATTTTGCACGGCCCTGTTCAATTTACCTTTAAAATAATGGTATATGTCTTAGTTTAAACCATAGTACCATTCCAGTTTATTATAGAGGCTTTAAAAGGAGGCAAAGAGAAATGACCAGCTAAGGGAAGCTTATCTGTTAAAATCAGCTGCGGGAAAGTCAGTAGACCCTTCAGAATTTTCCATATTTCTACATAAATTTGACTATAACTACATCAGATGTTCACAGAAGCCCTAACAGTAGATAAAAAGAACCAAATAAACAAATGGACCAAAAATACACTTTGTCACACTTTTATTGACAAAAATGATCCAACATCACATGTCTCTGAGTGGCAAAAGTATGGGAACCTTTAAGATTAGCAGATATTTTGAAGGTGAAAATAGAGTCACAGGGATCTTTCAAAGTCTGATCTTCACAACACATTTGTGGAAATGTATTAAGCACAAACAAAGAAGATTTTTAATGACAGAAGAATAGTTGTTACAAAACCATCTCTATTGACTTTAGATGAGCTTAGATGCCATAAATCTACAGTCACAAAGATTGTGCACAAATTGAGGATATTCAAGACTATTATTACCCTCCCCAGGAGTGTTCTACCAACAAGATCACTCCAGGGGCAAAGAACATAACCTGTGAAGTCACAAAGGAACCCAAGGATACCCCTAAGCAGCTAAAGGTGTCTATCACAATGGCTAATATAAATGTTCAAAAGTCCACAATCAGGACATTGAACATCAATAGTGTGCATGGCAAGGATTGCAAAGAGAAAGCCACTGTTCTCCAAAAGGAACATTGTTGCCAATCTGAAATTTGTGAAAATCATCAGGATAAGCCACGAGGCTATTGGAACAATGTTTTGTGGACACATGCGACCAAAATACAGCATTTTTATTCAGATAATAAGCTTTATGTTTGGAAAAATAAAAACATTGCATAACAGTATAAAAACATCATACTACCTATGAATCATGATGGCAGCAGTATAATTGTGGGGGGTGTTTTGTTGCATCTGGGCCAAGACAGCTTACATTCATTGATAGAACAGTTAATTCAGAATTTTATCAGCAAATTCTAAAGGAAAATATCAGGACATCTGTCCACGAGCTGAATCTCAAGAAAACATTGGTCATGCAGTAAGACAACGAACCCAAAGCAGACAAGTCATTCTATAAAAGAATGGTTAAAGAAGTCAAAAGTTAAAGTATTGGAATGGCCAAGTCAAAGTCCTGACCTTAATCCTATACAAAATGTTTTGGAAGGACCTGAATGTGAGATAATGGAAGAAAACCCACTAACATAATAGAGATCCCTCCAAGCTGATGAGCAGGACTAATCTACAATTGCCAGAAATGTTTATTCTTTGCTGCACAAAGAAGTCACATCAAATACTGAATGCAAAAGTTCACATAATTTTATCACACCCAGACATGTGATATTGGATTATTTTCTTCATTTAATTGCAAAGTTTAATATATTTTATTTGTTTAATTTGGTTTTCTATATCTCCTTTTAGGACTTGTGTTAAAATCTGATGTAGTTTTAGATCAAATTTATGTAGTAATATGGAAAATTCTTAAGGTTTCACAAACTTTCAAGCATCACTGTACCTACTGTAAATGAAGCTTTCACAGTGTACAGGCAGTGGACAGCATGGTATTAACCCCTTTACGACCTATGACTTATAGGTATGTCATATGTCTCCACCCCTTCTTTGATGCGGGGCCTGCGCTGAGCCCAAATGTTTTCAGGTACTGATATGATCAGCTGTCATGTGCTCCTAACAGGTGCGGTTGGAATCACGATCCACTCTCAGCTGTTAACATGTTAAATGCTGCTGTCAATCTCTGACAGTGGCATTTAACATGCCCGCACCGGAAGCGCATCACTAGCTCCGCCCATTGCTACCCTTGTCACATGATTATGGGGTGCTGATGGTTGGCATGACAACCCAGGGTCTGCAAGAAACTCCTGTGGTTGTCATTGCGATCTGCTATGAGCACCACCTAGTATCCGGTGCTCATAGCAGATGAGCATTTCTGCTACACATAGCAGGGCTGAAGCCTATGTGTAGCTCAAACTATCAGAAGGTCGCAGCATCAAGTGTCCTATATAGGCTATGTTTTTAAAAATATTAAAAAAATAAATAAAGTCCAAATCACCCCCTTTTGCCCCTATCACAATAAAATAAAAAAATTCAAAAATACACATATTTGGTATTGCCATGTTTAGAAACGCCCGCTCTATCAGTATAAAACTAATTAATCTGATTGGTAAATGGCAAAATCAGAAAAAAAATCAAACTGCCAAAATTACTTTATTTTGATCGCCGCAACATTGCAATCAAATCTGATTACAGGGGATCAAATTATCATATCTACCCCGAAATGGTATCAATAAAAACATCAGCTCAGAGCCAAAAAATAAGCCCTCACCCAGCCTTAGATCTCGAAAAATGGATACACTAGGGTTTCAGAAAATGGCGCCATTTCTTTTATTTTTTACAAATTTTAGAATTTTTTTTACCACTTAAATACCAAAGAACCTAGACATGTTTGGTGTCTATGAACTCGTAATGACCTGGAGAATCGTAATGGAAGGTCAGTTTTAGCATTTAATGATCATGGTAAAAATAAAGACAATTGTGGGATTGCACTTTTTTTATAATTCACCACATTTGGAATTTTTTCCTATTTTCCAGTACATGATATGGTAAAACCAATGTTGTCGTTCAAAAGTGCAACTTTTCCCGCAAAAAACAAGCCCTCACATGGCCATATTGACATAAAAAAGAAGATATGGCTCTGGGAAGAAGGGGAGCAAAAAGCGAAGATGCAAAAATGGAAAATGCCAAGGTGGTGAAGGGGTTAAGGCTGTAATCACACCAGCAGATGACATCCGATGTAAGAGCATTGGATGTAATATGCTAATCACCCTCGGCTTCACCTCTGCTGTGAGCATGAGCTGCGTGTCATGCTACTATGCTCCAATCGTCTCTCATGAGAGAATCGAAGCACAGGTGTGGAGGAGACGGAGAAAGCAATTTCTCCATCTCCTCCATGGCCTGACTCAGCATATGTTGAACTGCACTGGGATGACATCCGAGTGCAGTCCGATGTTCCACAAGCACCCATAGAGTTATATGGGTGCAAGTGAGCCGAGTCTCTCTGCCAATTGCAGCATGTTGCGATTGTTCTCTTATGATGAATCAGCATGAGAAAATAATCTTGTATCAGAGCTGCCCCATAGAATAATGTTATATCGTAGTGTGACTCGGGCCTAAGAAGGAGAAGCTGAGCAGAATTATATATCAGATTGTTGGAAAATATTGATTATAACTTCTTTTTATGCATTGAAATCTCTGGTGTTTGTATGTATATGAGTCTATTAGGCAGTCCTACTCAGTGATTGACAGCTGTCTCTGCATGCACGGTCATACAGTGAAGACTCAATCACTAAACAGAACTGCCCACTGGACTCATGTTCATAGACATACCAGACATTTCAATGGATAAAATGAAGATTTTTAAACTTTTCCCACAAAAATATATAACAATTTGATCAGCTGCTCCTGCTCTATAACATCCTGCCTGTAGATCAGATATCATTTTCAGCATTTAAATTGGTGATGTAAGTGACATAAGAGCTAGTTTGCATAGTGAAAATTACATTCAATATCATATTCTAATTAAGTGATACATTTTTTTAATTTTGCCATCAGCATAACCATATGAAATAGCTTTTTTTAGTAGGAAGAGTTGTAATTTTAAATAATATTAATTATTTTACCATGTATTGTGTTCAATATGCAGTAAAAATGACTTGGGAACATGAATTTGAAGGTTAGTATGATTGCGGTGATAAAAAACATATTGTTTTTTAGTTTTTTTTATTCCAGTTACTTTAAACTCTTAACGACCGCCGATACGCCTTTTAGCGGCAGCAGTTAAGGGTACTTATTCCTCAGCGCCGCTTTTTAACGGTGCTGAGAAATAAGGCAGCATCGGAATTTCTCCGGGGTCTTGGCTACCGGGGGGTAGCTGAAACCCCAGAGAACATGATTTGGGTTGGTTTTTACTGACCCCAGTGTTGCGTTCACCGTTACTATCGAAAAAACAGCGACCGCAAAAAAAAAGTCTGATTTCCCATTTAATTTCTCTCTTCTTTGATGTGATCGCACATCAGAGGAGAGAGAAATGGGGTCCTCCGATCCACCCCCGGTGCCTCCGGTGTCCCTGCATCCCCCATGAAGTCCCCCTGCCGCCAGCATCTTCTTACGGGAAGAAAATGGCGGGCGCATGCGCAGGGCATCCGCCGAGATCTGCCAGCTGGCACCCGGCAACCAAGGAACACAACAGACAGGTCCGTGATACTGTTGTGGAGAAGTTTAAAGCTAGATTTGGATACAAAATGATTTCCAAAACTTTAAACATCCCAAGGACGGCTTTAAACTTCTCCACAACAGTATCACGTACCGGCCTGTTGTGTTCCTTGGTCTTCATGATGCTCTCTGTGCTTCAAACAGAACTCTGAGACTATCACAGAGCAGGTGCATTTATACGGAGACTTTATTACACAAAGGTGGATAATATTTATCATCATTAGTCATTTAGGACAACATTGGATCATTCAGAGATCCACAATGAACTTCTGGATTGAGTTTGTTGCACTGAAAGTAAAGGGGCTGAATAATATTGCACGCCCCACTTTTCAGTTTTTGTATTTCCACAAAAATTTAAAATAACCAATAAATTTCGTTCAACTTCACAATTGTGTCCAACTTGTTGTTGATTCTTCACCAAAAATTAACATTTGGTATCTTTATGTTTGAAGCATGATATGTGGGTAAAGGTTGAAAAGTTCCAGGGAGCCGAATACTTTCACAGGGCACTGTACATAGAAATAACATGTCATATCACGTCACAGTCAAAGAAGGGCATATTTTCCAACTTTTTAAAAAGCAGAAGTTTTTTTATTGCAGCATTTACACAGGTATTTTTCCCCTACTAAAGCCCCTAAGTAGTCTCTCTCACTGATAACCCTTTCATGACCCCCATAGAATATTATGCCCCCACACTGTATGATGACCCCACACAGTATGAGTACCCCACAAACCTTACACAAAGTATGATGTCCCACAGCTCCCCACACAGCAAGATTGTCACCACAGCCCCCCATACAGTATAGTATGTACAGGTGAACCACAGACCCACACACATTATGATGTCCATGACAGGCCCCTATATAAAGTATGATGTCCACCAAACCTCTTCATACAGTATGATGTCCCCCATAACCACCCCATACAGTATGATCAAACACCACAACCCCTCACATAGGGTAGTGTATCCCATAGACCTCCACACAGTATAATGTCCACCACAGCCACCCTCCACAGTATAATATCTAACACAACCATTCTACACAGTATGATAGTCAACCCACAGCCACCACACACAGTGATAGTTCCTCCACACACTATGAAGATCGATCCCCCATAGCCCAAATACAGTATGATGGCCCCTCACAACCCACTATATAGTATGATGGTCCAACCAACATCCTCCATATAGTATGATGGCCTCCCCAACAGCACCCTATATAATATGGTGGTCCACCTCACATCCCCCTATATAGTATGATGGTCCACCTCACAGGCCCTTATATATTATTATGGTCCACCTCACAGTACCTATATATTATGATAGTCCAACCTGCAGCCCCTATATAATATGATTGTCCATCTCACATCTCCATATATAGTATGATGATTCCCCCAACAGCACCCCTATATAGTATGGTGGTCCACCTCACAGCTCCCTATTTAATATGATGGTCCACCTTACAGCACCTCATATAGTATGATGGTCCACTTCACAGCCCCTATTTAGTATGATGGTCCACCACAATGCTTCTTATATACTATGATGGTCCACCTCACAGCCCATTACATATTATGATCCATCTCACAGCACCTATATAGTATGATGCCCCTTAACTGCGTACCATATAGTATGATGGTCCCCCAACAGCCTAATATAGTATGATGGTTCCCCTAACATACCCATACATAGTATGATGGTTCTCCCAACAGTACCCTATATAGTCTGGTGGCTGCAGAAATAAAGGAAGCCCATGGCCTGCTGGGGTAAGTGACGAAGTCTATGGCACCATGCTCCGTTACAAGTGTTAACAGTATTGGGATTCTGAGGATGCCTATACTGTTGACAGCATAGCAGACAAGGCAGCCCACAGCTGGACAGGCCCTTCTGGCATTTGCCAGATAGCCTTTCCGGCCCTGCTAAATGCTACCACTCCTTGACCACCTTACACAAGAGAACTTGGTGCATTTTTGCCCCCGATCCCCATTAACTCTGGATTTGTTCACCTTTGTATGTATGGTCTGTGAAGTGATCCATGCACAGGACACTGCTAATCAGGTCTGGGACACTTCTCTTAAGGGGTCTTCTAGCAGCTTCATTGCTTGCCTCTATGGTACATACACCTTTGGATCAGATCACAGTTATGTTTGTGAATATTACATTTTGCAATGATTTGTTACTTTTATGTTATGTGATTTGTCCTTTGCAATGCAAGTTGATTCTTCTTTATATGATTTTGCAATACTAACTTACAATTGTGTAATTAAGAACTGTGTTTATCTACTGACTATTTCTCTCTAAACACATAACAATAACCCTTTACCAGCAACCACTCCTCTTTACAGGACGAAGGAGAAATGAAACTAGAAAGAAATTTCCACAGGAACGAAACAACTGCTCTTATAAGACAACTATTGTTTACAATGGGTTCCACAACCTTTTTTTCTAGGGCCCTACCAGATACACCAAGATGATCCTGGGCCTCTTAAAGAGTAAAGCAAGGTTAGGTCAAGATGAAAATGACTGCTCAATTGATGTTTTTTTTGTTTCCTGAATTCTGTATGACGTTAAAATTATTGCAAAATGAGTGAATTGTGTTGCTAAACTTGACATATTTGAAGCCAGAAAAAGCATTATGCAGCTTTTAATAACTTTTGTCATTACTGATTATTTAGTTGATCCTCAACAACAACTAGGGGGAACCACACTGGTGAGGCTAGCCTGAGTCCAGGTTCACACGAGCGTATGCAAACTGCAATGCCCAAACTAACTGTGGGTCCCTCAAGCTTACAACCTCACACATGTCCATGAAGATGTAAGTGGAGACCTGCAGTCAGTCCGAGCATTGTGGTCCATATATGGACCTTGAAATATGCTTGTCTGAAAGGTGCCTTACAGTTCTAGCTTTACTACATTGGTGTGACGTCCGCTCACTGCAGGTCTGAACTGCAGGTAAGACAGTACCCCGAGAAACCCCGAGACCCTTTACCCCTATACAGGAATCTGGAATTACAGCAAAGCCCAGGGGGTAGCTGCCTATGAGAGCAGTGGACCGGAGTAGGAAGGACGCTAGGAAGGGAATAAAAAGCGAGACCAAATGCGAAGTCAGAAGTCCAAGGGTCAAAACCTGAAGGGCGGCAAAGGTACAAAATCGGCAGGCAGAAGAAGGGTCAGAAATTCAGGCAAAGGTCAGAGATACAATAGCAAAACAAACTAGCACACTGGGGAAACTAAGACTATATCTGGCGGCTTGCAAGCCAGGCTCCAAGGCATTTGAAGGGCATGGCTACCTCTCACAGGCTCACAGTCTGATGACCTCATCTGGACCGCCCCCAGAACCAGACCAGATGGTGATGCATGACTGACACCAACCACTTCACCTCTGACAGCAGAGCGAAGCCTACGCCCACCAGACGCCTGCGCAGGGACCCCCTCTCTGTCACCAACATTACCCACAGGCGAAACATGGCGATGCACAGCGACAGAGATCGGCGTCAAAGGAGCGGAACCATATGAGGATACCGTTCTCCTATCACCGGCACAACCAGCCGAAGGAGTCCGGGCCTCCCAGTGGCCGAGGCAGGAACACCGCCACTGAATCCAACGGCGATGTGACAGTTGGGCTTTGATATAAAAAGTGTAATCTAAATATTACTTGTTTTTTGAAGAATGTGCTAAATGATATCACACACTGTTGTAACATCCATGTGATATATATGGTTCGATATTTCCAAAACTTTTGCACTCTTTAGAATTCTTCATAAAACTGTCTCAGTTTCATGCATTACATTAATATTTAAAATGGTCATGATGTAGTGCTGTATTTTCATTCAACAATCACCTGGCAAGATTCTTTGTCTTCATGAATTTTCTTAAAGGGGTTGTCCGGTCCAAATCGATAAGTGTGCAGTCACTCTGTGTGACTGCAGGCTTATGATTCCCCCCAGCACATGCATTGTGCGCTGCAAGGATTCACCGGTTTCTAATCTGGGACCCAAGGGTATGTATGAGTTATACGTTCTCCCAGCTTGAGTCTGTCCAGTGGGCGCATCCTCACTCTATACAAGTTTATGGAGCGAGGCCACTCACACTAGATGGCTTCTGCCTGGGAGTATGTATAACTCATACATACCCTTTCATCCCGGCTCAAAAACCACAGAATCCCCACAGTGCACAGTGCGTACGCTGGTGAGATTCATAAGTCTGCATTCCCACAAAGTGACTGCAGACTTATCGATTTGGACCAGATAACTACTTTAACAATAGTTGGGCTTGATTAGGAACAAGTCTCTATATAAAAGACTCTGACACATCACTGACTCAATAGCTGCAAAATTCCATGTCTCCTCTGAGATTCACATCAACACAAAACCTCAGGTAGCTTCATGGCATGAGTTTCATGGCAATGAGCATGCGCGAGGAAATGTCAAAGAGCGCTGGCACATACGCACTACAATACTTTGCTCTGCTCTTGGCAAGACAGAGAAGTTCACCTGCGCAGGTATGTGACGCCAACGATACTGAGTGGATGACGTAGAACACATCATCGACAGGAAGCAAGAAGAGAGAAGGCGCCGGATCAAGAACAGTGATGCCCATCGGACCTGACTGCCCCATAGGTAAGTATAATAAAAGCTATTTTTTTTATGAACAACGCTTTGGGGACATATAGACAACATTCTAGAATGCTGTCACATAAGGCTTACAGGTTCTGGACCTACTTTATATGGGAAAAACGTGGTGACAGGCTCACTTTAATTCTTCAGAATACAAAAGACATTTTGGGCAATTGTATGTTTCTAACTTTGTGGAATGGTGTACAGAAGCCCCTTTTTGGTTCCAACTCGATTGTGCCACTGGGCCTATAGCATACATTCAAGATGTCTCCCCATGTTTGGCAACACTCATATATTTTTGATATTTGGCGCATTTTATGAATGATTGCCTCATCTCTTTACCATACGAATACATAGAACATCTCATGTTCAACTGCATTTATTTAAGACAATCTATTGAGAATGAGTGGATCCCTATTTCTCTCTAGAAATTCTTTTAGTACTGTAGGTTTACACAAAATACAATACAAAGTAAGAAGAACCCATTCTACTGAAATAACCAACATGGTACAGTGGAAATTTACGAAAAAAAACAAAACATTTAAATCTGGAGTGATCCCCACCCTTGTTTTCTCACAGTGCACCCCCCAATGCCTCACCCAACCATTGCTTTACCCTGTTGCACTGTCCCAAAGCCGCTCCTGTCTACATATTCAATGTTAATCCTAAATTGGACCCTGTCTACCCTTAACGATATATGATATTGTGGCCCAATAGGCAAATATGAGCCATGCATTGAGGCTTCACCTTCATTGCGACGAATGCAATCTTACCATTGAACACAATATTGTAAACCATTATGTTTTGCAATATTTCTATGTAACCTGTTTTCACCAAGGCTTTTTTTCTCTTGATTGTTCCTGTTTTCGTGTACCTACTTTGTGCACTTTCTGTTTACCTGTTTGCAAACTTGTATCTATTTAAAATGTAATAAAAAAAAATTGAAAAAAATACAAAAGGACAAAAGGCAAGACACTGACATTTGCTCACACCACAGTAATTTATGGACGAGGAACATAAATGCTATTGAGAACGATGATTCAGATGTTTCTGACCCATCAGTGCTGTCTCGTTTCAATATATTTCATACATTTTGCAATCGCTGATAAATTGAAAATACCAACAACATAATGCTGTGCTAATAAATGACTTATTACCTGATTTACTGTTTTCATTTACCCATTTTTTCTGAATCATGTGACTAATAGACCACTGGCGGACACAATCAGAACCGTGCCCCTGTGCATGAACAATCAGTGAGCCCCTTGTAGTCCAATAGCTCATCATAATGTAAATTTCCACCTGTTTTGGAGGTAAAATGGGCCCCCTTACCTCTTAGGCCCATATGCTGTCACACAGATTACACCAATGGTATGTCCGCCCCTGCAATGGACCTGAATTCATGAAAAACATGACCATTTTTCTTGTTCAATACAAGATGGACTGCTAGTCCACTGAGGTATCAGATTAGAGATGCATTTATAAGAGGATGTGAGAGGAGCAGAGAAAAAAGCAGAAGGACACACAGACGGCTCTCTCTTTCAGACCCTGAGACCGCACCATACATGTCATACACAACCTGTGGTGAAAATGTACTTCACGGGTCAATAATAGGTTAAACTGAGATGGGGGATCTCAAACTCTGCCGATCATCAGGCTGCATCAGGGTGACTGTCAGTTTACAGCCCATGCTACATTGCCTGTATGGGTCTCTGAAAGGCTTCTCACTGCCAAAGCATACCGTGCCATTACCTTTCATAGATCCCAACTACCCTTGACCACATGTGTGCAGCATACATGTTACATAATGCTCTGCACAATGCAGGAGTCCTGCCCACTAGTCACAGGGTGGCAAAAATAGGTGTAGGCCAAGTCTTTTTTAGTAAGGCACAGTTCTTTAGGTGGAGATAATTTTTACTAGAAAAGGTAACTAATTTTATTAGAAATTCAAAGGGAATGATTTAATTGTGCTCATAAACGTCTGATTTGACAAGACACAATGAAATCCGATCCATTCACAAGTAGGTCACCGCCAGTAGAAGCAGAAAAATAGACGAATATTTTGTTACTTAGAAATGTATGTTTACCCGCATGAAATATGACGGTAAATGCATGAATCACTTCCAAGGTTAAAATAAATAAGTGCCGTGTACAAACTGAAAACATCAACAGACGCAGAAAGGAGCCCTACTTTTACAGATGTACCAGAGCTCAAGGCTCAACGTGATGTGATTAATCAAGGAATAGCAGTGGATTGTGACTAATGGAAGAACGGAGTCAGCGACATCTGCAAAGTCTAACTTTATAGATTCTTGGCTAGGTTTAGTTAAAATAAAGTTATAAGAACTGGAAGAAAGAACATTAACCAAGGTTCTTCTCATACTGGATTTGACAATATCAGATAAAAGATATCATCACCACCACAGGCATGGTATTAGAACAAGAGATGATTGACTTTAAGTCTAATTTCATGAAATTCACAGGTCCCAATTCGTGCGGATTGCTAAAAAATAATTCCCAGCGCCATTACACACTCTGCCGAAGCTTGCATCAGCCAGGGAGCGAGCCCAGACGGCGTCAGGTACAGCTGCTTGGGCTCCTTTATAATGTCTTGCAGCTATTTTATGACATGGATTTATACTGCCAATTCTAGGGGACAATCAGAGCCACTATAAAAGATGAGAGCAAGGAAACCAGTGGCCATTTTAGAATTTTGCAGCCTATCGGGTTTTTTTTTCAAATCTTTAAAAATAATTACCACATTTTACTTTTGCATACCTGTCCAAGTAGGCAAACATTCACCCCACGTCAATACTGTGTGCTGTTGCTGCATGTTCCTTTCCGGGCGTGTATTTATGTGTGCTTACTGCTTACCTAGCAATGTAGTTTGCGTAACTTATCTATATTAAACAAAGCTATGTGAAAAAATAGAAAAACTGTTTTATTAGTCCAATTTAACAACCATATGCATCACAAAAATATTGCATGTTGTTTCCATATGTTCCTTTCTTGGACGCAAACCTACCTAGCAACTTAGCTTTTTGAGAGTTACGGAATTTGTGTCAATGGGGTGGGGAGAATTAAAAAAGAATACAAAAAGGTTGAACGTTTTGCATAACTATTTTACTAGTCCAATCTAACAATCGTATGTGTACAACACTAACAGATATTGAGGCTGTTGCCGTATGTTCCTTTCTGAGCATGTAAATACCAACTAATTTGGTTCAGTTTTTTGTCAGAAAGGGGAAAATAGCGTTTAAAAAAATTATTAATTTTAAACAATTATATATACATTTTACTTCTTGCATTCCTATTTTACGAGTCCATTTTGGCAACTGTACACCCCACAACTATACTGTTAGCTGTTGAGCATTTGAAATGTCACCTACCTGGCATTTGTTATGTCATTCTTTTTAGGCAGTGGGAATTAATTTGCTTAACAAAAAATGTAAAAATAAATTTTGACACTTAATTGAGACATTTATCTGTGAAGGTCTGTTTAAGTAGCTAATTTGGAGACACCTGCATGCAACACTGTCACCACATGCAGGCTGTTCTTGCTTTTGCATGTTTGGATGTCACATGTACCCTACCAAATATTTCTGGTTGGTTCCATACTTGTCCCAGGTTGGATGTGTTAAAAATGTTTTCAAACTTTATACTTGTGTTCAAGTATATTAAAAAGTGGCACAGGGAAACTGATGTGGTAGTGAGAGAGAAAAAAAGGTGTGATGAGTAGGGTTGAGCATTCCGATACTGCAAATATCGGGTATCGGCCGATATTAGCTGTATCGGAATTCCGATTCCGAGTTCCGATATTTTCGTCTTATCGGATACCGGAATCGGGATTGTCACTGTCACTGTCAGTGTCCGTCGGTCGGGTCTGTCAGGAGTCAGCGGCACTTACCTGTCAGAAGATCTCCAGCGGTCACGTCCTGGACTGCTTGATGGCCGCAATCTTCTTTCCCCGGCGGTCACATGCAGTTTCTCGCGATAACTGCAGTGACTGCTGGGTAATCCCGGCCGTAAAGCAGTCAGTCCGATGACGTCACCGCCGGGGAAGCAGGTAATCAGCTGTGCTGCGTCGCGATGACAGGCTCTGCCTGTCATTCCGATGTAGCAGAGCTGGATCGTCGTGGGACCCTCGTTACTATGGACTGCGTCGGACAGGTGGTATACTGTTGGTTTGTTTTTTTTCTTTTTTTACAGGAGATCGATGGCGTCGCAGGAATGAGAGTACAATAAAATTAATGAAAACTGTGTTGTCTCTTTTATTTCATTAAAATACTTTTTTCTTGCTTTGTCTTTTTTTTATGCATTTAATAACTTTGGGATTAATAATGGATCGGTGTCTTATTGACGCCTCTCCATTATTAATCGGGCTTATTGTCACCGTGCAATCAACGGTGACATTAACCCCTTATTACCCCGCTTGCCACCGCTACAGGGCAAGTGGGAAGAGCCGGGTAAAGTGCCACAATTGGCACATCTTTTGATGCGCCAAATGTGGGGCTGCTGTAGCCTGGTATTATCAGGCTGTTGAGGGCCAAAATCCATGGGCCTTGATAGTCTTTTAATACCAGGCCGCAGCAGTCTGCATTTTACTTGGCTGGTTAACAAAAATAGGGGGGATCCCACGCCGTTTTTTTTTCGAGGGGATCCCCTATTTTTGTTAACCAGCCAAGCTAAGCAGACTGCTGTGGCCTGGTATTATCAGGCTTGCAAGGTCCATGGATATTGGATCCTTACCAGCCTGAAAAACCAGGCCTCAGCGGTCTGCTTCATCTGGCTGGTTAACAAAAATAGGGGGGACCCCATGCCAATTTTTTTCGAGGGGATCCCCTATTTTTGTTAATCAGCCAAGATATGCAGACTGCTGTGGCCTGGTATTATCAGGCTGGCAAGGTCCATGGATCTTGGCTCCTTAACAGCCTGAAAATCCAGGCCTCAGCGGTCTGCTTCATCTGGCTGGTTAACAAAAATAGGGGGGACCCCACGCCAATTTTTTTCGAGGGGATCCCCTATTTTTGTTAATCAGCCAAGATATGCAGACTGCTGTGGCCTAGTATTATCAGGCTGGCAAGGTCCATGGATCTTGGCTCCTTAACAGCCTGAAAATCCAGGCCTCAGCGGTCTGCTTCATCTGGCTGGTTAACAAAAACAGGGGGGACCCCACGCCATTTTTTTTTCGAAGGGAACCCCTATTTTTGTTAATCAGTTCCCTCTGACGTCACTGATTGTGTCCCTGGCTGACCTGAAGTGAAAGTGGAAAGCAATCAATTAAGCTTTCCACTTAAGGGCCCGTCTCACATAGCGATATCGCTACCGAGATCGCTGCTGAGTCACTAGTTTTGTGACGCAGCAGCGAGCTCACCAGCGATATCGCTGTGTGTGACATTCAGCGACGATCAGCCCCCCTGCCGGGTATCGCTGATCGTCGCTGAAATGTCAGGACCTTTTTTTGATCGCTGGTTTCCCGCTGACAGGCACACATCGCTGCATGTGACAGGCGGGAGACCAGCGATCCGCTGGTAACCAAGGTACACAGCGGGTTTCCAGGCGCGGGGCTGTGCCTAGAAACCCGCTGTGTACCTTGGATACCAGCGCCCTGATGCAGGGAGCTGGTATCCAAGGTACACAGCGGGTTTCCAAGCGCTGCGCGGTGCCTGGAAACCCGCTGTGTACCTTGGTTACCAGCGGATCGCTGGTCTCCCGCCTGTCACACGCAGCGATGCGTGCCTGTCAGAGGGAAACCAGCGATCAAAAAAAGGTCCTGACATTTCTGCGACGATCAGCGATACCCGGCAGGGGGCTGATCGTCGCTGAATGTCACACACAGCGATATCGCTGGTGAGCTCGCTGCTGCGTCACAAAACTTGTGACTCAGCAGCGATCTCGGTAGCGATATCGCTATGTGAGACGGGCCCTTAAGCGATGTTACCCGCAGTGTCGCTGTCCCAGATCGCTGCCTGAGCTGCCTGTTTGGCAGCTCAGCAGCGATCATGTAGCGATACACCAGCGATCCTGACAAGTGCATATCGTTGTCGGGATCGCTGGTGTATCGTTATGTGACACCCAGCCTTTACTCTCCTGTCAGGCAGGAGAGGAACTCATTCATTTGGGGTTTACTGTGAGGCTGCAGCATTAGCTGCGGTCCCTGCAGTAAACATTAACCCTTTCTGAAGGATTACACCGTGGGACCTGACTGTGCATGGGATAGGTAAGAATAATTTTGCTTTTTTATTTTATTTTTATTACAGGAAATGGTTTTTGCAGTAAAATAAAATATGGTCAAAAACATGTGTCTTTATTTCATTAAAATGATTTTTAATTAAAGTGTGTGTGTTTTATTTTTATTTCATGCAATAGGATTAATAATTGATAGTTGTCTAATTGACAGCTCTCAATTATTAACCTGGCTTAAGGTCACCTTTCAATAGCAAGGTGGCTTTAACCCCATATTAACCCATTCGCCACCGCTACAGGGCAATGGGAATAGACGGGCAAAGTGCCAGAAAGGGCGAATCTAATTATAGATTTGTCTTTCCTGGGGTGTCTGGGGGCAGATGTTAGTAGCCGGGGGGGGGCAAAAATAATGGTCCCTCTCTGGGCTATTATTATCTGCCCCCACTCACTGGCTTTGTCTGTCTGGTTGCGAAAATAGGGCGGGAGCCCACGCATTTTTTTCAGCAATTTTACACCTCATATATATATACATGTCATTGAATTTGTGACACATATATATATATATTTATATTTATAGTTCATACACTTCTACATAGTATAATAGCCGCTAATTCAATTGCCGGCTTTTGTGAAAATGCAGAACCCGACATGAAATGACACTTGGTGTACATAGGGTTAACCATGTCTTTTCATGTCCTTTGCTATCTAATTTGCACAAACAATTAAATCAGTCTATGTGTGCAAAATTTCACACCTGTAGGGGTTAATTAAAGGTGTAAATTCGTAGCAAAAAAGTCCGGTTTTTTTACAACGAATTTACACCTTTAATTAACCCCTACAGGTGTGAAATTTTGCACACATAGACTGATTTAATTGTTTGTGCAAATCAGATAGCAAACGACATAAAAAGACATGGTTAACCCTATGTACACCAAGTGTCATTTCATGTCGGGTGCTTCTGTCTTTTCACTGAAGCCGGCTTTACCCGGCAATTGAATCAGAGAGGATATTTTACTATGTAGAAGTGTATAAACTATACATATATGTATATATATATGTCACAATGACATGTATATATATATATGTATTCTATGTGTGTATATTTAGTGTTTACAAGGAAAGAATGGATTTTTTTTAGTTGCAATATTTTGTTCCCATAGACTTACATGGGACTTCCGGTATCGGTATCGGGTATCGCCGATATTTTAGTGATATCGGCGATACCATTCCGATTCCGATACTTTAGGATATCGGAAAGTATCGCTCAATTCTAGTGATGAGGAGTGGATGCCATCAGAGGAGGGTGTTAAACAATACTCCTAGTCAAAATTTGCTTTTTATGTGGCTAGCTTTAGAGTAGATGATGCCACATGTGCTGTTGGTGGAGAAGACTCAACGACGCCTGAAATCCCTGGTCAGGGTAGTGGCAAGTCATTAATGCGTGAATCTTGGGTGTGGGAGTTGTTTTGAATGTTACTGCCACATGATCTCTGGCAGTCTACAGGCTTTGAAGGAGGAGAATAAACCGTTGACCTCCAGGCTTGCATAGACAAAGAACTACAGCTCTCCATTAGAACTTCAAGCGACACCAACACATTTGGAAAAAGCAAGCTGGCCAGCAAGCAAACCAAGCCTCAAGTTGCCCTACTGCCCTCTCTCTCATTCGTCTTTCTGTCAGCCAGGCTGCATTCTCAAGAAGTACCTAGTTGGTGTCATATTTTCCATCATCATCATCTATCAGTACTACTTGTCATTCTCAGAGTACTCCTCCGTCGTATTGCCAGATATCCATCCCTGATTGTGTGTAAAGATACACTACACGCTCATAGTCATGCTTGTGTGCCAAGTAAACTCACACCTGGTTCAGCTTCTGGCAAAGCTGTTGCTGCTCTACCACTCAGAAGAGTCAACTACATGTCTTGTTGGACGATACCGAACCTCCATTATTTCTCACAGAAGGAGAGAGCTTTCTGTGCTATTACTGCCAAAGAATGTAGATGGCTCCTTTGACTTGTAATCGAGTTCTAAAGTGCAATGCATCATAAACACCTGGAGAAGGAACTATGGCAGGGACATTACATGAGTTTCATGGCTCTCTGTTTTGAGTGGAAGCAATGCAAAACCACAACCGTGACAGGTGGTGAAGCCTCTGAAATTGGGAGCTATGTCTGTTTCTACCACCAGGCTGTAACACTTCCTCCGCATCTTACTGAAATGGCATGACCCCAACACCAACAGCAAGAGGCCATACCGCTCTCATTATTTTTATTCATGCAAGGTAAAGCACTGCCATGTGGGATAAATGCCATATTGTAGACAAGATGATGATATTGATCAAGCAGCAAAACTCACACGGGATGGCTCCTTATGAGCTGCAGCTGGACATTGTTATGAGAGACAATGCATGAAACATTCTGGCTGCCTTATGTTTAGGAAAAGTAACACTCCTCCATTGTCCGCGTCTTGAATTCAGTTGGGCAAAATGTCTTAAATAAATATTCCTGCTTGAGGAAGGTGGTGGCTATAGCTGGTAAGCGTCTGCCAATTTCAACCTTTCATATGTTGGTAGTGTCTCTGCAAGCAGAGTAAAGCAGTGACGGTGTATATAATGCAGCAGCCAAACTGAAGCATGAGTTACTTTGAGATCCACCACATGCAGCTGATGAGGGGATGCATTTCATTTATCGAATGTTGGACATATATAGTCTTTCTAATCTAAGGTTATATTATCTATTATTTGGATTACATGGGCAAGAAAAATTTGCAAAAATTTTATAGCATTTTTTGGATCACAGTGTGGCACGTAAAGTCAGGAACCAAGAGTGGCATGTTAAGACATGCCCCTTATTGTAAAGCCAGACCCCCCTTATGGAGGAATAAACACAAAGGGCCTAATTCACTATTGCATTTGCATCTTTTTTTTGTCCAGTGTTTGGTGTTTTTCATCTGTTCATCATTTGCTTCTAAAGGTACTGCCACACTACACAATCCCGCTAGCGATCTCGTTAGCGTCGCATACTAATGAGATCTCTAGCGGGATTGTTTCTATATCGCTAGTAGCTACCTATTTTAGCGATGTCGTTAGGACGCTATCGCGGTTAGCGATCTCCTTAACGACTTTAGCGGTACAAAAGTACCGCTAAATCGCTAAGAAAAGGTGCTACACAGCGATTATACTTACCCAGCGGGAGCGCCGGCGATAAAATAGGGTCCGGAACGATTCCAGCGACGAGCAAGATCACAGCAGGAAGCTCGTCGCTGGCAGCTGCCGCACACAACAACATCGCTAACGGGATCGCTAAATAGTGACGTTTTTTAGCGATCCCGTTAGCGATGTTGTTTAGTGTGGCATACCCTTAATTCTTCTTTTCACCTGCGCCTCTTTAAAGTCTATTTTATACGTTTGCCTGTTTTTTCTTACGTTTGCTATTGTGGGTAGACGTAGGAGTTTCAAAATGTTTTCAGCTGATTCATAAATTGCAACTTAAAAAATTGCAAAATTTGGCACAAATGTCCTCCAGTGTCTCCTGGAATGATTTTATACATACCAGACATTCATGAACCACGTGCGTCATTTTGAAGAATTTGCCACAAAAACAGTAACAAATACCAACGAAGATAAAGAAGAAAAGTGACAGCAATTGATGAATCCAAACCAAAGTGTTTAAAATCCATAACAAACATATTACATGCTATGGCACATTTAGTTTAGTAAATCTCCTCCAATGTTTTTATTAACACTTCTGGAAGAAGCCCAGTAAGTAACCTAGCACTAAAATCAGGGTATATATCCCTACTTTATTTGCCTTAGATTGGGCAGCATAAACTTGTTGTCCACTAATCAGACATCCGGGATGCCCTCTCATTTCCTCTGAATGTCAAATACGTCCGAAGGACTGATAGTGAATCCAGTGCTGATTGGCCACAGGGATCCCATGACATAACAATATTACGTGAGCACTGGGGGAACCAGTGACGACACCATTGGAACTGCACAAGCGCCGGAAGTGAATATTAGTGTTAATATTTTATTGAGGGGAAACATATAATTCAGTAGGGGTTGTCTGGGTAGTGGACAACCCCTTTAATGAAAAATCTGTATCAGAGCCTTTGATAACATCATTTAAAGGGAACCTGTCATGTCATTTTTCACTATTAAACTGGCCCCAGTGTGTTGTTAGGGTTCAATGTGCAAAATGATTTCCGTGACGTCAGGCCAGTACTGCAGATCAATCCAAGTGCATGGGCATTGATAAGGCCTCATTCACACATCCGGCGGGCGCCTAAACGGCGCCCCCGGCATTTAGCCGCAGCGCCGCATCCGGTATTTTGTATGAAAACCGGATGCGCCGCATCCGGTTCACGAATGCGGCAAAAAAACGCATCCGTCTCATCCGGTGTATCCGGTTTGGCATCCGTTGACGCCGTATGCGCCGGATCCGTTTTTTTAAGACCACCCTTTTTGGGGTTCCAAACATGATTGGCTACTGTAATCCTATATATACACTGCTCCTACAGCCCATCTTTGACAGGTTGTAGAGGAGCAAGTGCAGTTTGGAGAGAAGAGCAAGTAGCAAGTGATTGGCGAACATGGATGTCATTATCGG
>JARQOD010000005.1:261222156-261398123 GCA_033576555.1 Oophaga sylvatica | reverse complement strand
CAGCCAGGTCCCCTCCGGGGGCTTGTGCTCCTCTCAGTTTATCTGGAGCCACTGTGGTTTGTTCATTTGCTTTTTCCTGTTTTTTCAGTGGCTGCGGCTTAGTTTTGTTACACCAGAGAACTGATTTAGGTGGTAGAGATCGTGTGATCTCAGGTGTTTTTGCAATCAGAAGAGTTAGTATTTTTTAGGGTTTTTTTTGGATTGCAGTGAGTATCCTTTCCTGTACTTTTCTGTCTAGACAGATTGGGCCCCAGCGTTTGCTCATTCTATTTTCTGTCTGTGTCCGTGCTTCTTCTTGTCTAACCGCCATTACATGTTTGGGGGCTTCCTATTTTCTTTGGGGATCTGCTCCGGGCAGATAGCTTTCATCTTTCTGCCTTTAGGTGTAGTTATCTCTCAGGCTGTGACGAGGCATCTAGGATCAACGTAGGAACGCTCCACGGCTACCTCTAGTTGTGTGGTTAGTTCAGGTTACAGCAATCCAATAGGTTCCAGCCTTTCTGGTGTATTGCCGTTTTTGCTTATTCTCCTCAGCTACCAAAACATAACAGTTGTGCTTTACCAAACAGCTGTATCTTGGTCTCATCTGTCCAGAAGACACTTTCTCAGAAGTATTTCGGTTTACTTACCTACATTTTGGTAAACTGCAGTCTAGCTTTATTATGTCTATGTCTCAGCAGTGGGGTCCACCTGAGTCTCTTGCCATAGCTTTTCATTTCATTCAAATGTCGATGGATAGTTTCTACTGACATTGATGCACCCTGTGCCTGCAGGACAGCTTGAATCTCTTTGGAACTTGATTGAGGCTGCTTACCCACCATCCGGACTTTCCTTCGTTGCAACCTTTCATCAATTTTCCTCTGTCATCCACATCCAGGAGGATTAGCTACAGGGCCATGGATTGCAAACTTCTTGATTATGTTGCAACCCATGGCCAAAGCAACATCAAGATCTCTAGGGATGGACTTGTAACCTTGAGATTATTAATATTTTTCAACAATTTGTTTCTCAAGTCCTCAGACAGTTCTCTTCATCTCTTTCTGTTCTCCAGCTTAGTGTGACACATACAGACACACAATGTAAAGCTCGACTCAACTTCTTAATGCTGGAGTTATTCAGTTCATATAACATAGTAACATAGTAACATAGTTATTAAGGTTGAAGGAAGACTTTAAGTCCATGTAGTTCAAACCCATATCCTATCCTAACCTGCCCTAACATGTTGATCCAGAGGAAGGCAAAAAAAACCTGTATGGCAAACAGTAAGCTTCACATTGGGGAAAAAAAATTCCTTTGTGTTGATAATATGTGGTCCAGTCATGGTATGGTGGGTGGTATTTATCCCTTCTATGTGGTGTGATCATTATATTGGTCTTCGTATAGTGATTTTGTCCTGTAACAGGATGGTGGTTATATTCAGACACTTTGTGATGATAATATACAGTATGTTCATTGTGTGGCAGTATTTATTCCCTTTTTATGGTTTATTATTTGTATATTAGTTTTGGTATAGTGGACTTGCTTAGTAATAATATGGCAATATTTGTTATTTGGTAACTGTATGACTACTATTTAGAAATATTACTTAGAATATTGTATTTATATATCTTTATCTATTGTCTTTTAATGGGGTTGGGAGGGCATTAGGAAAAACATTTTTATAGAATCTAAAATGCTACAGTGGCCTGTGCATCTGACCTAAATACTGGTGGTGACCTATACCCAAATTTTTCATCGGTACCAACAGGACTCTAATTACACCAATTATGTATTGGATTTATTTTTTCAGGAAATATTCCCCTTTGGACATTTTGTTTCTTTCTTGTAATACTATTAGGACTCGTGCAGATGGCCATAGATACTTCATTCGAGAATCGAGCTGATTTTGCAAATGACATTGATCAGAGTTTGAGCAGAGTCTGAGCATAATATGCTCTGATTCTCCTGGATGATTAAAAGATGGAGAAAAAAATCTCTATCTTCTTCATTCTGTCAGTCCGTGGAAATCGGAGCAGACTAGGATGGCATCCAAGTACAGTCTGATGATTTTCACCAGTCAATGACTTGCATGGCCAAGTTTGATCCGATATCTATCGGAGGAAAAAATCAGACATGTGCACGGCCTCACAGAATAACATAGGGATTAGTGCTATAGGTTAAAAAAATGGATAGCACTTGTCCGTTTATTACAGCCATCTGCATGTGCCCTTAGTGAGACAGATGAGGAGGATCGCACTATTTAGCTAAGCAGAGTAGTCATTATACAGTATTTGCTTTGCCTTTTGTTACAAGATTTTTATGATAGATTTTTACTCATTTTTCCTTCTTTTGCTGCCTATTGATTCGTAGGAGGTAATATGTGAGAAATTCCTGTTATTCATAAACTAACTCATTTTTATTCTAATGTGCTCCCATTCAGACATATTTTATTCTGGGTATTTATAAAAGTCTGAAAGCCTGAACCACTGCCACAGTTTACTGGAAACAAGAAAGAAAAGAAATTTAATAATTTTTCTTCCAGAGAAAAATGAGTAGAAAATGTTCTGTTCTTTAAAAAAACACACAGATATTACCGTACTATCTATTATAGTTCTACCATTACATTTCTTTTAAAGGAGGTTCATTTATTATTTTTTAATGACTTTAAAAATAAAAAAATGTATTCCTTTGTTTTTACATGTTTTATCCTGTGGATTTTGTTCTTTTCACAACAGTGGCACCAGCACTTAATGCTTACAATCACGCAAAAGTGGCACAATAGGGTTAGTGGTTATACAGTAGGTCACATTTTGAGATACAAGCCACTTGAAAAAGGGACCGCATGATACACAAGAAGTCCCCATTAGTTAGGTTACTTCTAAAAGTGTCTCCAGACTTTTGACTGTCCTTCATTGCAGCAGTGGATCTCTGGAAAGATGCCTCCTGTCACCGCCTACCCAAACTTGGTGTTTGTCACAATGTCGTAGTAAATTGTCATCTAGATCTGCACATGCCTCTCTAGGCCCAAATATTGATGCTGTCCAACTGTCTTCACAATAGGAGTGCAGTCAGGCACCAATGAGTTGTCATTGAGCCTCGGTCCCAGACTTTCCTAGAAACTATATTGTCTCTTTAAGGACCACTCACCTTTCAGCTGAAACAACAGCAATACAGTAGTATATGTACAGTGCCTGCAAGTAGTATTCAACCCCCTGCAGATTTAGTTGGTTGACACATGCGGAATTAACTTGGCATTGTGACATTTGTACTGTAGATCAGCCTGGAAGTGGGAAATGCACTGCAGCAAAAATTTTTGTTTTAATTTTTTTTTTTTTAAAAAACGTTAAAAGTTAATTCAGAGTGTCATTTATTATTCAACCCCTCAAACCACAAGAATTCTGTTTGGTCCCCCTAAAGTATTAAGAAGTAGTTCAGGCACCAAGAATAATGAGCTTCACATGTGTGGATTAATGCCAGCCTTTTCTGACTATTTAAGACCCTCCCCAAACTTGTGAACAGCACTCATACATGGTCAACATGGGAAAGACAAAGGAGCATTCCAAGGCCATCAGAGACAAGATCGTGGAGGGTCACAAGGCTGGCAAGGGGTACAAAACCCTTTCCAAGGAGTTGGCCCTACCTGTCTCCACTGTTGGGAGCATCATCCGTAAGTGGAAGGCTTATGGAACTACTGTTAGCCTTCCACGGCCTGGACAGCCTTTGAAAGTTTCCTTCCGTGCCGAGGCCAGGCTTGTCCGAAGAGTCAAGGCTAACCCAAGGACAACAAGGAAGGAGCTCCGGGAAGATCTCATGGCAGTGGGGACATTGGTTTCAGTCAATACCATAAGTAACGTACTCCACCGCAATGGTCTCCGTTCCAGACGAGCCCGTAAGGTACCTTTACTTTCAAAGCGTCATGTCAAGGCTCGTCTACAGTTTGCTCATGATCACTTGGAGGACTCTGAGACAGACTGGTTCAAGGTTCTATGGTCTGATGAGACCAAGATCGAGATCTTTGGTGCCAACCACACACGTGACGTTTGGAGACTGGATGGCACTGCATACGACCCCAAGAATACCATCCCTACAGTCAAGCATGGTGGTGGCAGCATCATGCTGTGGGGCTGTTTCTCAGCCAAGGGGCCTGGCCATCTGGTCCGCATCCATGGGAGGATGGATAGCACGGCCTACCTGGAGATTTTGGCCAAGAACCTCTGCTCCTCCATCAAGGATCTTAAGATGGGTCGTAATTTCATCTTCCAACAAGACAACGACCCAAAGCACACAGCCAAGAAAACCAAGGCCTGGTTCAAGAGGGAAAAAGTCAAGGTGTTGGAGTGGCCTAGTCAGTCTCCTGACCTTAACCCAATTGAAAACTTGTGGAAGGAGCTCAAGATTAAAGTCCACATGAGACACCCAAAGAACCTAGATAACTTGGAGAAGATCTGCATAGAGGAGTGGGCCAAGATAACTCCACAGACCTGTGCCGGCCTGATCAGGTCTTATAAAAGACGATTATTAGCTGTAATTGCAAACAAGGGTTATTCCACGAAATATTAAACATAGGGGTTGTATAATAATTGACCCACACTTTTATGTTTAAAATTTATTAAAATTCAACTGAGCAACATAACTTTTTGTTTTGTAAGATTTATGCTTCTGTTAATAAACCCTACTCTCGTTTGCAGTTTGAAGGCTCTAACTTATTTGCATCTTATCAAACCAGCTAAATCTGCAGGGGGTTGAATACTACTTGTAGGCACTGTATATTAGTACCTTACCTCTAGGGCATGTTCACACGTTGCATTTTTTCTACATTTTTCTTGTGATTTTTTTTCCCTGTGAAAAACTGTACCAGCAAAGTGAATGCGATTTCTAAAATCTTATGCACATGCCGCATACTTTTTCCTTAAAGACTGAAACTGTGCACATACACTTAGTATTTTCTTAGTAACAAGGAGGACGGATTCTCTGTATTCACTTAAAAATATTTAGAGTTGAGAGTCCTCACAGTGGTTGATACCTTTTAACGGCTAACTGAAAAGATGGTAACAAATTGCAAGCTTTCGAGACTACTCAGGTCTCTTCATCAGGCAAAGACTAATACAAAATCTGAAGAATCAGAGGGATGAACATAAGTATTCATCCCTCTGCCATAATGACAGTTCTGCTTCATGTTACTTGTCTTACCTATTGCATTATTTCTGTGCTGTGTTGTGCATTAATATGTGATTCTTCAGATTTTGTTTTAGTCTTTGCCTGATGAAGAGACCTGAGTAGTCTCAAAAGCTTGCAATTTGTTACCATCTTTTCAGTTAGCCATTAAAAGGTATCAACCACTGAGGACTCTCAACTCTAAATATTTTTCTATCTACTGGCTAACACGGTACAAAGATATACATCTTTACTGTATTCACTTAGTCTAGCATCCAAGAGCCCATTGGATATGCCTCATTAGCTCCCCTTTTACCAGTCCTCTACGTTAATGGACTGAAGCAAACGGGCCTTTCTTTTGTCCACAGGGCAACCCGTCTCAAAGTGCATTCAAAATGTTATTGTATTTGTTTTTCTTCTGTTTTTTTGCAATTTCATAGCAAGGAAAAAAAATGACAGTAATATGAGATGTATTTCTATGTACATAAATGGCCCGGGGGCCTGAGGTTTCCCACCTCTGATGTAGAGTACAGAGAGAAATGCCAGCTCCACCCCTCAAAGTCAGAGGAACTATGGAGCAGTGAAGACGGCAAAAGAGGGCATGAAAGTCAGGACGTTGCTCTGACCTTCTGAAAGAGCAACCCCAAATCAGGCTGTTCCTCTGGATGCGGGATGGTTGGGAGCTATGCAAAACTGCTAAAGACAAGATTGTATAATTTTTAGCATGGTAAGCTGTACACAATGTGAAATGCTGGCTATGGAGCTGAATAAATCATGTTTTTATTTTTTATTCTCTCATCTCAGTTGGGGAGATATTAGATTAAGTAATTTTAGATTCTAATTTCCAATTGAATCAAGGGATCATCAGTGTAAATTTGTCTCTGGGAGTGTGTACTTTGTCCCCTGCATAACACTGACCAATCATAAGCAGGAGGTGCCATGCAAGGGAAAAAAGATCGCCCTTAGGGTGTGTTTCCACGATCCGGAATTCTTCAGTAATTGCTGCGTGTTTGACGCTGTGCGCTGGCGCAGCGTCAAACACGCAGCGTCCAGATGTTACAGCATAGTGGAGGGGATTTCAAGAAATCCCGTCTCCACTATGCTTAAAAACATGCCGGCGGCAGACTTGCGTTAACGGACATGCTGCGCGTCTTTTTAGACCGCAGCATGTCCTATTCCCTTGCGGCGATGCTGCGTCGCCGCAAGGGAAATAACACAGGCCTGTGTAGCCCTGCGGTCATTCCGGATGTGTTCCGGATGTGTTCCATGAACACATCTGGATTGACCGCACGTTCACTAGGGGGCGGGGCTTTGGACGGAGCAGACTTTCTGCTCCATTTAAAGTGCTGTGGTTCCGGATCAAGGAACCACAGCCTTAGAGAAGCTTAGAACATGCTTTCTCCTGTGAGACATTTAATAATTGGCAAATAACTAGCAGTATTTGCAGAGACTTTTTCATTTTGACATGATCCATGTGGTTCTATTGTTGTACAAGATTTATAGATAACTCTGTGGCTTGCTGGTTCATATGGGTGGGAATGTTCTATAAATCTTTGACAAACTATACATGACTCTATATGTACTACCTTCCTCTACATGTGGATTTGCAACAGAGCCACAGCTGTGTTTTTTGTTTTTGTATTGCTGTCAATTGTAAAGCTGCGCTTACAGAATGTATTGGGGGACACTCACTTGGCTGCGAGATTTAAGGCATTCAGGAACACTTTCCACTAAAACAGTCTATGCGGTTTATTATGCTGTCATAAACCATACCACGAACAGTCCATTACACACTTTACCGGAATATGACATTCAGCTGCGGTCACTAAACACCCTGGTCCATACTCCTTCCAGTTCCCGTAGGTGACCGCACAGTTCATTAACTGACCTTTGTCAGTGCATACATGTCCCCATACTCCGGGTTACCTTCCTGGAGCTCCTGCTCCACAGACTGATCTCCTGTCAGTCCTGGTTCCCAAGGAAGCTGCCAAACTGGGATCATCGTCCTTGTGACCACCATCTGTCTGTGTCACCACACCCTTTTTAGTCAACCCACTTTCCAGGTGTGCCCCTTCACATGACCTTTCTTTCTATGGCCACCTTCCACGGTTGTTGCGGTCCTGCTTATGCTACTCAGCCCTAAGTTAACGGAGGAGTCACCACCTCTAACCCTCTTTGCTTCAGACCACGTACTGCCAGTCTCCAGAGAAGCCCCTCATCTCTCCATGTCTTGGGCTGAAAGCAGTCGCCATCTTCTTTCCAACTCCTGTAGCTGTACCTTAATCTGCATGCTTTCCCGGTTCAGCTACTCTACCTCTCATAGGTACATCACCCGATATTCCAGGAGCATTCGGATATTTTTAAGGCTCTCCACTGAGCATACAATGAAGAAAGGAACCATCTTAGCTTCATCAGCCACCTGGACCTCGCCATCAACTGGAATCCTCACTCTCACCAAACCGGAACGAATCACTAGTTCCTGCACCACCTTTCCAAGTCTTTCAATGACTTTCCACACCAGATCTTTGGGTACTTGGACTATGTCTTCCACCAAACCAAACCGACTTTGAGCGTTCTTTGCACGCTCCAGACGTTGAGTGGCTTCCTTATTCCTCACCAGGGTCATATGTTTCGTGTGGAGGCCTTGTAGATGCATATCCCTCAGGATAGCCACCCGCTTCTCTGTGACTTCTCTAGTAGACAGTATATCACCAATTGCTGAGTCTCAGGCACCCAGTCCACACTGCATGCTTCTACTGCCTTTTTAAAGGCCTCATGCACACCCTCAATGTTTCTCGCACGTCTTCGGGTACCCCTATCATGCACTTGAAGACCGAGATCTCACTCTCTTCATGGACAGATGGCTCCTGCTTTGCCTTGGACCTTTCCATCATGACATCTGCCACGACCGGGTGACTGTCTTATTCTGCTCTTAGTGCCAAGTCTTCCTCAGCTTTACACCTTTCCAGACCTCTCGCCAAGATGGGCATTGGCAGCTCCACCTCGTTACCACTCTGGAACTGTTGCGGTAAGTCTGTGACCACCAACTTCTTGTCTTGCTGAAAACCTCTTAAAGGGAATCTGTCACCCCATTTTTCGACCATCAGCTGTAGCCACCGCCATCAGGGGCTTATCTACAGCATTCTGTAATGCTGTAGATAAGCCCCCGATGTCACCTGAAAGAGAAGAAAATCGAGTTATAGTATACTCACTAAGAGGCGGTCCTCCATCCGGTCTGGTCCAATGGGCGTCGCAGTCCGGTTTGGCGCCTCCCATCTTCTAGCAAGTGTGCCTAGCAGTGTGCCTGCGCCGGAGCTGCGATGGGAAGCCAAGAAAAGGAGGGCTTCGCTAGAAGATGGGAGGCGCCAGACCGGACTGCGACGCCCATCGGGCCGGGCCGGACGGCAGACCGCCCCTGGGTGAGTATAATATGACTAATTTTTCTTCTCTCTCAGGTGACATCGGGGGCTTGTCTACAGCATTACAGAATGCTGTAGATAAGCCCCTGATGGCGGTGGCTACAACTGATGGTCGAAAAATGGGGTGACAGATTCCCTTTAATGCTTCTCTGAGCCCTTCCCCATCTTCTCTTAAGGCCTTATTCACACTTTGCCACTTTGACAGGTGACCTCGGAGCTCAGAGATTTCCTTCTCCAGCTCATCCACTCTGCGCTCAGCTGCTTATCTCAGGGTTTTTTCTTGTTTGACATGTTCTTTTATTGTCCCTTTAAGCATCTCTAGAGAATCACTGTTCTTGTCCCGGAACTCCAAAGCCATGTTATCCTCTGATTTCTGGTCTCTCAGACGCTTTATTTCCGCCTGTAAATCTGTCACCCTTTTCTTCTCACGAGACAACTCTTTGGCGAGGTCCTGGAACTCCTGCGCTCCCTTCTCTCCGAGCTGAGCCTTGACTACCGAGAGCTCGGACTCCAGGTGGCACACCTGATCCAACTGTGCGGAGTTGGCAGCTTCCACACTGGACACCTTCAACTTCTCATTCACCAGCTGTTGACAGACCTCATCGCGCTCTTTCTCTAAGCTTTGGACATGCGCTTCTACCTAGTGGAAACTGTCGGCTGGCTCTTTCCACGTGCACATTTCCTTTGTCAGCTGGTCAATGTGATCCTCTTTATCAAGGATATTAACCTTGTTGGCACCTGTCCCTGTCTCTTTTTCATCTATCTTCTCAGAGGGTGCCACTTGTTCAGCCCTTTTTCACCTTCTATGTTTCCAGTGATGGGAGGAAGACTTGCCATTTTTACCCGAGCCAGCCTTACTGCCCTCTTTTTCTGCTTTCGTCACCGTCTGAATGGGAGTCACACCACCCGTTCAGTCATCCTGGAACCAGCGGTCCCCATTTCTAACGGTATCGGATTCCATTCCTGGAGCTTCCCTGTCTTCAACGGTCACACCTTTGGTCATCTCTGCCAAGTCCCAGAGTTGGTCAGACCCACACTTCAGTCCAGTCATATGTTCTGGTATGGCTACCACCGTCATCCTGACTTCACCCGGTGGAGCAATGTCATTCCCCTGGGTCAGTGCATCTGTCAGCACAACATTGTACTCAGCTCTAGCGGTTGCTACTGGCAATGACATGTCACAGTCACCCCCAGAGTCTGTCTCACACCCCGCAACATGGTGAACCCTCCAGTTACTCTCTAGCTTGGTGTCAGCTCCACATTTTTTATCTACCACATCACTAACCGTCATCTTGTGATATACGTCAGGTGACTTCATGTCCGTAAGTTGGGCAGATGCACCACTATCCTTGGTCATGCCTAACTTAGGACTGTCAACTCTAGGGGGCGCATTCTCCATATTACCACCTATACATATTACATCTACAGACACTTTTCCTTTTAGCCACCAGTCCCACAGAGCCTCCAAGTCCTGCCTTATTACCATAGTATACAGTAAGCCAGGGACTACCGTAACTTCGTGGTATGTGGACCCCTCAGTCAATGTAGAGGTAGGCTGTCAAACGTCCTTTATTGTCCCCACCGGAGCCATTCACTCTCGACCCCGTTCCAGGCAACACAGAATGTTTAGGAGGGATCCTCAGCACAGACACTCCATTCCCCGGGTCTATCAGTCCCATCACACTTTCTCCATATAGCCAGAAGGGACAATGTCGTGACGCCTTATTGGCCGAGAAATCCACCGTATAGAATGGACCTACATAGCATGAACTACGTTGTTCCCGGCCACAGTCCAATGGGGTACTCCAAGACAAAAGGGATAGGGCAATCAAATAGGCAAATTAAAGTTCAGGGTCAGGCAACAAAGGTCAGAATACGTCAAAGGCAAAAAGGGCAATACAAATGAGTAGCCAGAAAGGCAAGTCTATCAAATCCGAGGTCTGGAAACAAAGATCAGAAAATCAGAACACAAAGCACAGAGAAAACACACCACCGAACAAGGCAATGACTGGCAATGGTCTGATCATTGCCAGCCAGCTACATAGGCAGTTAATAACCCTGAACGGGTGACACCTGGAGTAAGCCCCGCAGGCACAGTCAGACTGGGCAGCTGAACTGTCACTCAAAATAGTGACAGCTCAGTACACCCCTGCCTCTGATTGGGCAACTAAGCTGTCATTCTCAATACTGAAAGCCCAGCATGCCCCTGATACTATAGGGTGGCTGAGCTATTACTCACAATGTCCTTAGGATAACGTGAATGGTGGAATCATGACAGTTGCTTTATTTTTTAAAAATTACCTGACAATTGTTAAAGGGACTCTGTCAGCATGTTTTTGCTACTGTGTAGCCCAGCTACGCAGGCAGACATAAAAATCCAGGAGAGTGCACAGGAAAGTAACAGCAACGCTTGATATTCATTCACTGTCACTCCCACTTTCAGACACACCCATCTGAGATATAAGGGAGGGGTGACACGTGGCAGGGAGTTAGTTAGTTAGTCAGTCAGATCTTGAGGAAGTAGTGTTCAGTGGTACTTCAGTCTGTTAGCTTCTGTCTAAAGGACAGAGCAGCCATTCAGTCTCGGTCCAGTTGGGACTTTGGAGGAAACTGAGAGCTGTGCAGCGAACTCTGGAGGAAGCTGACATTTTCCACAACCGCCACAAGTGCTTATGTTAAAAGCGGGAAGCAGGGCGAAGGGCACAGTGGAGAAGTTGGAGAAGTGCTTTAGGTATTGGATTACCTGCACTAAATTGCCGGACACCGGGGTCCGAAGCGTTGCTATTGTTTCAAGCATAGTAACAAGAAAACCGGAGGCATCTGGACTACAGGTCGCAGAGAGCAGCCCTAAGTGTCAGTACGTAACCGGAGTCAGGTGGAACAAGGACTTTGAGTCAAGCGCAGACAAAAGTAAGGACTTAGTTTCATCACCTAGAAGGCTCCACCACAATATTGGTCGGGCAGTACAGCTATAGAGAAAGCTGGAGTTTCAGAGTTAACTTCACTTCACGCAAGTTGGACTCACATGTATATGGAAGTAAAGGAGGCCTCTAACCTGCTCAGCTGTTACCCGAATGTGCACTCTCCACCCCGACCAGCTCCCCGGGATCTACATGAACCATCTACCAGTAAAAGGTATGAAAAGAAGCTGTATTGTGTGCGACTGAATTATTATCTACACCCTGCATCATCGTCACCATAGACTTCCAGGGACCCGTCTCACCTGTGGGAGACTTACTACCAAGCTGCCCCATAACATCCCCTGTGAAAGTCCTTAGAGCAGCGCTGGTACAATTTACCAGAAACCGCAGGTGGCGTCACGAACTACCTATCCTTAAAATCCCCTGTAAATATTCCCCCATCGCATTGACTGCCAGGACCACGGACCGAGTCCCGCTGCCAGTGACAACTCCCATAGACTTCTATGGGCTCGGCTCCGAGTACCCCATAGCCCTGGTATCCACAATTGTGGGGCGAGTCAATCTAAACTTGGCGTCACGAACAGGATGCGAAACTTGCAATTGTGAGTCCTGTGTGCCTATACGAACTGTTTGGTGAAAAAGACTGTGTGTCACTTTTGGCGCCAAATACCGCCATTTTGCCGCCATATTGGCGCCCTGAGGCGCTGGTGAAGAAGGTGGGCGTACATTCGTGGGCGTGTACCCCCCAGTGGCGCGAAAGTTATGGCCGCCCTCTCCAAATGTTACTACAATGTGCGGTCCTGCCCCACTGCTAAGGAAATCCGCCTCCTCTTCATCCTCTATGCGAAGAGGAGGAGACGCAAATCCCGCCTCCACGGAAGAGACCGGGCTGTTCCTGATGGAAAGTACACTCTGGCCTGGGACGAGATGGCGGAAGGACAGGAGAATCTGTGCCAAGGACCGGAAGATTTCCTACCTGTGCCGGAGCTGTCCCCAGATAGGGACACCGACCCCGCCATGATGGAGCTGCGGAAGGAGAATGAGGAGCTAAAAAGGAAGCTCCAGTGTCGTGCTGATCTACAGGAGATGGAGAGACGCTGGCGCACCCAAACACAGCGGCTGCTGTGGGACGCAATGTTCTCTCCTACAAGCCAAGGGCCGTCTCCTGAATTCCTGAAATCGCTGCTGGAGAAGGCTGAGGGACGACCGGAGGTTACCGCCGAAAGTGCTGTACCTGATCCCACCGATGCGGAGGTGGAGGAGAAGGAGGCTGAGGAGGTATTGCCCAGACCGGAGTGCCAGTCAGGCCAGGAGGCCACCGCAGAGTACCGCTCCCCGGTAAGGTCACCGGAGGGGTCCCAGCCATCGTTGCCGGAAGTCGACTGGGACGAGATGGAGCGATTAGATGACGTCACTTATGCCGTACAGTGGGAAAGTGAGTGGCGCCATCGTGAAGAGGAGCAGCAACGCCAAAAGCAGGAGAGAGAAAGAGACATCCAGCGGTCCCGACAGAAACATGAGGAATTCATAGCTGACAAGGAGACCGTCCGCAGGGATAAAGGTACCCTACGGGAACAGCGGCGGCAGGGGTGCGTCACCGAGTTCCAGCTCCGCAAGGGCTGGGGCTTCATCCGCGAGCCAGGCCTCTTCGCAGGGGTCTTTGTAAGCCGCAGGGATGTGGAGTCCCACTTACCAATCGGTCATCCTGGGAGGGACCTGATTAATGGGGACATTGTGAGCTACACCCGTCATTGGGGTTTAAAAGGGTGGTATGCCCTGAACGTCTCCATCGTTAGCGACCCCGTCCCAGACGCCGGTACTGAAGCGTCCCAGTTCAGAGCTCCCACCGCACCAGGCCGTGCCCCAGCATCGCCCCCTGCTTCGCAATCAGCGACCTATTCGGCATCGCAATCGGCAAAGTGTCCCGCAACGCAACCTGCGACTCATTCTGGATCGCAACTGGATGATGCGACCACAGTTAACTTGATGAAAAGTCAATATTTGCATGAGATACCCGATGCGTCCCAGAAGGTTCGCACAAGGACTGTGGCCACTCAAACGCAGATATCGGGCCATGACTTATTTGTTATGGGATCCAAGGAGCATCGCGTCGTTCCAGCCCCAGGAGTGGAAGACGTCATTGAAAGTTTGTAAAAGTGAAGACCGGTAGGACCCAGACAGGGGTTTACCGCATTCTAGAAATTGTAAAAAAGTTTTGAAGAAATAATTGCCATTTTTGCACTTTATTACTGTGTATGTATAGTGTTTACATATTGAGTAGAATACCCGGCTGGGTACAAAGGAAGAGAATTTGACAAGTTAAAAAGTAAATGTGTAGATTGCATAGTTGCATAGAATACCCCGGTTGGGTAAAGTAAGTAAAGTGAGTTATTGAGATATATGTGAGTACTTGATTTCTAAATTTATATCTATCTATGTGTCTTTTTCCCTAATGGACTGAGAGGCTGTGGACTGTGCCAGCCCAAGAACTTGTCTTTGTAAATAGTTGCGCTTCGGTGCATTATCTTGGTTTTACATGAAACCACTACTACTATCTACCTCTGAAGAAAAACCCGTATGGTGGGCCTAGAGTGAGGTCTGCAGTCAGAAGTCCTGCAGCCCACCCAGGACCCACGTGGGAGGTTTTTGGTGCGGGTCCTCCACAAGTATCTTGTATATATGAGAATGTTTGATATTTTGATACTTTTGATACTTTTGTATTCTTCATTGTACAAATTGTAACGTTAAAGAAGTCGTACCTCCCGGATGGGAAGAGTTATAATGTTGTTGTTAATGCAAAACAAAATGTTCTTTTTGTCTTTTACAGCCCGGGAGTGCTGTGTTTTACCAAGGGGGGATGTGTAGCCCAGCTACGCAGGCAGACATAAAAATCCAGGAGAGTGCACAGGAAAGTAACAGCAACGCTTGATATTCATTCACTGTCACTCCCACTTTCAGACACACCCATCTGAGATATAAGGGAGGGGTGACACGTGGCAGGGAGTTAGTTAGTTAGTCAGTCAGATCTTGAGGAAGTAGTGTTCAGTGGTACTTCAGTCTGTTAGCTTCTGTCTAAAGGACAGAGCAGCCATTCAGTCTCGGTCCAGTTGGGACTTTGGAGGAAACTGAGAGCTGTGCAGCGAACTCTGGAGGAAGCTGACATTTTCCACAACCGCCACAAGTGCTTATGTTAAAAGCGGGAAGCAGGGCGAAGGGCACAGTGGAGAAGTTGGAGAAGTGCTTTAGGTATTGGATTACCTGCACTAAATTGCCGGACACCGGGGTCCGAAGCGTTGCTATTGTTTCAAGCATAGTAACAAGAAAACCGGAGGCATCTGGACTACAGGTCGCAGAAAGCAGCCCTAAGTGTCAGTACGTAACCGGAGTCAGGTGGAACAAGGACTTTGAGTCAAGCGCAGACAAAAGTAAGGACTTAGTTTCATCACCTAGAAGGCTCCACCACAATATTGGCCGGGCAGTACAGCTATAGAGAAAGCTGGAGTTTCAGAGTTAACTTCGCTTCACGCAAGTTGGACTCACATGTATATGGAAGTAAAGGAGGCCTCTAACCTGCTCAGCTGTTACCCGAATGTGCACTCTCCACCCCGACCAGCTCCCCGGGATCTACATGAACCATCTACCAGTAAAAGGTATGAAAAGAAGCTGTATTGTGTGCGACTGAATTATTATCTACACCCTGCATCATCGTCACCATAGACTTCCAGGGACCCGTCTCACCTGTGGGAGACTTACTACCAAGCTGCCCCATAACATCCCCTGTGAAAGTCCTTAGAGCAGCGCTGGTACAATTTACCAGAAACCGCAGGTGGCGTCACGAACTACCTATCCTTAAAATCCCCTGTAAATATTCCCCCATCGCATTGACTGCCAGGACCACGGACCGAGTCCCGCTGCCAGTGACAACTCCCATAGACTTCTATGGGCTCGGCTCCGAGTACCCCATAGCCCTGGTATCCACAATTGTGGGGCGAGTCACTACCTCATCTGAAAGCAGCATTATGTAGGCAAAGAGACTCTGAATCGAATGATGCATCACTTAGCTTACGGGATGCAGGCAATCTGGCACAATCAGAGTTTCCAGTTGTAGGATGCAGCAGAGCTGAGAAAGCTAATTCTGCCCACACCAGGCTCTCTAGGGATATTGTCTATTGATATTGAGCTGCTTATCAAAGAAGGAGGTGGAGTCAGGCTATCAAGCATGTTGCCACTACACACAGCAATGATAATGTCCTCATGTTGTCAGCTTTGCAATTTAATTAGTGCTAACAGGAGTTTGACAGCTCAAACTGACAGCATAAACCAGGGGTGTCAAACTCATTTTCTTCGAGGGCCACATCAGCATTATTGTTGACTTCAAGGGACAAATTGTACTTGTAAGTGTTCTTGCAGATGTCCATTCAACATGGTTCAAGCACGAACTGCAATCACAGACTAGGCATGGGCTTTAAGAGAGCTGTCTGTAGGTAGTAGGACTATCAACAGCTATCCCTGGGTAGTAGGGCTAGAAGATAGTTGTTCCTGGGTTGTGGAGCTATAAGACAACTGTCCCTGGGTAGTGGGGAAAGAGAGCTTTCCCTGGGTAGTAGGGCTAAAAACAGCTGCTCCTGGGTAGTAGGGCTATAACACAGTTATTCCTGGGTAGTGGGGCTATAAGTCAACTATCCCTGGGTATGGGACTAAGGGAGCTGTCCCTGAGTAATAGGGCTAAGAGAGCTGTTCATGGATAGTAGGCGTAGGAGAGCTGTCCCTGGGTTGTAGGGCTAAAAGAGCTGTCCCTGGGTAATAGGGCTAAGAGAGATGACTCTGTTCACTGAGTTCACCATTTTTGCAGGCTGACTCCGATTACTACATTCATTTTCTGTGCAATATCTATGAAGAGCTTGGCACTCAATTGATGTAGAAAAAAGATGATTTATTTGCTATCCACAGTAAACATGGATTGCCATAGAAGAATATAGGAATCAATGTGGAAACTATATACAGGATACAGTGGGTCTGGAAAGTGGGAATACCACTAAAGGTATGGCACCCATAAAAGTCACCATGTTGACTCCAAAGATATAATACACTGTTTGCGCAGGCTGACTGCAATCACTGTGTTAACTTTTTTGTACTGACTGACTATGTGCACGACGTTCACTGTTTGTGCTGGCTGACTTTGTTTACTGCATTCACAATTACTGCAGACTGTCTGCGATCATTGCGTTCACAGTTTTCACAAAAGCAAAAGACCTTGTGAAGATGATGGCGGAAGCTGGTAAGATTGTGCCAATATCCACAGTGAATCGAGTACTGTACCAACATGGACTGAAAGGCCAATCTACTAGGAAGAAGCCATTACTCCAAAAGAAACATAAAAAAGCCAGATTAATGTTTGCAAATGCACACAGGAACAAAGACCTTAATTTTTGGAGACATATCCTGTGGTCTCACTAAAATGGAACTTTTTTGGCATAATCACCATCGTTACTTTTGGAGGAAAAAGGGAGAAGCTTGGAAGCCTAAGAACACCATCCCAACTGTGAAACACGGGGTGGCAGCATCATGTTGTGGGGTTGTTTTGCTACAGGAGGGACTGGTGCACTTCACAAAATAGATGGCATCATGAAAAAAGAAGATTATTGTCATGGTCTGCTGAGTTTCTGGGATTAGGTGGTTTTAGGGTTAACCGGGATGGCCTCACTCTGGGATTCTGGGAGGCTTTTTATAGCCTCATTGTGGGGCCATCCTCTGTCGCTTATACTCTGACCCTTGGCCGAGTGTGTGTGACCCTGTTGTGCTTGTGCCAGTGCTTTGTGCCTGTGCTACGTTCTGTTTGTCTGGTTCTGATTTGGCTGTGTCCCTGTTTTGAGTTTTGCCTGTCCCTTTTGTACTCTGCTGCCCTCTACGTGTATGACCCTTGGCTACATTCTGACTCCGCTCTGCCTGCTCCTCTTGTACTTTGTCGCTCTCTACGTGTATGACCCTTGGCTATGTTCTGACTTCGCTCTGCCTGCTCCTCTTGTACTTCGTCGCCCTCTATGTGTATGACCCCTTGGCTACGTTCTGATTATCCATTCGGTATATGCCCCTTGGTAACTGTGTCCCGTAGTTACCCTTCTAGGAGTTTTCCTTCACCTCATAACTCTCTGGAGCTTAGGCCACGCCCACTAACAGTCACGTGCCTGCAGGTCCTTTGCTCTGAAGCATTCTCTATCTGCTACTGCTGACTCTGAGAGACGTGTGGCCGGCTCCGCCCACTAGCAGTCACATGTGGAAGGTCCTGTTACTGAGAAACACACGTCATCTCTGCTGCGGCTCTGCTACAGGTATCTTTGGACATAGTTTGTTCACTAAGGACACACGCACTGGCTCAGTGAGCAAGTGCAGTGCGGTGTCCCTGACATTTATGTGGCAATACTGAAGCAACATCTCAAGACATAAGCCAGGAAGTTAAAGCTTGGGCGGAAATGGGTCTTCTAAATGGACAATGACCTGAAGCATACATAATACCGAAATGGTAACAAAGTGGCTTAAGGAAAACAATGTCAATGTTTTGGAGCGGCAATCACAAAGCCTTGATCTCAATCCTATTGAAAATTTATGGGCAAAGCTGAAAAGGTAGGTGCAAGCAAGGCGACCTACAATCCTTGATCAGTTGCACCAGTTTTGTCAGGAGGAATGGGTCCAAATTCAGAAGGAATAAGTCATGTGCAAGTCATTTGTACTGACCACACATACATATAAATGAGATCAACTCTGAGGCGTCTTTTTTCTAAGCTAAACATGGCCTACTTTTCCAACCTCTCATCATATGAGAGGCCTTCCATCCCTTGTAATAATCTAGTTAACAGGCTCTAACTTCTGAATATCATTTTTAAAATATGGAACCCAAAACAGAATCCCATATTCTAGATGTAGACTCAAATGTGATATATAAAGGGGTAATTGTTATGATTTGGTAGCTGAGGAGAGCAAGCAAAAACGGCAATACACCAGAGAGGTTGGAATCTACTGGATTGCAGTATCCTGACTAACCACCACAACTAAAGGCAGCCGTGGAGCATACCTACGTTGGTCCTAGACGCCTCGTCACAGCCTGGGAGGTTAACTTCACCTAAAGATAGAAAGAGGAAAGCTATCTGCCCCGGAGCAGATCCCCAAAGAACATAGGAAGCCCCCAAACATGTAATAGTGGTTAGACAAGAGGAAATACAGACACAGACAGAAAATAGTATGAGCAAACATTGGGGCCCAATCTTCCTAGACAGAAAAGGATAGGAAGGACACTTACTGCAATCCAAAAAAAACCCTAAAAAAAACCAACTCTACTAATTGCAAAAACACCTGAGATCACACGACCTCTACCACCTAAATTAGTTCTCTGGTGTAACAAAACTAAGCCGCAGCCACTAAAAAAAACTGGAAAAGGCAAATGAACAAACAACAGTGGCTCAGACAAACTGAGAGGAGCACAAGCCCCTGGAGCAGGAGAAGAGGCAAGACTCAGCAAGCTTCCAAGTGAACCAGGAACCACAGTTGAGACAAGAACAATTGATCACCGGCAACCATGATGGAAGGGAAACTCCCTTATATAGGACCAGTCTGTAACTCCTGATTGCCAATCTTCACTAAATGGTTCAGCACTGTCTGCAACCACCAGAGGGAGCTTCTGCTCAGAACTCATTTCTAACACATTCACAACAGGTAATAATACGTTGGGATCGCAGGATTTTATCTCTTTTTTTATACACCCTAAAATCTTGTTTGCTTTTGTGGCTGCTGCCTGACATTGAGTACTGCTGCTCAGTTTACTTGTAACCAGAATACCTAAGTCCTTCTCCTGTTCTGTAACCTCGAGAATACTCCCATTTAATGTACATGCAGCTATAGAATTACTCCGTCCTAGGTGCATTACTGTACATTTATCTACATTAAACTTAATTTGCCAAATGTTTGCCCATTAGTCGTAACCATGGATATCTAAGGTCCTGCACATGAGGAAAGAGACATAGAGGATCAGAAAAACTGTACTACATTTCTAATTGTACGTATTAGCTAATATTATTATTATTACACCTACTGCTTATTGCGATAGGATCTTGGAGATGGGCATACCCCTTTAACAATACCCTGTCTTGACTTGACCTGACTAAATGAAAACACAAAACACTGTTACTTCAAATTCACATTTCTAAGAAATTATTACAATGTGGTAGCTGCACCTTATGTCAGGTTTAGAACAAAATATGATGCCAGGTAATGGGAATGTGCTTCCAGAGGTTTGCTGAGCCGTGTGATGAACAAAGTCCTCATTCACACATCAGTATTTTGCATCTCCAAAACACAGAACAGGGGTCAATCTTTCAATTATAGTTTGTCTATGTAAGTTCCACTCTTGATTTTGGCATACCACTACTGATGCGAAAATATTGATTTGTGCATGAGGCCTAATATATAAGTATAAAATGAAGACATTGTACAGTATAAATGTACAGTAAAAACTTTTTAATTTATCATCAGTCAGAAATGAGCAGAATTATTAGATTAGCAGGTGCCATAAATAGGTATATACTTTAGTTGATGCACTCTCGAGTGTTACTTTCTGCCCCATTCCATTCTTTTCATTTTTCATTATAGTATGATTTTTTTTTTCATTTGTATAATATTCTTTTGTCAAAGAAAAAAGAAAGGTTATGACAAACATGAAGAAGATTACTATATAATGAAACATCAAACTATGGGTTTGTCAAATATGAAATTAAAAAGCTTTTAAATCACAGAGAGTCTGAATGTAAATCAGAAATCCTTATTATCAATTATGCTAGCCATGAGCTATATAAGAAAAAACATACCCAACAATTTCATTTGGCCGCTTTTCAAAATGTCACACAAAATATACGCTTTATGACCCTGATGACAGAGGAAAACCAAGCTCTGTCTGTGGAACCTGGCAAAGTCTGTAGTGCAATGCGCCATGTCAGTTTATGCTGTGCTTCAGTTGCGCATTTATTCAGATTTTTCACTTTTGGGTTCGATGGAAAATATCAAATTAAATAATTGGTGGCTAATTATTTACTAAAAATTAAAGTTCGCTTACTGCCTCCTATTCTGGAGGAGCGGAGCTATAGAGATCCACAGCTCAAGTGGAAAAATCTGTCCACAGGAAAACTATCAGTCGTTTTCTTCACATGTACTTGCTACTTAGTGTTGGCAAATCACATGATATACCAATAAAATACATTTATCATGAAAAAATGTGAAAAGTTCTTGGGGTATAAATACTTTTTCAAGCATAAAGAAGCTTTTTTCCAGACTTGAAAAAAGGATGCTATGATGAAAAAAGAAAAATGGCTAAAAATGGCATTAAAAACATGAACACAAGTGATTTTGCTACTTAAACACAGGATTTGCAACATTAGATTTAAAAAAAGTTAATCCAAAATCTGATCTCTGCAGAAAAAGTTAAATTGTGATTGATATTTAAATACCCTGTCATAAAAAACCAAATTATGAACATAAAGTGAATATTTTGTCTAATGTACATTGTGCTACTACTGGAACATGAGTATTATTGTTGTTTCCATAGACACACTATCTTACAATTACATAAAAATTTGCACTGACACATCGATAATCCCAGGGCATACATTTGTATGACACATGCAAGATAGTTCTATGTACACACCTGCAAAAGTAACATTCAGGTGGCTTTCACTATGGCTCTGTTGTAAAGTAGCAGGAATGGTTATTACATGATATTTTGTATGTATCCTGATTGTGGGTCTTACTCATTTACGATTACACAATGAATATATACAGTTTGCTAGTTACATAAATCATATTCTATCAGATTTAAGATGGGCCCAATTTACTTTTTCATTTTTATGTGGTGTGTATTCTGAGAAAACCCAACGTAGACACTTAGAGAAAAAAATGGAAGAGTATAATAGACATTACTCAATGTGAAGGTACCCAGTATAAATATGTTAAGCATATACTTTTTATTACAGTGAGCTCATGGGAACAAGAGTTACGGACGGTCCTGTGATAACAAAAATTAGCCCACTGAATGCGTAGACCCATCCTACTGAATACCTAGACTCATCCTACTTAATGCCTAGACCCAGTGTCAGACTGGAGTGCCAAGGGCCCACCAGTAACATTGACTTTGAATTATGCCAAGTACTGCCCATACAGTGGGATTGAGGGCCCAGGTCTGCATAGGGGCCCACCAGGGTTTTCCCTGAAACCCTATGTACCAGTCCAAGCCTGCCTAGACCCATCCTACTGAAAAGTTTATTCCATAATGTCCATATTGGAAAAACTATGGCACTTCAAGCAATGTACAACTACCAGCAGACATATCAATATTAGTCCAAAGAAGCAAACCATATGTGAGATAAAATGTATAACTTTATTTAGATACTATAGCAGTTAGCAGTTTAGCAGATTTTAGTTTAAAATAGAGAGACAAAAAATAGAGAGGGGAACCTTCAAACCAGTCCAGAATGCAATAAAATATCAAACATGTAAACAGTACTATATTGGTAGGTATATAGTCGCCTCTGGTTCAATTACCATAATGAACATATATATTGAGGTAAATAAACCTTATGAAAAAAATAGTATGTGAAAAAACCCATATAAGAACACCAAGGGCCCAAAGCCAAGAGCCGATCCAGAGATGGAGCATCCGTGGAAGAAGCAAGAGCTAAACGTATGTCGGGGTGAGGGGAAACATTCCATCAGTCCTGTCAACTGGTCCCAGTCCTTCAGTGCTCCTCCAGTGCTTTTCCATCTTCAGGTACTGTTTCCCTGGTTATTACCATCAAAGTCATAGAACTATTTACTTATTATTGGAGGTACCTGTATTTGATGCCTAAGGGTCTCTGCTGCACACTTTAATATGCACTGTCGCACTTATCCTCTTTGGTCCTGGCTCAAAATTAACTCATTTTTTTATCTAATTTGGCTCTCTGGACTGGGCTCTTGGCTTGGGCCCTTGGCTGACCGGGTAATTTTATAGCGTGGGGTCAGTGACAAATCACCTTTCACTATCTGGGCAGTCTGTAACAACTGTAAAGTTTGGTGGAGGAGAGATAATGCTATGGATTTGTCTTTCAGGGGTTATCTTAGGTTTATTGGTTCCAGCAAAGAGAAATCTTAATGCTTCAACATTTTGGACAATTGCATGCTTCCAACTTGTGGAAACAAATTGTAAAAGGCTATTTTGTGTTCCAACATGATTGTGCCCCAGTGCATGGAGCAAGGTCCATAAAGACATGGCTGGGTGAGTTTGGGGTGGAAGAACCTGACTGGCCCTGACTTTAACCCATCTTTGGCATGAATTATATTGGAGATTGTGAGCCTGGTCTTCTTTTCCAACATCAGTGTCTGACCTCACAAATATTCGTCTGCATGTTTGGGCAAAAATATCTTGCAGACACCCTTAAAATCTTGCAGAACGTCTTCTCAGAAAAGTGCATTCTAGGTTGGAGGAATTCATGTACAGGTGCATCTCACAAAATTTGAATATCATCAAAAAGTTAATTTATTTCAGTTCTTCAATACAAAAAGTGAAACACGTATATTAGATAGAGCCATTACAAACAGAGTGATCTATTTCAAGTGTTTATTTCTGTTAATGTTGATGATTATGGCTTACAGCCAATGAAAACCCAAAAGTCATTATCTCAGTAAATTAGAATACTTTATAACATCAGCTTCAAAAAATTATTTTAAAATCCGAAATATTGGCCTACTGAAATGTATGTTCAGTAAATGCACTCAATACTTGGTTGGGGCTCCTTTGGCATCAATTACTGCATCAATGCGGCGTGGCATTGAGGTGATCAGTCTGTGGAACTGCTGATTTATAACACCAGCTATTTTTCAAGCTGGTGTTATAAAGTATTCTAATTTACTGAGATAATGACTTTTGGGTTTTCATTGGCTGTAAGCCATGATCATCAACATTAACAGAAATAAACACGTGAAATAGATCATTCTGTTTGTAATAACTCTATGTAATATAGGAGTTTCACTTTTTGTATTGAAAAACTGAAATAAATTAACTTTTTGATGATATTCTAATTTTGTGAGATCACCTGTATGACTATGGATTTCTAATTGGAAGTTATAAAAGCTCCTGCAGATGGAACGTGTAGGTTTCCCAATATTATTGTCCATACAATGTATCTTTTATGGACTGTTACTACAAAACAATGTTTGATTTTTGTGACATAGACATGCATGGTCACCATAATTAAAAAGGTGTAAAGGTTTTCTGACTGAGGTGTTACCAAGTCTGACCAATATATAGAGTTATTAATTTTTTCAGGGTTACTTGACCCACAATTTTTGACCAAATAGTATCAGACCATACTTTATAAAATTTCATGGAGAATAATGTAATGCACGGCCGCATCCGGTGGCCCTGTGTATCCGGACATGCGGCGCATCTTTCCAGACCACAGCATGTCTATTTATCTTGCGGAGACGCTCCGTCTCCGCAAGATAAAAAACCCAGTCTATGGATAGGATGCGGTGATTCCGGATGTGTTCAATCAACACATCGGGAATCATCGCGTGTACAACAGGGGGTGGCACTTTGGGCGGAGCGGGGTTTACGCTGTGTCCAAAGCGCTGCCAGTACGCAGCGTGAAGCCATACCCCTAAAGCCCCTACACATTAACACTAACGCAATCTGCTAATATGGTCAGGACCAGCAGGCCATATAATCGTTTTGGAAACCTCCCTGCATTGCATGAACAACACCTGAACATCTTTGCAGCTTATAGGGCAAAAATGGGGTGACAGATTCCCTTAAAGAAAATAATATGTTAGATCGATATCTGTCTCTTTCCGTCATCATTAAGATTTGAAAATCTAGTCGAATTAGCAGTATTCATAACTTCACCTCCTCGAAGTATTTTAGATGTTAGTTGATGTTATTTTAAGCTGCTTATCAACCACATCCCTTATTTAATGACTTTATAACTTGCAGTCTACCTCATATTCCATTGACAGCTCTGCTGGAGCCTTCTGTTTATTTCTGTGTGATTGCTGCTTGGGATCATTTGAAAACAATCTCTCTTGTGGGGATTTCATCACATTTCTATGGATTCCAGATGCCCTGTGAATGGCTAGCAATCATTTCTTTTGGAAGATCATCATGTAAACTCACAGCGGAAGTGGCAAAGAGAATATTTATATTTAAAAGTATAATTGCACTTCAACAGTAGAAAGCAAATGCAGGCTCATACTTGTTCCTCTAAGCTTCCGGCTATGTTCCCACACTGGGCCACGAGTTTTTTTTTCTGCTGCATCTTTCTGCACTAGTCCACACTAGCAATCTGTGGCAATCTGTACCGATCTGCTCTGATTACTGCTTTTTTTGCTTCATTTCTTTTATGTGTTTTCGCCTTTTTATGTGTTTGTGGTATAGATGTGTAGTAGTGTTTTTAATGAGTTTTTTGTACAGAAACACTAGGATTTTGCAGTTAAAAACTGAATCAGAAAAGGATCAAATAAAGGGTGAAATATCACAAATAAAACAGCAAATAAATGCAATACTCAGAGAAGATTATCATTGCGTATTTTGGTTTGGATACCTGTTAAACAAAAGCAGCAGAAAAAAAACAAAATTTGCACTATGTGTGAATATTACCTTGAACGCAGTAGATTTTCTCTACCAGAAACACTACAGCATTTACACTACATGGGAACATGGCCTTATTCATAGATAAAAAGACATGTGCTTGTGTCCAACAAGGTGTGCATGCCATACCCAGAGCTTACTCTAAGGCCGGGGTCAGACGTGCGAGAAACTCGCACGAGTCTCGCACGTCAATACCCGGCACTGCCGCCGGAACTCGGGACCGGAGCGTTCAACTGCATGTATTTCTATGCAGCTGAACCCTCTGGTCCGAGTGCCGGCGGCAGTGCCGGGTATTGACTTGCGAGACTCGTGCGAGTTTCTCGCATGTCTGACCCCGGCCTAATTCTTCACATTATTTCCCAAGGTAAAAAAGAAGCAATTTTTGGCAACAACAATATCTATTGCTCCTCTTGTTTTGTGATAGTCTATACAGATAACTCACCTTTGCTAAACGTGCAGTTATTTCCAGTGTAAATTGGTTTAAAATTTTAGAAGCAAAAAATGTCCATATATATATACAGCTCTGGCAAAAATTTGGAGACCACTGCACAGTTTTATAAAAATCAGCTTCTCTACATGTCTGACAGCCATTCCATTCCAGTGTCAGTTGAATTCCAACCAGAGTACACCTCATTCTTCTTAATGTGCTTCTGATTAGGTGATCACCTGAACCAAATCTTATTCAACGAAAAAAGTATAAAAAACACTGCTGTGGTGTTCACAATCCTCTTTCAGTAGGACAAGCTGGATGGCAAAACAAGTGCTAGTAATATCCCAAAAGTAATAGAAATGAAAAAATAACTTTTATTCATGCCAAAGGAGTTGAAAAGAAAAGTCTTGAGTGAGGAAAAGAAGGGCTCAATTCTGGCTTTACTAGCAGAGGGGTACAGTGAGCTTCATGTTGCCTCCATACTTAAAATTTCTAAGATGGCAGTCTATTACAACATGGTCAAGCAGCAGACACTGGGGACAATAAAGCTACAGACTGGCAGAGGGCAAAAATGACTCTCCACTGACCAAGATGACCATCATCTTATTCGAATGTCCTCAGCAAACGCAGGATGACATCAAGTTAACTACAAAAGGAATGGCAAATGGCATCTGGGGTGAAGTGCATGGCAAGAACAGTTAGCAACAGGCTCCTAGAGGCAGGCTCAAGTCATGTAAAGCTAGATTAAAGCCTTTCATCAATGAGAAGCAAAGGAGAGCCAGGCTGAAGTTTGCCAATGACCATAAGAATTGGAACACAGAGGACTGGAGTAAGGTAATCTTCTCTGATGAGTCTAATTTTCAGCTTTGCCCAACACCTGGTCATCTAATGGTTAGACGGAGACCTGGACAGGTGTACAAGCCACAGTGTCTTGCACCCACTGTGAAATTTGGTGGAGGATCGGTGATGATCTGGGGATGCTTCAACAAGGCTGGAATTGTGAAGGTTAATCTTTGCGAAGGACGTAAGAATCAAGCCTCATTCAAGGTTATCCTGGAAAAACAGTTGATTCCTTCTGCTCAGGCAATATTCCCCAACTCTGAGGACTGTTTTTTCCAGCAGGATAATGCGCCATGTCACACAGCTAGGTCAATCAATGTGTGGATGAAGGACCACCACATCAAATCCCTTTCATGGCCAGCCCAACCTCCAGGCCTGAACCCCATTGTAAACCTCTGGAATGTAATCAAGAGGAAGATGGATAATCACAAGCTATCAAACAAAGAAGAACTGCTTACATTTTTGTACCAGTAGTGGCATAAGGTCACCCAGAAGCAGTGTGAAAGACAGGTGGAAAGCATGCCAAGACGCATGAAAGCTGTGATTAAAAATCATGGTTATTCCACAAAATATTGATTTCTGATCTTTTCCTGAGTTAAAACATTAGTATTGTTGTTTCTAAATTATTATGAACTTGTTTTCTTAGCATTATTTGAGGTCTGTAAGCACTGCATTTTTTTGTTATTTTGACCATTTCTCATTTTCTAAAAATAAATACAAAATTTATTGCTTGGAAATTCGGAGACATGTTGTCAGTAGTTCAGAGAATAAAAGAGCAATTTACATTTTACTCAAAAATATACCTATAAAGAGAAAAATCAGGCAAACTGAAATTTTTGCAGTGGTCTCTTAATTTTTGCCGGAGCTGTAATATATACATATACAGTACAGACCAAAAGTTTGGACACACCTTCTCATTTAAAGATTTTTCTGTATTTTCATGACTATGAAAATTGTACATTCACACTGAAGGCATCAAAACTATGAATTAACACATGTGGAATTATATACTTAACAAAAAAGTGTGTAACAACTGAAAATATGTCTTATATTCTAGGTTCTTCAAAGTAGCCACCTTTTGCTTTGATTACTGCTTTGCACACTCTTGGCATTCTCTTGATGAGCTTCAAGAGCTTCAAAAAAATTTCCAGCACCCTTAAGCAAATTGATATATGTTACAGAGGAGCACAAAGAATATGAACATGTGCCAGAAGGAGAATAGCCTTGGAAAAAAAGTATGAACGTTCATGTGTGGATTGCAACGATTATGACGTGCCAGACCTTGTATTCAGAAGAGTTACAGGGAAAGTTGGTATGTAGGGGAGGAGGTTTTCAGAGCTCCGATCTGGCAGCCATGGACTACCAACGTGGCCGCTAACCCAGGTTTCTCCAAATCTTTTTCCTCAACTAATAATGGTCATGCATGCTGCTCAGTTTTCATAGCTGCGCTGCAATACCTGACAAAACCCACGAGCAAATGTGGCGCTGTTTCTAGAAGACAGCAACAGTGTTTTCTACTCATTAACGTTCACTTTTATGCAGTAGGCTTTATGATTAAAACCTGCAGCTCACATATAAAAACCACTTACATAACCTTACAGTACAGGGCCATGCTGTTTAAGCCATTCTTGTGTATCTGATTTGGCACCATATATAAATATTATCTAGACCGATAATAATTGATTTAAACCTGTTTGAATACTCCAGTGAAATCAACAGTAATACACATGCTTCAAACTAAGCGAGATAAGCTGCTGGGCGCTTGTCAATATCGGAGAGATTGTAGGCATTTCTGATATTTGGTTTGTTCTCTTTTCCTTCTGGCAAATGTTCTCTGTGCTACAATGTAGCATACCGATATAATTCATAAATTTTCCCCGTAGTAGGTGCGGAGCAAAAACATAAATTTGATATATTACTCCCAAAGTGTACTTCTTGTGACCTAATATACATGTTTATTTTAAATGTGTCTCAAAAGCTAGTGTGTGAATAAAAATACTGTGTTCCAAGTATCACTATTGTGCCTGCATATTTAGTTTGGGTTGATTGTATTTCTTGTCCCTATGGTTCTCTGTATGTAGCATATCGATGATATATGATTATGACACAAGAGAATAATGCAGCCGATTGTTTCATAACACCTTTGTAGATAAAAATGACCATGTAGACCTGGCTCTTAACAAAGGAACATTCATCAATCAGCCGTAAAATTAATCACCTACGTGAATAACATTGATTGTGTGACAATGGTGCCTGTAATGGGCTGGGATATATTACGCAGCAACTGAACAGTTTTTACAGGGAAGTTATACCGTAATTAGAACATGACCTATTGTTTGAATCAGGTTTTTGTGTTGCAAGGAATTTTTTATACATTTTTGGCATTGTGAGGTTTTTTTACATTTTTTAGTAAATAACAAAATTACGCTAGTAATCTCAAAATTCTCAAATGGGCTAGGAGTAGGATGACAATGACAGGTAGCACCTCCATACACAGTTGATAAGTAGGAATAAGTGGATCCTCTGGTCTTCTGATAAAAATCCAAAGGGAGATTCCAGGAGACAGGATTGGTGGTTTATTATCAACGCGTCCGACTTCTTCATCAGGAAAAAAACACAAACTCAATCTTTTCAGATGACTTTGAAACGCGTTAATAGTAAACCGCATGGCTACCAATCCTGGCACTTTACCAGTTTAAAAAACTGGTATCCAGGAAACAACATATGTACAGAATTATGGACAGAATTGTCTGCTACTGCAGCCCCATGGGGCAGTGCCCTGCTTGTCTGCCATACCTTGACTCTAAGCTGGTGTTATTCGCTACTGCTACAGCTGCTCCATGATATTAATCATGGGTAGTTCTTTTCAGCACTTGCCATGACCTTGGTTTTGTCCATACCTGATTTACCACCTTGCCTTTATTTATAGGCTTTATTTTAACGGTACAGGACTCCCCTTTTTGTCCCACATGGTCTTGAATGCTTCATACAGATTTACCTTTTCGTATTCTTAAGGACTCTATTTTGGTAAGCTGCTCTTTCATATGAGCTTATATTTATAATACTTCTAGTTTGCTAACTACTACATGTCCTTGCATTTGGGCTTGACAGCTTTACCCCGATTAGGCTAAATGTGTGAGCATTTTCTATATATTTATACATTTACTTACTAATAGGGGACTGGTCAAGTTTATCTGTATAATTAATCATAGGCATTTGAGTCTCTTGGTTTGGAAGTTCTATTATGAGCTTATGTATTGTCTGGTTTTGTCACGTGTGACAGTTTTAATGTTTTTCGTGTGTTTTTCTGTGTCCAATAAAATTTCTGTGTGATTTCCATGTCGTGTTGTGATCCCCTCTTTTTGGCCTACAGCTTTATTCCAGTGACATCAGTGCAACCAGGGAAATCAATCAAATTGAGTGGGTGGCGTTGTCCGTGACAAAACAGAAAATGAAGCACACACCTATGCCTAAACGAGCAGGTATGATATAACTGTATAAATTGCTTTTTGGATATAATTACAGCGTTGTTTTTAATGACAAAAACATGTTAGTAATGCACATTGTATTAGTAATGCACTGGGGACAGTTTACATGCTTGAAATGACGTGGCAGGATCCCACCTCTCCCTTAGGCCTCTTTCACACTTCAGTCGTACGACGTCAGTTAAAATTCGCCAAAGGGTGAAAAAAGCGGATCCGTTGTAAAATGAAGAAAACGGATGCAAACAGATCAGTTTTCAGACGGATCCGTCATGAACTTTTCAATCCGGAAAATAAATGGTACGCATGTCTGGCACGGAGGGGGGAGAGAGAGAGAAACTCCAGAATTGATTTTCCTATTTTTGGCAGAGAAGAACGGTTCCGCTGGCGGATTCTGCCAAAAACTGGTCAAGAAGGATCCGACACCCATAGGCGTCCATTTTGCAAATCGGCGGATGCGGCAGATCCGTCATGGTCCGCCTTTTCGACGCACACAAAAAACGTTGCAGAGGATGTTTTCAGAAACCGACGGACGCCAAAATAATGGCCGATCCGTCATTTGACGGATCTAATGGACGACCATCCGTCAAAATCCGTCACTAATGCAAGTCAATGGGAAAAAAGCGGATACGCCAAAAAAAATGGCGGATCCGTTTTTTTGACGCTTTGACGGATTTTGACTGACGTCGCACGACTGAAGTGTGAAAGAGGCCTTAGTCTGGAATAGTCCAGTGTCAAGATTACCGAAACCTCTGTATGCCTCTTCTACCACCCAGCCACCTACCCTCACACCCACATCTTCTTTTTCCTATTCCTATCTTCCTTGTCTTTCTTAAAGGGAATCTGTCCCCCCCGGTTGCTTTTAAGCTATTATAATGCCTCGTCTCCATTATAATACCACCCCCTCCGATGCACAGCACACTGACCTGTGACGTGCAGTTGGATGCCTTATCCGCCCTTCTAATGGCAGGGTCTTCATCTGCTTCTGCACAGGCGCTGGCGAGTCATTGCACAGTAGCCATTAGAAGGGTGGATAGGGTACCCAGAGCAGCGTGAGAGCAGGGCACAGGCGCGGTATTACAGCGCCAAAACTGCACATCACTGGTCAGTATGAAGCTGATGGGATAGGGGTGATAGTATAATGAAGACTGGAGGCAAACATTTCTTCCAGGCAACGCATGCCCGGAGCAATGAAATAAACCATTAACATAAAACATTAAAAGTTAATTTCTTAACATCTACACTGCAGCTATGAGGCATAAAGCAAGACTGGTTTAACCATTTTATTACCTGTATGCCCATATTAATAGGTAATTTACAGTACATCCCAAGGGGTGACAGATTCCCTTTAATTCCCCTTTCTCTTTTCCTTGTCTTTTCCTATTGATATCTTCGTTTATCGTACAACATGAAGATTTGAGTCCGGAGAGATGACATTTGGTCACCTGCTATTGATTTTATGGTCTGTTTACTTGGACTGTAACTTATATGCTTTGCAAACATGTATAAGTGAAATGTTGCCTCTCATGTTTCTGTATCTTTGTCTCTCTTTTAAATAACAATTATAAAAAAATCAATGTAAGGTGTGGTATATCTTTCCACCATCGTGTTCTGAATGCTGAATGCATTCTTATTCCTTGTGTTACAGGTCACCTCACCCACCGATGGTTCCTCTCAGAGAAGAGTGTCTCACCAGAAGTGAAAGTAAAGGATCATTCACACTTGTGTATAAATATTATCGGTCCCATTTTCATCCAGGAGAGAGAGCGAGCGAGCGATTTTTTTCTCTGTCATCCATGTTTTCTCACTTGATACGTGTGCTGTCCGAACACAATACCTTCTTTACTCAGCTGTTATTTATCTCTTACAGGACCATTTAGTTTCCTATGCTACAGATTTGTAGTGCATATGTAAAAAACGGATGCCATACTGATGGTGCATATGGGATGCAGCTAAGAAACAATACGCAGATCTGCACCGCCTCATCGAATAACACTGGACTCGGACCGATCTTATACAATGAGGCAGTGCAGATCTGCGTGTTTTTTTCCCCTCAAAATAAAGCAAACAGAAAGTGAAAATGCATGTGTGAGCAGTGTATTTCCGTACAGCGGGGTATTCTGCGTAAGGCCGGAGTCACACTCAACATATAAAAAATCCATCCAATTTTGATGGCCGAGAATCGCACCAATGTTCTCAGTATGGTGATCTGTATGTAATCCGTTTGCAATGCGATGATGCAACTTCCTCGCATCTAGTATCCGTATGATATCCTTATGCAATCTATATGCAATGCGATGTTAGCATGAGCTTTTACATACAGCAGTTCTCTGTATGTAAAAGCTCATGTTAAAATTGCATTATAATACACAACTGTACATATAATTTTAAAACCAAATATTCTTCAAAACATATATATATATATATATATGTATATAAATATTAGAAAGATAGATCGATAGAGTAAAAGCCGGCAAATGATCTTCTGCGCGCAGTATACAGTCATGGCCAAAAGTTTTGAGAATGACACAAATATTATATTTTCACATGATCTGCTGCCCTCTGGTTTTTATGTGTTTGACAGATGTTTTTATCACAGACAGAAATATAATAATTGCAAACATATGAGTAACAAAAGCTTATATTGACAGTTAGAATGAGTTAATGCAGCAAGTCAATATTTGCAGTGTTGACCCTTCTTCTTCAGGACCTCTGCAATTCTCCCTGGCATGCTCTCAATCAACTTCTGGACCAAATCCTGACTGATAGCAGTCCTTTCTTGCACAATCAATGCTTTCATTTTCGTCAGAATTTTTAGGTTTTTGTTTGTCCACCCGTCTCTTGATGATTGACCACAAGTTCTCAATGGGATTAAGATCTGGGGATTAGGAGAAGTTTCTCTTGGAGGACATTCTGGTGCCATTCTTTATTCATTGCTGTGTTTTTAGGCAAGACTGTGAGAGAGCCGATTCCCTTGGCTGAGAAGCAACCCCACACATGAATGGTTTCAGGATGCTTAACAGTTGGCATGAGACAAGACTGGTGGTAGCGCTCACCTTGTCTTCTCCGAATGAGGAGTTTTCCTGATGTCCCAAACAATCGAAAAGTGGATTCATCAGAGAAAATAACTTTACCCCAGTCCTCAGCAGTCCACTGTCTGTACCTTTTGCAGGATATCAGTCTGTCCATGATGTTTTTTCTGGAGAGAAGTGGCTTCTTTGCTGCCCTCCTTGAGACCAGGCCTTGCTCCAAGAGTCTCCGCCTCACAGTGCGTGCAGATGCACTCACACCTGCCTGCTGCCATTCCTGAGCAAGCTCTGCACTACTGGTAGCCCGATCCCGCAGCTGAAACACTTTTAAGAGACGGTCTTGGCGCTTGCTGGTCTTTCTTGGGCGCCCTGAAGCCTTTTTGGCAACAATGGAACCTCTCTCCTTGAAGTTCTTGATGATGCAATAGATTGTTGACTGAGGTGCAATCTTTCTAGCTGCGATACTCTTCCATGTTAGGCCATTTTTGTGCATTGCAATGATGACTGCACGTGTTTCTTTAGAGATAACTGTGTAGCCCTGGTATTTAAGGTACACAATACCAGGAGGATGAGTGGAGAGGTAACGGTTAAGGGCTCTACATGACATCACATATACTTCGGACACACCCAGCAGGGGTGTAGAGGGGTGTGGTTTTTAGCACAAGAGAGTCTTGTAGTGTCTCCTGAGGTGAAGGGAGAGAGAAGGAGTGCCTGTCTGGAGCACCAAGATTCCTGTCGATTCAGAGAGACAGTACAGTAGTGGAGGCTAGTACAGGTGAGCCAGTTCACCTTAGCCTAGTCAGTGCTGAGATTGAGAGTTTGAGCAAGTCGAAAGGCACAGTGGAAGGAAATCAGAAGTGCTTTAGGATTGAAGTATCCTGCACATTGTCACCGGTCACTGGAGACCGAAGCATCACTATAGCTTCACGCATAGTGGTAGAAAAACCAGAGGCTTACTGGACCTTAGGTAACAGAAAGCAGCCCTTGAAGTGTCAGTACGTAACAGGGGTCAGGTGGAATAGGAACTTTGAGCTAGGCCAAGCATAGAAGAACCTAGTTTCATCACTGGAAGGCTCCACCACAAAACTGACCGGGCAGTACAGCTTTGAAATAGCTGAAGTTTCAGGAGTGAACTACGCTTTATGCTGGTTGGACTCATCATCATTGGAAAGTAAAGGAGGCCCTGCCTTGCTCAGCCGTTGCCTCAAAACTCATCCTCCATCAACCCCATCAGCCTCCCTGGGACCTGCCTTACCATCTTACAAGTAAAAGGTATGGAAAGACGCTGACGGTGTGAGACTGAGTTATTTAATTGCATGCCTGCACAACCCCACCATAACCATCGACCTGAGGGAAGAGTCCCACCTGTAGGGGACCCGACATCTAGCTGCCTCACCATCCCCTCAGAGATCTACAGCAGCGCTGGTACAAATTACCAGAGACTACAGGTGGCGTCACGAACTGTAAATATATCTATCCCCTGTAAATATTCCCCCAACATACGCCAGACCGCCAGGGCCACAGACCGAGCCACCGCTACCTGTGACATCCCCATAGACTTCCATGGGCTCGGCTCTGAGTACCCCATTGCCCTGGTAATCCACAATTGTGGTGGCGGGTCGACACATAACCATGGTTAACAGAAGAGAAACAATGATGCCAAGCACCAGCCTCCTTTTAAAGTGTCCAGTGGTGTCATTCTTACTTAATCATGACAGATTGATCTCCAGCCATGTCCTCATCAACACCCACACCTGTGTTAATGGAGCAATCACTGAAAAGAGGTTAGCTGGTCCTTTTAAGCAGGGCTGCAATGATGTTGAAATGTGTTTTGGGGATAAAGTTCATTTTCTAGCCAAATATTGACTTTGCAAGTAATTGCTGTTAAGCTGATCACTCTTTATAACATTCTGGAGTATATGCAAATTGCCATTAGAAAAAGTGAAGCAGTAGACTTTGTAAAAATTAATATTTGTGTCATTCTCAAAACTTTTGGCCATGACTGTAGAATAGGTTATAAATAGAATAGATATATTGTATACACATAGAATACAGTAGATGTCTTTTAAACCACATATCCAAGCCCTCTCCACCTCCTGCCGACGTCAACTCAAAAATAACTCACGTATCCGTACATTCCTCAACCAAGAATCTGCAAAAACCCTAGTCCATGCCCTCATCATCTCCCGCCTCGACTACTGCAACCTCTTGCTCTGTGGCCTCCCCTCTAACACTCTCACACCACTCCAATCTATTCTAAACTCTGCTGCCCGACTAATCCACCTGTCCCCCCGCTATTCCCCGGCCTCTCCCCTCTGTCAATCCCTGCACTGGCTCCCCATTACACAAAGACTCCAGTTCAAAACCCTAATCATGACATTCAAAGCCATCCACAACCTGTGCCCTCCATACATCTGCGACCTCGTCTCCCGGTACCTACCTGCACGCAACCTCCGATCCTCACAAGATCTCCTTCTCTACTCCCCTCTTATCTCCTCTTCCCACAATCGCATACAAGATTTCTCCCGCGTATCCCCCTACTCTGGAACTCTCTACCACAACATATCAGACTCTCGCCTACCATGGAAACCTTCAAAAAGAACCTGAAGACCTACCTCTTCCGACAAGCCTACAACCTGCAGTAACCACAGATCCCCCACAGATCCACTAAACCGCTGTACGACAAGCTATACCCTCGCCTACTGTATCCTCACCCATCCCTTGTAGATTGTGAGCCCTCACGGGCAGGTTACTCTCTCCTACTGTACCAGTCGTAACTTGTATTGTCTAAGATTTCTGTACTTGTATTTATTATGTATACTCCACCTCACATGTAAAGCACCATGGATTAAATGGCGCTATAATAATAATAAATAATAATAATAATGTATATATATATATATATATATATATATTTTAAATATATATATATGTCAGTGACACACATATATATATTGTGGTGTAGTGACCAGCTAGGGGGCGTTGTGTATGCTCCTCGGGATATGCACGGAGGCATGATTTGAGTAGTAAAATAGGCCCTGGCAGTATTGTGAATGGAAGGTTTGTGTTGCAGAGCTCCTCTGCACTGTAAGCCAAGTTAATGTTGTTCTGGGACTTGTAGTCCCATAAGAGTCATGTGTATTTCTAGGGTGGCTTTACAGGGTTAGCTTGTGAGCTGGGTGGGACTGGCTAACCACACATACACTGCCCACTGGTGGTTGTGAGCTTTTGTTGAGGACCTGTGATGAGGTCATGTGCATGTGACCAGACCATGTGCTCCATACCTTAGCTGGGGGAGTGGCTACAGGTATGTAAGGAAGTGTTTGGCACATGGAGAGAGAGTCTGAGACTGAGGAGTCTCTAGGAGTGTAGTGTGAGTCTGTGCTTAGACTGTGAGGGTCTCAGGAGTCTGTCAGGCTGGACAGAGCTCCCTGACATCCAGGCAGGATGTCGCACAGACTGAAGACTGAAAGCTGGCGTGCTTGAGCCAGCGGAATGGACGGTCTTGAAAACCATGGTGAGATTGATCGGGATCAGAATGAAGTATGAAGTGTGGATTGGATACCTCTGGGAATGAGGGATCCGGGAACCTGCATGGCTAACAGGTGACAGACACGAGTCTGTGGAGGATGACCGGGGTCATGAAGAATGTGTTAAAGTCGTAAGAAGTGGTGGGAAGAAGGAGACTGTATTTTTGTGTTTGCTGGATACCTCTGAGGCTGTCTCCAGGAACCTGTGTGGCTGACGCCAACAGGTAACGGTCTTGAAAACCGTGTTATGCTGGTCGGGATCAGTGAGAAGAATTATTGAGAGAAAGACTGTATTTTTGTGTTAAGTTGGCTGTAATAAACGAAACGGACTATTGTTTTAGCCCTGAGCGTGCCAGTGTTTACGTCAAAGACCAGCAAAGCGAGTGATCCCTGTCCACACACAGTGTGGAACATCACTATATGTATATATATATGTCTTTATATTTCATAGAAAGATAGAATAGCCGGTAATTCATTTGTCGGCTTCTGTAACATCAGTGGAGGAGCCGACAGGATAGAAGACATGGTTTACATACAGTAAATACATACAGAATACGTAGATATATAGATATCAGTGAACAATACAATTAGTAGTGTGTGTGCAAATTAGGGGACATGTATGTAATTAATAAAAGATTATTCATCAGAAAAAAATGGCATGGGGTCCCCCTGTAATTTATAGCCAGCAATAGCTATGCAGGCAACTGAGGGCTGATATTATTAGCCTAGGAAATGGCCATGGATACTGCCCCCCCGGGGTGTTCTTCCCACTGCCCTGTAGCGGTAGCATATGGTGTAATAATTGGGGGGGTTAGTAATGGGAGGTGTCAATAAGACGCCACTATTACTAATCCCATAGTTGAATTGTAAATAAAACAAAGACACCCTGAAAAATTTATATTAATGAAATAAAGACACAGGCTCCTTTACTATTCTAAATTACTTATAAAATCACCTAATTCCCTGATGCCCTCGATCTCCTGTAATAAACATAAAATAATAAACCACTCGATCTCCTGTAATAAACATAAAATAATAAACCAATAATATACCATATCTGTCCGTCGTTTGGTTCCATGTCGTAATCCATATCTGGGGGATAAACAGTTTACAACCAGGACGGTTCCAAGATGTGACTGCCCCGGCTGTAAACTACTGGTGAATGAATGAGATGCTGCTGGCGCTGCTTCAGTGACTAGCGCTGATGTCACTGAAGCTCCACTCCCTCACAGTCTGACCCACGCTGAACTCTGGAGCGTGGGAAAATGAACTGGCATTTTCCCATGCTCCAGAGTTCAGTGTGGGTCAGGTTGTGAGGGAGCAGAGCTTCAGTGACATCAGCGCTAGTCACTGAAGCAGCGCCGGCAGCATCTCATTGATTCACCAGTAGTTTACAGCTGGGGCGGTCACATCTTGGCACCGTCCTGGTTGTAAACTGTATGTCCCCCAGATATGGATTACAGTGTGGGACAGAACGACGGACAGGTATGGTATATTGTTGGTTTATTATTTTATGTTTATTACAGGAGATCGAGGGCATCGGGGAATTAGGTGATTTTGTAAGTATGGTTTAATTTAAAATAATAAAGCAGTCTGTGTCTTTATTTCAATAAAATACATTTTTTCAGGGTGTCTGTGTTTTATTTACAATTTGACTATGGGATTAGTAACAGAGGCGTCTAATTGACACCTCCCATTATTACCCCCCCAACTATTACCCCATATGCTGCCTCTACAGGGCAGTGGGAAGAGCAAGGTTATGTGCCAGAGTTGGCGCATCTTACAGACGCGCCTTTTCTGGGGGCTGAGAGCTGATATTATTAGCCAGGGGGCCAGTATCCATGGCCCCTTCCTAGGCTAATAATATCAGCCCCCAGCTGTCTGCATAGCTATTGCTGGCTATAAATTATAGGGGGACCCCATGCCATTTTTTTCCGATAATCTTTTATTAATTACATACATGTCCCTTAATTTGCACACACACGATACTAATTGTATTGGTCATTGATATCTATATATCTAATTATTCCGTATCTATTTACTGTATGTAAACCATGTCTTCTATCCTGTCAGCTCCTGCACTGATTTTACAAAAGCCAAAAAATGAATTACCGGCTTTTCTTCTATCTATCTCTCTATACAATATAAATACATATATATATATGTATGTCAATGACATCTATGTATATACTGTATATATATGTATTCTATGCGTGTCTTTCTATTTTATCTTTTCTAGTATAACATGTCAGTGTGATTATACTGTAGCCGAATATGAATTGCCGGCTTTTCATAGGACACCGGTGCGTATTTCTCACAAGTCACACTGATGGTCCGTGTGGTGTGCGATTTTTTTTTTTCGCACCCATAGACTTGCATTGGCGAGACTCGGCCGATATATGCTGCAAATCGCAGCATGCTGTGATTTCACTTGTACGTATAATACGGCCGAAAAAAAAAAGGTGATGGGAGCTGCCCCATAGATTAACAGCAGTCCGAGTGCTATGCAATGTTTTATCACATAGAACTCGTCCGTATTCCTCTCTAGTGTGACTCCAGCCTAACAAGGAACAACTACTACACTCCCCCTGATGCTATTCTAATTAATGTCACCCATTAATTATCTGCAGATTATCTTTCCTTTTTTGCCTGCAGAACCTTTATAGCCAGTTACACTCACCTGAGGTGTGGGCACATTTCTGAGCCCTTATTATGTTGCAATTCTCACCCAGACCATAACTTATAAGAGGACCTTTCACTGGATCAAAAGTGGCCAGATTTTGCTCTAATTTTATTTCTGCTGCTTCCCTATTTTTTCTACTGTTTGTTTTTCTACTTTTTATGGTCTTTACCTGTCACGCTATCTCTGCATACAGGAGGACCGGGGTCTATGCTGACCCTAAGCTGGGGTCCTGACTAATCCCTCTACCTGGAGGTACTGTTGATGGTACAGAGGTCCAGGCCGCCAGCGTAACCCTATCTCCTGTGAATCCCTGACCACTGTAATCTAGTCCTGAGAAGGACCCTGATTACCACCACAGGGAAACGGGAAGGTAACTGCCTACACACAGTATAAGACGAACGAGACAGTACAAGGGGTAAAACAAAAGACACCTTGCATACAAAACGACCACTACAGAGGGAACACCAACGGGTAAGGAGATAAATAATAAAGCGAGGAGAGGAGAAAACCACAACAGGTACTCTTAGCTTTAGACTTCTCAATATGATCCGCTCTGCTGGTCTGCATGAATGCTTTCACGACCTTCCTAGCAGACAGGCAGGTATTTGAAGGAAACCAATTATCGCAACATTAATTGCAGCTGAGCGAGGCTGGTCTTGTCCAGCACAGAGAGAGGGAGAATTAACTCTCTCACTGCCGAAAAACACCCAGCAGCAGAAACTCAGCTGTGAGAAGTCAGGGTGTGCAATCGCGACGATCTTCGCAGCGACACACCCGTGACAGTACCCCCCCTTCTACGAGGGGCCTCCGGACCCTCAGGGCCGGGTTTATCTGGGTGAGTAGTGTGGAAGGCCTGAACCAATCGGTCTGCGTTAATATCCGACGCAGGAACCCACGTCCTCTCCTCAGGACCATACCCCCTCCAATGAACAAGGTACTGAAGGGACCGGCGATTCAGACGTGAATCGATGACTCTCGACACCTGGAACTCCAAGTTACCATTGACCACCACAGGAGGAGGAGGTAAAGGTGAAGGTATCACCGGCGCCACATACCTCTTAAGCAACGATCTGTGGAACACATTATGAATTTTAAATGTGGGAGGGAGGTCAAGACGGAATGCAACCGGATTAATTATAGAACTGATCTTGTATGGCCCGATGAACCTGGGACCCAGTTTCCAGGAGGGAACCTTAAGTTTTATATTCTTGGTAGACAACCATACCAGATCGTTCACACTTAGGTCCGGACCAGACACTCTCCTCCTATCAGCCATACGTTTGTATCGGTTCCCCATAGTACTCAGATTATTCAGCACTCCTCTCCACACTGAAGCAAGTGACGACGAAAATCGTTCCTCCTCAGGAACCCCAGAAGAGCCCCCCGTATTGAAGGTACAAAACTGGGGGTGAAAACCATATGCCCCAAAAAACGGGGACTTACCAGTGGACTCGCTCCACCTATTATTTAGAGCAAACTCCGCCAGAGGCAAGAAAGAAGCCCAGTCCTCCTGGTTCTCTGACACAAAACACCGGAGATATGTCTCCAAGCTCTGGTTCAGACGCTCTGTCTGACCATTGGTCTGTGGGTGAAAAGCCGATGAAAATGACAACTGCATCCCCCGCCGTGTACAAAATGCTCTCCAGAATTTGGACACAAACTGAGACCCCCGATCCGACACCACATCGGAGGGTACCCCGTGAAGTCTTACAATCTCCCCAATAAACACCTGCGCAAGAGTTTTAGCATTAGGAAGAGCAGGAAGAGTGATAAAATGTGCCATCTTGCTGAACCTGTCCACTACAACGAGTATGACTGTTTTACCCGAAGATGGCGGGAGGTCCGTAATGAAGTCCATAGACAGATGAGTCCACGGACGCTCCGGGATCTTCAAAGGTAAGAGGGTCCCAGACGGACGAGTATGTGGGGTCTTAGAGCGCGCACAAACCTCGCAGGAGGCGACAAAAGTTACCACCTCCCTATGTAAGTTAGGCCACCAAAACCGGCGCAAGAGGAGATCCTCAGTTGCTTTACTCCCTGGGTGTCCTGCCAAAGCTGAATTATGATGTGCCTCGATCACCTTTTGTCGCAACTGATTTGGAACAAACAGTCTCCCTGGAGGTCCAACAGGGGCGTCCCCCTGAGCCTCCAATACCTCCTCCTCAAGCTCAGAGCATACTGCCGACACCACCACCCCCTCCTGAAGGACCGGAACCGGGTCCTCCGTGTTCCCAGCCCCTGGGAAACAGCGAGATAAGGCATCCGCCTTAACATTTTTTGACCCAGGACGATATGTGACGACAAAATTAAACCTGGTAAAAAACAACGACCACCTAGCTTGTCTGGGATTCAGACGTTTAGCGGACTCTAAATATAGCAGGTTTTTGTGATCGGTAATGACGGTGACCGGGTGGACTGCCCCCTCCAAAAAATGACACCACTCCTCAAAAGCTAACTTAATGGCCAAGAGTTCCCTATTGCCGACATCATAATTCCTCTCCGCGGACGACAATTTTTTTAGAGAAGAAGGCGCACGGATGCCATTTACCAGGAGACGAACCTTTCACAATACTGCTCCCACCCCTACCTCGGAAGCGTCCACCTCAACAATGAATGGCTGTGACGCATCAGGCTGAATAAGTATGGGTGCTGAAGCAAAACATTTTTTCAAAGAAGAAAACGCTTGACAAGCCTTGTCAGACCACTTTGAAAAATCCGTCCCTTTTTTAGTCATGTCTGTGAGAGGTTTAACTATGGACGAAAAATTACGAATGAATTTCCGGTAGTAATTAGCAAACCCCAAGAAACGTTGTAATGCCTTAAGATCCCCTGGCAGATCCCACTCAAGAACTGCCCGCACTTTCCCAGGGTCCATACGAAAACCGGATGCTGACACCAGGAATCCTAAAAACTGAAGTTCCTGTACGGCGAACACACACTTCTCCCATTTGGCGTACAGTTTATTATCCCGCAAGATCTGTAACACCTGCCTAACATGCTCCTGATGAGACACAAGATCCGGCGAGTAAATTAAGATATCATCCAGATATATGACCACAAACTGTCCCATTAGGTGGCGAAAGATGTCATTTACAAAGTGTTGAAACACCACCGGGGCAATACTCAGACCAAATGGCATGACAAGGTTCTCATAATGCCCCTCTGGAGTGTTAAACGCCGTCTTCCACTCATCCCCCTCCTTCATCCTAATCAGATTGTACGCCCCCCTGAGATCCAACTTAGAGAACCATTTGGCACCCACGATCTGATTGAAGAGATCGGGAATAAGTGGGAGCGGATACGGATCTCGGACCGTAATCCGATTAAGCTCACGGAAATCCAGGCAAGGGCGTAGGCCTCATCTTTTTTCTTCACAAAGAAGAACCCCGCGGCCACCGGAGAAAATGAAGGTCTAATATGCCCCTTAGCCAGAATCTCTGAAATATAATCCTTCATGGCCTGTCTCTCAGGACCAGAAAGGTTATACAACCTAGATTTCGGTAATTTGGCCCCAGGGAGCAAGTTAACAGAACAGTCATATTCGCGATGAGGAGGTAGTTCTTGACACCCTTTCTCCGAGAATACATCCTCAAAGTCCACCAGAAATGGAAGTAAGGCCCTAGGAGCGACCGCACCAATGACCGTATTCATGCAGTTTTTATTACAGAATTCACTCCATTGGCTTATCTCTCTGGATTGCCAATTAATAACCGGGTTATGCTTAGTTAACCAAGGAAGGCCCAGCAATATAGGAGTAGGAAGACCCTCCAACACATAACAAGACAACAGTTCTTTATGTAACGCCCCCACTTGAAGATCAATGTTATGCACTGCTTGCAAAAAACTTCCCTGACCGAGAGGTCTGGCATCGATCGAGAATATGGGGACGGGTTTAGCCAACACACTCAATAGCATACCTTGAACCCGGGCAAAGCGAGCATCCACCAGATTAGCCCCGGCCCCACTATCCAGAAGAACAGATATCCTCTCAGTTCTCGCACCCACCTCCACCTCCGCCGGTACGAGAAACTGAGACGAATTTAGGGACGAAATACTTACTCCCAGATTGCCGTCCACCACACAATCTGGGATCAATAGTTTTCCAGCGACTTCTCACTCTGCAAAGGACGGGATGGACACCCCCCAATAAAATGTCCCTTTTTCCCACAGAAGAAACAACTTCTTGTTTTGTGGCGCCCCACCGATCCCCTCCCCCGGAATGGTGTCCCTCCTAATTGCATAGGCTCCTCTGGAGTGACCAGGGGAACCTCCGTATAAGGAACCCTTGAGGAAGGTGGAGTCATCACAGGGAGCGAAGTTACCCCGCACCTCTCCCGAAGACGTCTGTCAATACGAATAGCAAGAGCCATAGCTGCTTCCAGTGACGTGGGAGGGTCATACTGTGCCAGCACATCCTTTAATTTGTCAGATAAACCTTGACAAAACTGGCTCCTAAGAGCCGGGTCATTCCACTGGGTGTCCGTGGCCCACCTACGGAACTCCGAACAGAATTCCTCCGCCGGACGATCCGGGTCATCATATACAAGACCCAGAGCTGCAAAAAACCTATCCACTGACTGGAGAGCTGGGGGGCCCGGGGGGAGAGCGAACGCCCAGGATTGGGGGTCTCCTTGTAGGAGCGAGATGACAATCCCCACCCTTTGTTCTTCACTCCCAGATGACCGAGGTCGCAGCCGAAAGTACAATTTACATGCCTCCCGGAAAGCAAAAAACTTGTCCCGGGCCCCAGTGAATCTGTCAGGGAGAGCTACTTTAGGTTCAGGTCCAGCCTGCTCCGGGGGGTACAAAACCTTGGACTTAACGTCCGCCAGCTCCATGGACAAACTCTGCAACTGCCGAGCTAGACTGACTACTGGATCCATGGTGACTGGGGAAAAATCTTTACTGGTCGGTGAAAATGTCACGCTGTCTCTGCATACAGGAGGACCGGGGTCTATGCTGACCCTAAGCTGGGGTCCTGACTAATCCCTCTACATGGAGGTACTGTTGATGGTACAGAGGTCCAGGCCGCCAGCGTAACCCTATCTCCTGTGAATCCCTGACCACTGTAATCTAGTCCTGAGAAGGACCCTGATTACCACCACAGGGAAACGGGAAGGTAACTGCCTACACACAGTATAAGACGAACGAGACAGTACAAGGGGTAAAACAAAAGACACCTTGCATACGAAACGACCACTACAGAGGGAACACCAACGGGTAAGGAGATAAATAATAAAGCGAGGAGAGGAGAAAACCACAACAGGTACTCTTAGCTTTAGACTTCTCAATATGATCCGCTCTGCTGGTCTGCATGAATGCTTTCACCGACACTTCCCTAGCAGACAGGCAGGTATTTGAAGGAAACCAATTATCGCAACATTAATTGCAGCTGAGCGAGGCTGGTCTTGTCCAGCACAGAGAGAGGGAGAATTAACTCTCTCACTGCCGAAAAACACCCAGCAGCAGAAACTCAGCTGTGAGAAGTCAGGGTGTGCAATCGCGACGATCTTCGCAGCGACACACCCGTGACATTACCAAGTTGCTCACAGGGTTCTTATGCAAAGCAGTCTAAAAACACGCCCCCCGAGAATCCTGAGGGCAACACCTTCTTGGCTAAGACTATAAAAATGAGCACTAAATAAGAGAGATCACATTGTTGGAAAATTATGGCGGATTTAAAAAATAAAAACCTTAATACTCAGGGGAGCAACTGGAATAAAATAAGAGCACAAACTGGTCACTTCTCACCTGGTGACAGGTTCTTTTTAATCACAAAAGCTGATAGTATAAAATGAACAGGTTGGGACTTGTGGTTGTTATATGGACCCTATACATATAATAAGGAGTATGTGACAAGTATATAGGGGCATGCTGATGTTCTGTAATCTATATATATAAAATTGAATGTGTGTATCACCAACCAATCACGGAGTATCTTAAATTTAACCAGAGCTGTTTAAAAGAAGCTGAGCTGTGATTGGTTGCTATGAGCAACAGTTTTCCTTGCAACCAATCCCTAAGCATCTTTCATTTCACCAGAGCTGTTTGATAGAAGCTGAGCTGTGATTGGTTGCTATGAGCAACAGTTTTCTCACTCCATGACAACACCTCAGCTGACACTGACCAGGTGGGAGAAATCGCATCCCCAGGAACATAAGCTCCCAGCGATTGTCTGCCCCCCAGACAGCAGCAGAGCAAATGACAGAAATGAATCACTCGCTCCCGTGCCCATATCCCCATCACACATCCTCCATCCCATAGGCACAACTTCCCTCTTAAAGGATCTCCGGTATGGAAGTCAGGGCAAATCCATCCTGCGCTCTGATTCTCACCCCAGGCCTCTCTTAAAGGGATCTCTGTTATGGAAGTTAGGGTAAATCCCTCAGCGCTCTGATTCTCACCCCAGGCTTCTATTAAAGGGATCATTGGTATGGAAGTCAAGGCAAATCCACTCAGTGCTTTGGTTCTGACCCCAGGCTGACGGGATGATGTGGGATATTAGGGGGAGTAGTCCGGTGGCTCTGGCTGACGGGATGATGTGGGATATTAGTGGTAGTAGTCTGGTGGCTCTGGCTGATGGGATTTGAATGTGGGATAATTAGGGGTAGTAGACTGGCGGCTGTGACGGGATGATGTGGGATGTTAGGGGTAGTAGTCTGGTGGCTCTGGCTGACGGGATGATGTGGGATATTAGGGATAGTAGACTGGCGGCTGTGACGGGATGATGTGGGATATTAGGGGTAGCAGTCTGGTGGCTCTGCCTGACGGGATGATGTGTGGATATTAGGGGTAGTAGTCCGGTGGCTCTGTCTGACAGGACGATGTGGGATATTAGGGTAGTAGTCCGGTGGCTCTGGCTGATGGGATGATGTGGGATATTAGTGGTAGTAGTCTGGTGGCTCTGGCTGACGGGATGATGTGGGATATTAGGGGTAGTAGTCCGGTGGCTCTGGCTGACGGGATGATGTGGATATTAGGGGTAGTAGTCCGGTGGCTCTGGCTGACGGAGATGATTGGGATATTAGGGGTATAGTAGTCCGGTGGCTCTGGCTGACGGGACGATGTCGATATTAGGGGTAGTAGTCCGGTGGCTCTGCCTGACTGGATGATTGGGATATTAGGGGAGTAGTCCAGTCTGTGACGGGGTGATGTGGGATATTAGTAGTCTGGTGGCTCTGGCTGACGGGATGATGTGGGATATTAGGGGTAGTAGTCCGGTGGCTCTGCCTGACGGGATGATTGGGGTATTAGGGGAGTAGTCCGTCTGTGACGGGATGATGTGGGATATTAGTTAGTCTGGTGGCTCTGGCTGACGGGATGATGTGGGATATTAGGGGAGTAGTCCGGTGGCTCTGCTGACGGGAGATGTCGGATATTAGGGGTAGTAGTCCGGTGGCTCTGCCTGACGGGATGATGTGGGATATTAGGGAGTAGTCCGGTCTCTGTGACGGGATGATGTGGGATATATAGTAGTCGGTGGCTCTGGCTGACGGGATGATGTGGGATATTAGGGGAGTAGTCCGGTGGCTCTTGGCTGATGGGATGATGTGGGATATTAGGGGAGTAGTCCGGTGGGTCTGGCTGACGGAGATGTGTGGGATATTAGGGTAGTAGTCCGGTGGCTCTGGCTGACGGGATGATGTGGATATTTTTGGAGTAGTCCGGTGGCTCTGGCTGACGGGATGATGTGGGATATTAGTGGTAGTAGTCTGGTGGTTCTGGCTGACTGGGATGATGTGGGATATTAGGGTAGTAGTCCGGTGGCTCTGGCTGACGGGATGATGTGGGATATTAGTAGTCTGGTGGCTCTGGCTGACGGGATGATGTGAAATATTGGGGGAGTTGCCTGACGGGATGATGTGGGATATTAGGGGTAGTAGTCCGGTGGCTCTGGCTGACGGGATGATGTGGGATATTAGTGTAGTAGTCCGGTGGCTCTGGCTGACGGAATGATGTGGGATATTAGGGGTAGTAGTCCGGTGGCTCTGGCTGACGGGATGATGTGGGATATTAGGGGTAGTAGTCCGTGGCTCTGGCTGACGGGACGATGTTGGATATTAGGGGTAGTAGTCCGGTGGCTCTGCTGACGGATGATGTGGGATATTAGGGGTATAGTCCGGTGGCTCTGGCTGACGGGATGATGTGGGATATTAGTGGTAGTAGTCCGGTGGCTCTGGCTGACGGAATGATGTGGGATATTAGGGGTAGTAGTCCGGTGGCTCTGGCTGACGGGATGATGTGGGATATTAGGGTAGTAGTCGGTGGCTCTGGCTGACGGGATGATGTGGGATATTAGTAGTCTGGTGGCTCTGGCTGACGGATGATGTGGGATATTAGGGGAGATAGTCCGGTGGCTCTGGCTGACGGGATGATGTGGGATATTAGGGTAGTAGTCCGGTGGATCTGGCTGACGGGATGATGTGGATATTAGTGGTAGTAGTCCGGTGGCTCTGGCTGACGGGATGATGTGGGATATTAGGGGAGTAGTCCGGTGGCTCTGGCTGACGGGATGATGTGGGATATTAGTGGTAGTAGTCTGGTGGCTCTGCCTGACGGGATGATGTGGGATATTAGGGGTAGTAGACTGGGGCTTGTGACGGGATGATATGGAATGTTAGGGGTAGTAGTCTGGTGGATCTGCTGACGGGATGATGTGGATATTAGGGTAGTAGTCCGGTGGCTCTGGCTGACGGGATGATGTGGGATTTAGGGGTAGTAGTCCGGTGGCTCTGCCTGACGGGATGATGTGGAATATTAGGGGAGTAGTTCGGTGGCTCTGGCTGACGGGATGATGTGGGATATTAGTGGTAGTAGTTCGGTGGCTCTGGCTGACGGGATGATGTGGGATATTAGGAGTAGTCTGGTGGCTCTGGCTGACGGATGATGTGGAATATTAGGGGAGTAGTCCGGTGGCTCTGGCTGACGGGATGATGTGGGATATTAGGCTAGTAGTCCGGTGGCTCTGGCTGACGGGATGATGTGAGATATTAGTAGTCCAGTGGCTCTGGCTGATGGGATGATGTGGGATATTAGGGGAGTAGTCTGGTGGCTCTGGCTGACGGGATGATGTGGATATTAGGGGAGTAGTCCGGTGGCTCTGGCTGACGGGATGATGTGGGATATTAGGGGGAGTAGTCCGGTGGCTCTGGCTGACGGGATGATGTGGGATATTAGGGGGAGTAGTCCGGTGGCTCTGGCTGACGGACGATGTCGGATATTAGGGGTAGTAGTCCGGTGGCTCTGGCTGACGGGATGATGTGAGATATTAGTAGTTCGGTGGCTCTGGCTGACGGGATGATGTGGGATATTAGTGGTAGTAGTCCGGTGGCTCTGGCTGACGGGATGATGTGGGATATTATGGGGAGTAGTCCGGTGGCTCTGGCTGATGGCATGATGTGGGATATTAGGGGTAGTAGTCTGGTGGCTCTGGCTGACGGGTTGATGTGGGATATTAGGGGTAGTAGTCCGGTGGCTCTGGCTTACGGGATGATGTGGAATATTAGGGGTAGTAGTCCGGTGGCTCTGGCTGATGGGATGATGTGGGATATTAGTGGTAGTAGTCTGGTGGCTCTGGCTGACGGGATGATGTGGGATATTAGTAGTCTGGTGGCTCTGGCTGATGGCATGATGTGGGATATTAGGGTAGTATTCCGGTGGCTCTGGCTGACGGGATGATGTGGGATATTAGGGGTAGTAGACTGGCGGCTGTGACGGGATGATGTGGAATATTAGGGGTAGTAGTCCGGTGGCTCTGACTGATGGGATGATGTGGGATATTAGGGGTAGTAGTCCGGTGGCTCTGGCTTACGGGATGATGTGGAATATTAGGGGTAGTAGTCCGGTGGCTCTGGCTGATGGGATGATGTGGGATATTAGTGGTAGTAGTCTGGTGGCTCTGGCTGACGGGATGATGTGGGATATTAGGAGTAGTAGACTGGCGGCTGTGACGGGATGATGTGGAATATTAGGGGTAGTAGTCCGGTGGCTCTGACTGATGGGATGATGTGGGATATTAGTGGTAGTAGTCTGGTGGCTCTGGCTGATGGGATGATGTGGGATATTAGTAGTCTGGTGGCTCTGGCTGATGGCATGATGTGGGATATTAGGGGTAGTAGTCTGGTGGCTCTGGCTGACGGGATTGTGTGGGATATTATAGTGAATGTGGCTATGCGGAGTGGGCGGGGCTCTACACCCAGCTTTATATATAGAGATATAGAGATATATATATATATATAATCATTATATTTTGTTATAACTAACCGTAGTTAGTTACTATGCCCCGGCAGCGCTGGGCTCTTCAGCTAGTATATAATATACTTATTAAAAACACAGCACAGGTATAGAGTCATCTGTGGTCTTGATGATATATTTCCAATGTAGCCATTTTCATATTTTAAACATCATGTCTTTAAGGAACATTTTGCCAGCAGGCAGAAAGGAATTTGGAGAAGTAACTAAAAGTCATATCTGGCACTTTTGGACACAATAATCCTCTCTGGCGGCAGCGCCATACCTCAGGCATAAACACAGACACATTTTTTATACTTGGGTGTTTGCATTATTCACTCACCAAGAATAAAATGATTGTGAGATCATTTCATTTGCATGAAACAGATAAATTTAGTTGCCATGCAGAAAAAGAATGAAAAACTGTTTTATTTCAAATTTCAGCAATATAAATGACTATTGTTGCAATCAGTAATAAAATACAGTTGTATCACAAGTTTAAACTAGATTTGTCACCACATTTTGCAGTACATACTTGAACCAATTCCTTGAATCAATCTTCTTAAAGGGAATCTGTCACCAGTTTTTTGCCATTAATATGTGAGAGACATAATGTGGAGACAGAGACCATGATTCCAGTGATGTGTAGTTTTGATCAAATCAATATTTTATCAGCAGGAGATTATCTGGAGGACTAGAAAACCTGCTGCCATGTAGTCCTACATATTTATGAGCTCTGTATAACCCCGCCCAATACTGATTGCCAGCTTTCTTCTTATGCACAGTGTACACAGAAAGTTGACAGTCAGTGCTGTAGGCGGGTTTATACAGAGCTCAGCATTAGAGAACTGGCAGATCAGCACCAGATAAAAACAATGATTTTATTACAACTAAATCAAGCAGCCGAGTAAGTAATAATCACTGGATTAAGGGTATTTCCCCTACATCATGCTGCTCTTAGACAGGGCAGCAAAAATCTGATAATTTTCTCTACTTCACCTCTTATCTCGGTACTTCTCTTTACATTTCTGATTCCCACCTATGACCTCCTTGTAATGCAGGGAGGAGAAGAGGGCTGTCTATAACATTTCTATTCCACGACGTATGGATAAATACTGAATAAGGCCACGTTCACACAGCAGTATTTTGGTCAGTATTTGCTCCACTCCTGGTTTTGGCTTACAATCAGAGGAAAAGTATAATAGATACATGTGCATCACTTCTGTATTTTTGACCCACTTCTGATTTTGGATTACAAATACTGAGGTAAAATACTGACCAAATACTGAACATGTGAACATGGCTGTACACAGCGTTACCTGTGTCTCCACACCCAAGTATAGCCTTGAGATGTCAAGGTTCCACTTCATGTGGCATCTTGTATATATGTTTCAGAAGATCTGAGGTTGTTGGTTGTAATCATCACCTAGGCAGGTTAATGGTACAACTATTTTTTATTCCTTACATCCATGGTTTTACAACTCAGGGTAAATGGCCAAAATACATTGCTCGCAATCCCCTCCACGGTGCTGATAATCCCACGGCCCCTGTACCAGGCGATACTCACTGTCTCCCACCTTTTGGTTGGCCCACAGACTTCCGCAGGCAACCGATCTCCAAACTCAATAGACCATTCATCGATGTGCTCCAGGACCTCAGCCTAGATCCTCGCTCCCTTGACTTCACTCCAAAAACTCCCTCTAGACACAGGACTCCTTCCCTAGCATCAGCCCCCTGGATGGGCAGAAGTGTTCACACCCTTCCCCTCTCGGTCTCTTAAAGATGTGGGCCCCTCTCTCCTGTTATCCACTGTCCTCTGCGCTGGGCGGTTAGGGTTAATGCTACATGCACACCCAGATATTTGTTTAACACTGCCGCCTGCTCAATTTCGTGGTCCACTCTCCTAGCATGTCCAGCATCCTTCTCAACTCACTTGGTTGATCCTCCGCCATCTGGATAACAACCCTGGCCTGTGGTCCCTCCATGAAGATGCACTCCTCCACATCAAAAAAGACCTCCTCCTGTGGTCGTTCACGGTCCCAGTTGTTAAAGCGTTGTATTAGGGTTGCCCAATTGTCGTCCAGCAACCACTCTAGATTTCTCCAAGAGCAAAGGGCTATCAGCTCCTCCTTCTTGAGCCTTTTATAGATGGAGTCTTCCATCTCTTCTGCCAAGTCACCCCTCCTTACATCCATGGTTTTACAACTTTGGGTAGATGGCCAAAATACATTGCCCCCCACTCCACAAGATCCCCCAGCCAGTATTGTCTGTAGTCACAATCCATATGTCACAATCCATTTTTGGATTTGTGGCAGCTCTGGTTCCACTCTGTTTAAATGTAGCTTTTTTCCTTTCAGGCCAGCTGGGGTTAATGTCAGTTTTTTCCTTGCTGACAATCTTCTGCAGTTGCTGGGTCAGCTGATATGGGTGGTGACCACTCCCACCATCCTTTAAATGGTCACCTGATGCATCAGCTGACTGTTGATGATAGTTTCTCTCTGGAATCCAGCCTAGCAGGAGCAGCTCTCTGGTGTCAGCTACATCTGGTGTTTGGAGTCCTATTTGTGCTATCTGCGGTGTGGAGCTTAGTAGCGGTGTCTGGAAGCTAAGTGCTGTGTTTTCCTCCTCTCTTTTTGTGTTTGTCACTTTCCCTTGTGTGGTATTAATTGCAGTGGTGAGGCTAGTGCCCATTGCCGGCCTGTGCACTAGCAAGGGCATTAATAGGTGACAATGAGGGACGAGGTTTCCTGATGACGGTGGGGGGGAAGGACCCACTTAGGGCGTTAGGGTAGTGCAGGGACAGTCTCAGGTTTGAGATCAGGTGGTGACCATCCCCCATTTCGCTATCAGTAGGGCCTTCCTCTCCCCAATACCACCCCGTTGTGTGTTTTGCATCATCCGCTGACCGACGACCCATTGGGTCAAGTCACATCATGACACAATGCTCTTCCAGACGACAGATAACACAACCGAAGCCCATGTATCCAGCAGCAACAGTCCTTAATAAAGTTCTTTAAATCCAGATGACAGGTCCCTCAACCGCTGTAGGGAGAACCAGCCCAGCCAGTAACCGATCTCCAAACTTCATAGGCCTTCCATCAATGTGCTCCAGGATCTCAACCTAGATCCTCGCCACTTGACATCACTCCTAAAACTCACTCTAGACACGTGACTTCTTGTTCTCCTTCCTTGGGATTATCCCCCTGGATGGGCAGAAGTGTTCACACTCTCCCCCTTAAACATTTGTTTATAGCTCAAAGAATGAAGAGTGTTCCAGAAGCCCGTCACCTGGGACCACATGCGAGACCCCCTGTGGTGATGGCACCATTGGGTCTGTTATCCCCAGCCATACAATGGGACTAGTGCCTGCGAGAACAGTGGAATGATTGCGTTCCTTGTTTGCTAATCTTGGGTCTGGCCTTATGTATGCTTAAGATCCAGCCTGCACGTCTTCCTCTGCTTACTGTCACTGAATGGAAACATTGATTGCTGAGGCTGAACTGACGAGCAAGCAAATTTCTAATAAATCACAGCAAGCAAATCTCTAATAAAACACAACAATGAGATCAGCGTAATCGGTGTTCCGTGCTGGAAAAAGTCTACATCCCTTAGAGCCGTGGACTCCTCTCTACGTCCAATGGTTCAATAGTCTTAGAACAAGGCCAGTTCCTCACAATGTTGAAACTTAATAACTAATTCTTTCAGGTTTCATACAAGAGATTCCATACTCTAAAGTTTGAAACTAATGGCATGAACATTTCACACAAGCCTACTTTTATGTTTTAAATCTTAAGACTGCAAATGAGGCATGTCATACTAAATTAGATTTTGAAGACCTTTTCAGAACTCTTCAGCTGCAGACAGCTGGATCACTCTCAAAAAGCCAACGTACACGTCAAGTGCTCACAGCTGCAAAAAATAAATAAATAAATGCAGGTGTATGTTATATCATATAATACTGATAAATCTTACAGCAGAATGTGAGGTTTTTAAAAATAAAAAGTTCAATATTAATGTTGTGAACCATAATTCTTAAAGCAATTTCAAGGATAATATGAAAATCAAAGGGTAAACTGTAAAAAATGTATGACAGTAAGCAAAGTATATATATATACAGTACAGACCAAAAGTTTGGACACACCTTCTCAGTCAAAGATTTTTCTGTATTTTTATGGCTATGAAAATTGTAGAATCACACTGAAGGCATCAAAACTATGAAGTAACACATGTGGAATTATACATTACACTTTACAAAAAAGTGTGAAACAACTGAAAATATGTCTTATATTCTAAGTTCTTCAAAGTACCCACCTTTTGCTTTGATTACTACTTTGCACGCAGAAAAGGTGAACGGATGGACTCTACATGCCTGGTTCCCACCGTGAAGCATGGAGGAGGGGTGTGATGGTGTGGGGGTGCTTTGCTGGTGACACTGTTGGGGATTTTTTCAAAATTGAAGGCATACTGAACCAGCATGGCTACCACAGCATCTTGCAGCGGCATGCTATTCCATCCTGTTTGTGTTTAGTTGGACCATCATTTATTTTTCAACAGGACAATGACCCCAAACACACCTCCAGGCTGTGTAAGGGCTATTTGACCTGGCCTCCACAGTCACCAGACCTGAACCCAATCGAGATGGTTTGGGGTGAGTTGGACCGCTCACCGCTTCAATTTTGAATAAAATCCCCAACAGTGTCACCAGCAAAACACCCCCACACCATCACACCACCTCCTCCATGCTTCACAGTGGGAACTAGGCATGTAGAGTCCAGCAGTTCACCTTTTCTGCGTGCAAAGCAGTAATCAAAGCAAAAGGTGGCTACTTTGAAGAACCTAGAATATATGACATATTTTCAGTTGTTTCACACTTTTTTGTAAAGTGTAATGTATAATTCCACATGTGTTAATTCATAGTTTTGATGCCTTCAGTGTGATTCTACAATTTTCATAGTCATGAAAACACAGAAAAATCTTTGAATGAGGTGTGTCCAAACTTTTGGTCTGTACTGTGTATATATATATATATATATATATATATATATATATATATATATATATATTTATATATAGCATGTCTCGCTCCATCCACCAACGTCACATTGCACCACAGACTGTCCAGGAGTTGATGGATTCATTTAGATCTAGGATGTGTTATTTGAGTGTTCCCTTATTTTTTTTGAGCAGTGAGTATATATATATATATATATATATATATATACATATATAGTCTGTGGTGCAATGGGACGTTGGTGGATGGAGCGAGACATGCTGTCCCAGGTGTGCTCAATTGGATTCAAGTCTGGGGAACGGACATGAGGTCTGGCATAGTCCTGCATTAGGAGGAACCCAGGGCCACCAGCATATGGTCTCACAAGGGGTCTGAGGATCTCATCTCGGTACCTAATGGCAGTCAGGCTACCTCTGGCGAGCACATGGAGTGCTGTGTGGCCCTCCAAAGAAATGCCACCTCACACCATTACTGACCCACTGCCAAACCGGTCATGTTGAAGGATGTTGCAGGCAGCAGATTATAAACAATAGATACTGTATATACAGGTTCATCTCACAAAATTAGAATGTCATCAAAAAGTTAATTTATTTCAGTTCTTCAATTAAAAAAGTGAAACTCATATATTAGAGTCATTACAAACAGAGTGATCTATTTCACGTGTTTATTTCTGTTAATGTTGCTGATTATGGCTTACAGCCAATGAAAACACAAAAGTCATTATCTCAGTAAATTAGAATACTTTTAAAATCCGAAATGTTGGCCTACAAAAATGTATATTCAGTAAATGCACTCAATACTTGGTCGGGGCTCCTTTGGCATCAATTCCTGTATCAACGCGGCGCAACATGGAGGCGATCAGCCTGAGGCACTGCTTTGTGGGGTCTGGTGTCTATCATCTTCCTCTTTACAATACAGAATCTATGGGCTAAGGTCAGGCGAGTTTGCTGGTCAATCAAGCACAGTGATACTGTTGTTTTTAAACCAGGTATTGGTACTTTTGGCAGTGTGGACAGTTGCCAACTACCGCTGGAGAATATATATTTTTTTGCACCTGAATCCTGCTAATTTTATTACAAAGCAATCCAGAGACCCCATTTTTTCTACATGTATTTGCTTGCTCACACTGCAGACTACTGCCATGTCATTTTAATACAACAGTGTGAAAATCTGGCAATTTAAAACTGCTTTTATTGTCTCAGCCATCAGATCTGAGTGCGCAGAAAATTCTGTCGTTTTTTTTTTGTTACTGTAGTATTTTTTGGAGTGTCTTACAGCATTTTTAGCCACCATTTTGCTGACTAAAAAATCTTTAGGTGGCCAAAAAATATTTGTCTACTGTTCTTATATTTACTGTGTTTTTAATGCCACACGCATCACATATCATTGCGATAACTATTTTACAATTTTAGTACTCCAACAATTGTTTTTTTTTTAGTGTCATAGCCTAGTTATTGACACAATTTTGGTGGTCCAAAAAAATCCAGCCCACATATGTAACAGTGTTCTGTCTCTGTCAGACGCCAGATCTATCTGTGGCCTACAAATTGCGGCAATTCAGGCCTACATTCCACTGTATTTGCTGTCTGTTACCCTAGCTCTGTACAATATTTTGGGGTATAAACTAAAAATATTTTAGTTTATACGCTTTCTAAAGCTGAACATGGACAAAAAAGAATTCATCATCTTTCCCCCATCGCACTCAACCCCTCCACCAGACCTATCCCTCAATATCAATGGCTGCTCACTTTCCCCGTCCCGCATGCTCGGTGCCTCGGGGTGATCCTCGACTCTGCCCTTTCTTTCAAGCCACATATCCAAACCCTAGCCTCCTCCTGCCGTCTCAAACTCAAAAATATTTCCCGGATCCGTGCATTTCTTGACAACGACACCACTAAAACACTAGTGCATGCCCTTATCATCTCCCGCCTTGACTACTGCAACCTCCTACTCTCTGGCCTCCCCTCTAGCACTCTGGCACCACTGCAATCCATCCTACATTCTGCTGCCCGACTAATCCACCTGTCTCCCCGTTATTCCCCAGCCTCTCCCCTATGACAAGCCCTTCATTGGCTTCCTATCGTCCAGACGCACCAGTTCAAAACCCTAACTATGACATACAAAGCCATCCACAACCTGTCTCCTCCATATATCTGTGACATGGTCTCCCGTTACTTACCTTCGCGCAACCTTCGATCCTCTCAAGATCTCCTTCTCTACTCTCCCTTTATCTCTTCTTCCCACAACCGCATACAAGACTTCTCCCGTGCCTCCCCTATACTCTGGAATTCTCTACCCCAACACATCAGACTCTCGCCTACCATGGAAATCTTCAAAAAGAACCTGAAGACCTACCTCTTCCGACAAGCCTACAACCAGCAGTGATCCTCAGTCTACTGAACCGCCGCACGACCAGTTCTACCCTCTTCTAGTGTATCCTCACCCATCCCCTGTAGATTGTGAGCCATCGCGGGCAGGGTCCTCTCTCCTTCTGTACTTATGTGTGTCCTGTATTGCTCATATTTATTGTACTTGTCTATATTCGCCCCCTCTCACATGTAAAGCGCCATGGAATAAATGGCGCTATAATAATAATAATAATAATAATAATAAATATACAGGCTACATAGAGTGACCAGTGTGGTATCTGTGTCAGACTCCTATCTCTCTGTGTGCAAAATTGTGGCATATCAGGGAAACATTACCCTCTTTTGCTGTGTCACCCTATTTCTAGACAGTCTTTTGGGTAAAAAAAACATTTACAAAACTCCAGGGCACATATTGAACAGACTGTTATTTCCGTCAGACGCCAGTTGTATCTGTGCTCTACAAATACTTGCTTCTCAGGCCTACCTTGCCCTTTGGTTTTCTGTCTGCTACCCTAGGTCTAGTATACAATATTTTGGCATAAAAATAAAAAAATACAGCCTCATATTGAACAGTCTGGTATCTCAGTGGCAACCCACATCTATCTGTGAGCTAGAAAGTGTGCTTTTGAGCCTTCCCTTCAGCTTTTTTTGCTGTGTGTTACCGTAGCTCAAAACAGTTTTTTTGGTGTAAAAAATACAAAAAGACTGGCGACATATTGAACAGTCCGGTATCTCTCTCACGCCTCATGTATCTGTGGGTTACAAAGTGTGCTTTTGAGGCTTCCGTTCATCTTTATTTGCCATGCGTCACCCTAGCTGTAAACACTATTTAGGGCTAAAAATTTAAAAAATATTGCCCACATATTGAACAGTGTGGTATCGCTGTCAGACGACTGAGCTATTTGTGGCCTACAAATCTCTACATTCCACTGTATTTGCTATCTGTTACCCTAGTTCTGTACAATATTTTGGGGTATAAACTAAAAAAATATAGGCTACATAGAGTGACCAGTGTGGTATCTGAGTCAGACTCCTATCTCTCTGTGTGCTAAAAATTGTGGCATTTCAGGGCGTCCCAGGAGACTGGATAAGAGCAAATGTTGTTCCTATCTTCAAAAAGGGAAGAAGGTGGACCCAGGGAACTACAGGCCGGTGAGTCTGACTTCCATACCAGGAAAGATCTTTGAACAAATTATTAAAGAACATGTATGTAAGTACCTGGATAAGAATGAAGTGATTAAACAGAGTCCGCATGGGTTTGTAACTAATAAGTCATGTCAGACTAACTTAATTTCCTTGACAGAATCACTGACTGGGTGGATCAGGGAAATGCTGTAGATATAGTATATCTTGACTTCAGCAAAGCATTTACAAAGTATCTCACACAATCCTCATTGAAAAAATGACTAAGTATGGAATGGACAAGGCAGTGTTAGGTGGATTCATAACTGACTTAGTGATCGGACCCAAAGAGTGGTCATAAATGGCTGCACATCCAGTTGGAAGAATATCTCAAGTGGGGTACCACAGGGCTCTGTTTTGGGCCCTGTATTGTTCAACATCTTTATCAATGATTTAGATGAAGGAATTGAGGGTAAACTGATCAAATTTGCTGACGACACAAAGCTAGGAGGGGTAGCTAATACTAGAGAAGAGAGAGAGAGGATTCAAAAAGATATAAATAAACTGGAGCAGTGGGCAGCAACTAACAGAATGGTTTTTAACAGGGAAAAATGCAAAGTACTACATCTGGGCAATAAAAATGAAAAAAGCATATACAAAATGGGAGGAATAGGGCTAAGTAACAGCACATGTGAAAAAGACTTGGGCATACTAATTGATCACAGACTGAACATGAGTCAACAGTGTGATGCAGCAGCAAAAAAGGCAAATACAATTCTAGGATATATCAACAGAAGCATACAGTCTAGATCACGTGAGGTCATTATTGCCCTCTACTCCTCTTTGGTCAGACCTCATCTGGAATACTGTGTCCAGTTTTGGGCACCACATTTTAAAAAATACATCAACAAACTGGAGCAAGTTCAGAGAAGAGCCACCAGAATGGTGACCGGTCTGCAAACCATGTCCTATGAGGAACGGTTGCAGGATTTGGAAATGTTTAGCTTGCAAAAAAGAAGGCTGAGAGGAGACTTAATAGCTGTCTACAAATATCTCAAGGGCTGTCACATTGTAGAAGGATCATCTTTATTCTCATTTGCACAAGGAAAGACAAGCAATGGGATGAAACTGAATGGGAGGAGACACAGATTAGATATTAGAAAAAACTTTTTGACAGTTAGGGTGATCAATGAGTGGAATAAGCTGCCACGAGAGGTGGTGAGTTCTCCTTCAATGAAAGTCTTCAAACAGAGGCTGGACAGATATCTGTCTGGGATGATTTAGAGAATCCTGCTTTGAGCAGGGAGTTGGATCATATGGCCCAGGAGGTCCTTTCCAACTCTACCATTCTATGATTCTATGATTCTAGGGCTACATTAGACAGTTTTTTCTTCATCTTACCACAGTTATAGACAGTGACAACAGTTTGTTAAACAAATAAATTACATTCCAGATATTTGAAAGTGTGTTTTGCCCGCACACGGATTACATCTAATTTTGCTCCAAATTGTGACTTTTTTATTGATCATTGAAAATATTGTACTACATTTAAAATGGGAAAGGCGCGTGGCAAGGGACAGGGAACTGGACGTGATGGTGATGGTGCATGCAGAAGCAGAGGGCAAGCTGCAATTGTGACACAATAAACACCCAACAGATTCCTGTCAGAATTCATAGGGGACAGCAGAAGGCCACTATTGACACCAGAGCAGCGTGAAAAGGTAGTTGGTTGGATGGCACATAATACTTCCAGTCACTTTGGCACCAGCACCCTGTCTTCCACACGGTCAAGTCTGAGTAGCCGTGAATCTGGACTGCATATTTCTCACCCTGATCTTCCTTCCACCTCCCATGCTGAGTGCCCACAGACAACCGATCCCACACTTTGACACTCTGAAGAGCTGTTTAGTTGTCCATTTATAGATTCTGCCTCTCGCCCGGTCCACTTGAAGCGGGGCAAGCTAAGATTGCATGTAGCGATGCACAAATATTTGAGTAGCCTCGTTCACATGAAGGCGACGGTGGGAATGTGTCACAAGAGGTGGACGATGATGAGACACAATTGCCAGAAAGTCAGGAGGAGGACCAGGGTGCAGAAGTAGAAGAGGAGGTGGTGGATGATATAGTAACTGACCCAACCAGGCAGGAGGACTTGCAGAACAAGGACAGCAGCACATAGGGGGAGGGAGGCATAGCACCACAACAGGCAGGAAGAAACACTGTGGTGGTCGCAGACCGAAGGCGGGCAACTGTTCCTCGTAACAGCAGCATGATGGAAGTTGTCATTACAACTGTTCGGTCTTCCCGAGTCTGGTTGTTTTTTAAAGACTCTGTCGATAACCCCAAACAGGCCATTTGCTCCATCTGCCATGCCCGCAACAGCAGAGGTAGCAAAACTACCTGCCTGACCACCACCAGCATGATCAGGCACATGGCAGCGAAGCACCCGACTTTGTGGGCTGAACCCCAGAGTCCAGGAACAGTGTCTGCAGGTGACACAACAGCTTCTTCCGCTGTTGTGCATGGAAGCCAGTCCCCTGTCCATGGTGCCTGCGAAGATGCCTCCTGCCCTGCACCTGTTGTTGCACATACTCAACTACCACCATCAGCAAGCACGTCCACGTCCTTGTCCCAGTGCAGCCTTCAGTTGTCCATACCCCAGTCTTTGGAATGAAAGTGGAAATACGTAGTCAATGCCCCACATTCCACAGTACTAAATTCACACATTTTTCATCTGCTTGCGCTTGAAATGTTGCCTTTTAGACTCGTGGAGACCGAAGCCTTCCGCAACCTGATGGGGGCGGCCGTCCCAAAGTACTCTGTCACCAGCCGACACTATTTTTCCTGGTGTGCCGTACCGGCATTACACAAGCACGTGTCCCACAACATTACCCATGCCCTCAACAATGCAGTTACAGGGAAAGTACACTTAACCACAGACAGGTGGACAAGTGCTTCTGAGTGGGGACGGTACATCTCACTGACGGCATACTGGGTTAACATAGTGGAAGCCGGGACCCAGTCTGACCTTGGGATGGAACACGACCTGCCAGAGTTGTGGACAGCTCTGAAAGAGCAGGCAGATATGTGGCTGACACCGCTGAACCTACAGCCAGGCATGGTGGTGTGTGACAATTGCCATAACCTGGTGGCATCTCTGAGGTGAGGCGAGCTCAAACACGTACCATGCCTTGCCCATGTGCTGAACCTGGTGGTTCAGCAGTTTCTCAAAACCTACCCAGAGCTGCTTGATCTGCTTGTGAAAGTATGCTGCCTGTGTGCCAATTTAGAAAGTCAGCTACAGCTTCAGTCGCCCTTTCCGTGCTTCAGTAGCATTTGCAGCTTACCGTTCACCGATTGGTGTGTGATGTCTCTACGCATTGGAACTGTACACTGCATATGCTGGAAAGGATTTGTGAGCAGAAGAGGGCCGTTGTTGAGTATAAGCATCAAGGGCATCGGTATTCAGTTCAGACTCCACACATAAGACCTTAGGAGTGGACATGGATGTCAGACATATGTACCATCCTACAAAACTTTGAGGAGTCCAGCCTCATGTCATCCCAACATGGATTGGTTGACAATGAGGAAGAGGAGGAGGAAGAACAGGAGCTACTTTCCTGCGCTATAGTTGGCACTACAAGCACAACTCTCATACCGTCTGTTCAGCGTGGATGGCCTGAGGACAGGGAGGAGGAGGACAGCATGGTCAGTCGTCCTGTTGGTGAGGACACGGAAGGCTTGCCATTTATCAGACTGGTACGCATGGTAGACTTTATGTTGCGCTGCCTTTCCCATGACCCTCGCATTATCAAAATTTTTGACAACACTCAGTACTAGTTGGTGACACTTCTAGACCCACGCTACAAGGAGAACTTTCAATCTCTTATTCCAGAGTCAGATAGGTGTATTAAAATGATGCAGTACCAGAGGGCCATTGTTGCGGAATTACTGAAAAAATTCCCATCTGAAAACGCGGGTGGCAGAGGTCACAGTTCGTTGGCCAACCAAGAACCTCCCATCGCCCTGGCCCAGAGTCGCAGGGTAGTCTCACAAGGCCTGGAAAGTTTGGTAAGATGTTGAAGGAGTACCTTGCTGATCGTAACAACGTCCTCCGTGATTCCTCTGTGCCTTTTAATTATTGGGTATCCAAGCAAGACACATGGCATGAACTGGCTCTTTACGCCTTGGAGGTCCTGGTCTGCCCTGCAGCTAGCGTTTTGTCAGAGCGGGTTTTTAGTGCCGCTGGTGGAATAATAACTGATAATCGAATCCGCCTGTTAACAGAAAATGCTGACAGGCTGACTCTTATAAAAATGAACAAGGCATGGATTGGGGAAGACTTCTGTTCACCACTGAATGAGAACAGCGAAACATAACCTTCAATACAGTATATTTTTTGGGGAGGTGTATTTCCATGCATCTCTTAACACCCACACATGCATATACGCTTCCTGACTTTGGCTATTTGGTGTGTTATTATCCTCCTCCTTCTCCTCATCCTCATCATCCACCAGCACTAGAACATGAGGGTGACCGTGGTCTGTGATGCAACAGCCAGTATTAATTTTTTCAAGGGTGTTTTTGATGCCCGTTCAAAAAATGTTTACACAGGTGTCACCCCCCCAGGGGAAAATGTTTTTCAGCCTATGCACTTAGTGTATGGGAATTCCAAGTATAGGAGACCCGCTCCTTTAAACTGGGAAGACCTTTTTCGCAGACCATACTCCACGTCTCTTCAGAGACCACCACTAGATCACCAGGGTGAACGTGTTCTGTGATGATACAGCCACTAGATTGTTTTGCAAGGGTGTTTAGGACGTCCGTAACTACAAATATTTACACAGTCGGTTGATATGCCCCACCCCAGGGGAAAATGTTTTTCAGCCTATGCAGTTAGTGTATGGGCATTCCAAGTATAGGAGACATGCTCCTTTAACCCCTTCATGACCCAGCCTATTTTGACCTTAAAGACCTTGCCATTTTTTGCAATTCTGACCAGTGTCCCTTTATGAGGTAATAACTAAGGAACGCTTCAACGGATCCTAGCGATTCTGAGATTGTTTTTTCGTGACATATTGGGCTTCATGTTAGTGGTAAATATAGGTCGATAATTTTTGCGTTTATTTGTGAAAAAAATGGAAATTTGGCGAAAATTTTGAAAATTTTGTAATTTTCCAATTTTTAATTTTTATTCTGTTAAACCAGAGAGTTATGTGGCACAAAATAGTTAATAAGTAACATTTCCCACATGTCTACTTTACATCAGCACAATTTTGGGAACAACATTTTTTTTTGTTAGGAAGTTATAAGGGTTAAAAGTTGACCAGCGATTTCTCATTTTTACAGCAAAATTTACAAAACCATTTTTTTTAGGGACCAGCTCACATTTGAAGTCACTTTGAGGGGTCTATATGGCAGAAAATACCCAAAAGTGACACCTTTATAAAAACTGCACCCCTCAAGCTACTCAAAACTACATTCAAGAAGATTATTAACCCTTCAGGTGCTTCACAGGAACTAAAGCAACGTGGAAGGAAAAAATGGACATTTTAATTTTTCCAACAAAAATTTTCTTTTAGCATCAATTTTTTCATTTTTACATGGGCAACAGGATAAAATGGATCCTAAAATTTGTTGGGAAATTTCTCCTGAGTACACAGATATCTCATATGTGGTCATAAACCACTGTATGGGCGCACGGCAGGGCTCAGAAGGGAAGGAGCGCCATTTGACTTTTTGAATGGAAAATATGCTGGAATATTTAGCGGTTGCCATGTCGCATTTGGAGAGTTCCTGTGTGCCTAAACATTGGAGCTCCCCACAAGTGACCCCATTTTGGAAACTAGACCCCCTAAGGAACTTATCTAGATGCATAGTGAGCACTTTGAACCCCCAGGTGCTTCACAAATTGATCCGAAAAAAAAAGAAAGTACTTTTTTTTCACAAAAATTTTCTTTTAGCCTCAGTTTTTTTCATTTTCACATAGGCAACAGTATAAATTGGATCTTAAAATTTGTTGGGCAATTTCTCCTGAGTACACAGATACTTCATATGTGGTCATAAACCACTGTTTGGCGCACGGCAGGGCTCAGAAGGGAAGGAGCGCCATTTGACTTTTTGAATAGAAAATATGCTGGAATATTTAGCGGTTGCCATGTCGCATTTGGAGAGTTCCTGTGTGCCTAAACATTGGAGCTCCCCCACAAGTGACCCCATTTTGGAAACTAGACCCCCTAAGGAACTTATCTAGATGCATAGTGAGCACTTTGAACCCCCAGGTGCTTCACAAATTGATCCGTATAAAAAAAGAAAGTACTTTTATTTCACAAAAATTTTCTTTTAGCCTCAGTTTTTTTCATTTTCACATGGGCAACAGTATAAATTGGATCCTAAAATTTGTTGGGCAATTTCTCCTGAGTACACAGATACCTCATATGTGGTCATAAACCACTGTTTTGGCGCACGGCAGGGCTCAGAAGGGAAGGAGCGCCATTTGACTTTTTGAATGGAAAATATGCTGGAATATTTAGCGGTTGCCATGTCGCATTTGGAGAGTCCCTGTGTGCCTAAACATTGGAGCTCCCCCACAAGTGACCCCATTTTGGAAACTAGACCCCCTAAGGAACTTATCTAGATGCATAGTGAGCACTTTAACCCCCAAGTGCTTCACAAATTGATCCGTAAAAAAAAGAAAGTACTTTTTTTTCACAAAAATTTTATTTTAGCCTCAGTTTTTTTCATTTTCACATGGGCAACAGTATAAATTGGATCCTAAAATTTGTTGGGCAATTTCTCCTGAGTACACAGATACCTCATATGTGGTCATAAACCACTGTTTGGGCGCACGGCAGGGCTCAGAAGAGAAGGAGCGTCATTTGACTTTTTGAATGGAAAATATGCTGGGATATTTAGCGGTTGCCATGTCGCATTTGGAGAGTCCCTGTGTGCCTAAACATTGGAGCTCACCCACAAGTGACCCCATTTTGGAAACTAGACCCCCTAAGGAACTTATCTAGATGCATAGTGAGCACTTTGAACCCCCAAGTGCTTCACAAATTGATCCGTAAAAAAAAGAAAGTACTTTTTTTTCACAAAAATTTTCTTTTAGCCTCAGTTTTTTACATTTTCACATGGGCAACAGTATAAATTGGATCCTAAAATTTATTGGGCAATTTCTCCTGAGTACACAGATACCTCATATGTGGTCATTAACCACTGTTTGGGCGCACGGCAGGGCTCAGAAGGGAAGGAGCGCCATTTGACTTTTTGAATGGAAAATATGCTGGAATATTTAGCGGTTGCCATGTCGCATTTGGAGAGTTCCTGTATGCCTAAACATTGGAGCTCCCCCACAAGTGACCCCATTTTGGAAACTAGACGCCCTAAGGAACTTATCTAGATGCATAGTGAGCACTTTGAACCCCCAGGTGCTTCACAGAAGTTTATAATGCAGAGCCGTGAAAATAAAAAATCATTTTTTTTTCTCAAAAAATGATTTTTTACCCCCTATTTTTTATTTTCACAATGGTTACAGGAGAAATTGGACCCCAAAAGTTGTTGTCCAGTTTGTCCTGAGTAAGCTAGTACCCCATATGTGGGGGGAACCACTGTTTGGGCACACGTCAGGGCTCGGAAGGGATGTAGTGACGCTTTGAAATGCCGACTTGATGGAATGGTCTGCGGGCATCTTGTTACGTTTGCAGAGCCCCTGATGTGCCTAAACAGTAGAAACTCCCAACAAGTGACCCCATTTTGGAAACTAGACCCCGCAAAGAAGTTATCTAGATGTGTGGTGAGCACTTTGAACCCCAAGGGCTACACAGAAGTTTATAACGCCCGGGCATGAAAATAAAAAAATCATATTTTTTCCACAATCAGGATCTTTTAGTCCCCAATTTTTTTATTTTCCCAAGGGTAACATGAGAAATTAGACCCCAAAAGTTGTTGTCCAATTTGTCCTGAGTATGCTGATATCCCATATGTGGGAGAAAACTACTGTATGGGCACACGTCGGGGCTCGGATGGCAAGTAGTGACGTTTTGAAATGCCCACTTGATGGAATGGTCTTCGGGCGTCATGTTACGTTTGCAGAGTCCCTGATGTGCCTAAACAGTAGAAACTCCCCACAAGTGACCCGATTTTGGAAACTAGATCCCCCAATGAACTCCTATAGATGTGTAGTAAGCACTTTGAATCTCCAAGTCCTTCACAGAAGTTTATAACGCAGAGCCGTGAAAATATAAAATCATTTTTTTTCCACAAAAATAATTTTTTAGTCCCCAATTTTTTTCACAATGTTAACAGGAGAAATTAGAACCCCCAAAGTTGTTGTGCAATTTTTCCCGAGTACGCTGATACCCCATATGTGGGGATAAAACACTGTTTGGGCATACGTCGGGGCTAGGAATTAAGGGAGCACTGTTTGACTTTTTGAACGCAAAATTTGCAGGAATCAATGGTGGCGCCATGTCGCGTATGGAGACCCCCTGATGTGCCTAAAAAGTGGAAACCCCTCAATTCTAACTCCAACCCTAGCACACCCCTAACCCCAACCCTAACCCCTACACACACCTAATCCTAATACAAACCATAACCCTAATCCCAACTCTAACCATAAACCTAACCACAAGCCTAACCCTAATTCCAACCCTAACCCAAATTCCAACCCTAATTCTAACCTTAACCCTAATGCTAACCCTAACCCTAGTTCTAACCCTAAGGCTGGGTTCATATTGCGTTTTACCAGCCCGTTCAACATGTAGCGTTGACCGGCTGGTAACGGTATAGCATAACGCGATCGCGTTATGCTATACCCGCTAGCGCAGATGAATCAGCAGATGATTCATCTGTGCTAGCGGTTATGGAGCCCAGACGCTGCAGCCCGTGTCCGAGGCTCCGTCACTGAATGACGGCACGTCGCAAACGCATGCCGCTTTACGGCATGCGTTGCGATGCGCACACAAATGGGGTGAATGGCAGCGTTAGCGGACTGCGTTACATCGCGTTGAAACGCAGTCCATCTAACGGACTGTCATAATGCAATATGAACCCAGCCTAACCCTAACCCTGAGGCCCCGTGCACACGTTGCGGATTCACTTGCGGATTTTTCTTAAATCCGCAGGTAAAATGACCTGCGTTTTACCTGCGAATTTAGCGCGGATTTGTTGCGGTTTTTCCCTGCGGTTTTACACCTTTAATGGAATAGGTGTAAAACCTCTGCGGAATCCGCACAAAGAGTTGACATCCTGCTGATTTAAAACCGCAGCAAATCCGCATGTGCACAGCGTTTTTTTTAACTATTTATTTGCATTGCGCCAAATCTGCTGTGGATCCGCAGCGCCAAATCCGCTGCGGATCCGCAGCGCCAAATCCGCTGCAGATCCGCAGCAAAATCTCTGGCGGATCAGCAGCAAAATCCGCCGCGGATCCCAGCAAAATTCGCCACTCCGGATCCCCAGCAAAATCCGCCGTGGATCACCAGCAAAATCCGCCAAGGATCCCCAGCAAAATCCGCCGCGGATCACCAGCAAAATCCGCCGAGGATCCCCAGCAAAATCTGCCGAGGATCCCCAGCAAAATCCGCCGAGGATCCCCAGCAAAATCCGTCGCGGATCCGCAGCAAAATCCGCCGTGGATCAGCAGCAAAATCCGTCGCGGATCAGCAGCAAAATCCGCCTCGGATCAGCAGCAATATCCGCCGCGGATCCGCAGCAAAATCCGCCGCTGATCAGCAGCAATATCCGCCTCGGATCAGCAGCAATATCCGCCGCGGATCCGCAGCAAAATCCGCCTCGGATCCGCAGCAAAATCCGCCGCTGATCAGCAGCAAAATCCGCCGCGGATCAGCAGCAAAATCCGCAGCTGATCAGCAGCAAAATCCGCCGCTGATCAGCAGCAAAATCCGCCGCGGATCAGCAGCAAAATCCGCCGCGGATCAGCAGCAAAATCCGCCGCTGATCAGCAGCAAAATCCGCCGCGGATCAGCAGCAAAATCCGCCGCGGATCAGCAGCAAAATCCGCCGCGGATCAGCAGCAAAATCCGCCACGGATCAGCAGCACAATCCGCCGCGGATCAGCAGCAATATCCGCCGCTGATCAGCAGCAAAATCCGCCGCTGATCAGCAGCAAAATCCGCCGCGGATCAGCAGCAAAATCCCCTAGGAAAAAAAAAAAAATTCTTTATTTTATTATTTTGCCCCTACCTATGACAGGGGGGGTTCATTTACTTTTTTTTTATTTTGATCACTGTGACAGTTTATCACAGTGATCAAAATAAATTTTTGTACAATGGTGGGCGCACTGCGCATGCGCCGGCCGGCGGGCGCACTGCGCATGCGCCCGCCATTTTCCAAGATGGCGGCGCCCATGAAGAATCCCGGCCAGCCGCCAGGACCGATCCAGGGACGTTGGTGGACCGGGAGAGGTGAGTAGGGGGGTCGGATAGTGAGGGGGGGGATCGGAAGGTGGGGGCAGCAGATCGCAGGAGCAGGGGCGCAGACAGTGACGGCGGTGACCGATCGCTGCCATCTTTCGGTGGCGGCGGCCGATCACCGCCGTGACTCGATGTGGGGGGGGGTCTGATCGCGGTCTCCAGCCATGGCAGATGCTATTGCAGCATCGGCCATGGCTGGATTGTAATATTTCACCAATTTCATTGGTGAAATATTACAAATCGCTCTGATTGGCTGTTTCACTTTTAACAGCCAATCAGACCGATCGTCGCCACGTGGGGGTTAAGCCAACCCCCCTGTGGTGATGCACTAAGGGTCCTGTGCCTGGGGGTCGGGTGACCTTTCAGTGACCCCGGTCTCCCGACCCCCAGGAACATGATTTATAGCATGACGCTGACGCCGGCGTCATGGGTCGGGATGGCACAGGTTTTCATGACGCCAACGTCGGCGTCATGGGTCGGGAAGGGGTTAAAATGGGAAGACTTTTTTCGCAAGCCATACTCCACGTCTCTTCAGACACCACCCCTAGATCGCTAGCGTGACCTTGTTCCGTGATGATACAGACACTACATTGTTTTGCAAGGGTGTTTAGGATGTCCGTAACTAGAAATATTTACACAGTCGTTTGATGTGCCCCACCCCAGGGGAAAATGTTTTTAAGCCTGTGCACTTAGTGTATGGTCATTATAAGTATAGGAGACCCGCTCCTTCGTAATGGAAACTGATTTTTAGGAGGACTTCATACACATCTCTTCAAAGTGGTATTTTCGTTTGACCAAATTTGGGGGAGGCCTTCCATTCAATGCATAGAAAAATAGTATGGGAGACCCACTTCATAATAATGTGAACTTTTTGGTTGTTAATATTCTTCAACAATGCAATTCTTCTATGCCAGTTCTTCAGCCTCAACACTGCAATGCTAAAATGCAGGGTCTTCAGACTCACCACAGCATTTGATCAATGCAGGTTCTTAAGCCTCAACAGTGCAATTATCCACTGATGGTTCTTCAGGCTCAACACTGAAATTCTCCAGTGCAGGGTCATTAGCGTCAATACTGCAATCGTCCACCGCTGGGTCTTTAGCATCAACACTGCAATTGTCCACTGCCGGTTATTCAGCCTCAACACTGCAACTGTCCACTGCCGGTTATTCAGCCTCAACACTGCAATTGTCCACCGCTGGGTCTTCAGGGTCAACACTGCAATTGTCCACCGCTGGGTCTTTAGCATAAATACTGCAAATGTCCACTGTAGTTTCGTCAGCGCCAACAATGCAATTTTAAACTGCAGGGTCTTTAGCGCCAACACGGCAATGGTCCACCGCTGGGTTTTTAGCATCAACACTGCAATTGTCCACTGCTGATTATTCAGCCTCAACACTGCAATTGTCCACCGCTGGGTCTTTAGCATAAATACTGCAATTGTCCACTGCGGGTTCTTCAGTGTCAACAATGCAATTTTAAACTGCAGGGTCTTTAGCGTCAACACTGCAATGGTCCACCACTGGGTCTTCAGCATCAACACTACAATTGTCCCACGCTGGGTTTTTCTCACCTGCAATGTCCACTGGGTCTTGGCTCAACTATTCACTGCGTTGCCAAACAATATGGGAGTAACAAATTAATAGGAAGAATGCTTTCAGGTGGCCATCAAGTACGTGGTTTCAAAGCCTTTTTGGGGTGCGTTTGAATTTGATGCAGGGCGGGCCTTGCATTCAATGCATAAGCTAACAGTATGGCAGTGGCAAAAAAGTATTGTGAATGTGGTTTTCCTGTGTACATCCACTAGATCGCTCCTAAGCCTTTTTGGGGTGCGTTTCAATTTGATGCAGGGCATTGTATTCAATGCATAAGCTAACAGTATGGCAGTGGCAAAAGAGCAATGTGAACGTGGTTTTCCTGTGTACATCCACTAGGTTGCTTCTAAGCCTTTTTGGGGTGCGTTTCAATTTGTTGCAGGCAGGGCCTTGTATTCAATGCAAAAGCTAACAGTATGGCAGTGGCAAAAGAGTAACGTGAATGTGTTTTTCCTGTGTACATCACTAGGTCACTTCTAAGCCTTTTTTGGGTGCGTTTCAATTTGATGCAGGCAGGGCCTTGTATTCAATACAAAAGCTAACAGTATGGCAGTTGCAAAAGAGTAATGTGAACGTGGTTTTCCTGTGTATATCCACTTGGTCGCTTCTAAGCCTTTTTGAGGTGCGTTTGAATTTGATGCAGGGCGGGACTTGCATTCAATGAAGAAGTTAACAGTATGGCAGTGGCAAAAGAGTAATGTGAACGTGGTTTTCCTGTGGCCATCTAGTACATGGGTTCAAAGGCTTATTAGGGGTGCGTGTTACTTAGCTACAGGGCAGGCCTTGCATTTAATGCATAGGCTAACACTATGGGAGACCTATTTTCTTATAATTGGAAAACTTTTTCAAGAAGCCCTCCTGTACGTCTCATCACATTGGTATTGGGGTGCGTCCTAATTTTTGGCAGCCCAGGCACTCAGTGCCTAGGCAATAACAGTATAGGAGGCCTACTTTTTTTAATATTGGCCCTTTAAGAAGATTAATGCTGCCTGATGCACCTATAAAAATTGGCTTTGTGACTTGAAGAGTCCCTCCTTCATAAATGAAACAAGATGTGTCTCATGATGTGTCACACACCATATGGCCAGCTAAGGTTGTTAAATGCTACAATGATATTTCACAGTAAATGCATTTGTATTAGTTGAAATCAATGGTAACATTGAAAAACGCATCAAAAACGCTACGTGTGAACATAGACAAATTGGTGGAGGAACTTTTTTACTTTGGGTTAGTTATTTTGCCTTATATAAAAGTCATTAGCCTGGAAAGGATGTTCCTTGACATATTTCCCAGGAAAATCCATTTTGGTTTCGTTTTTGTACGTTTTTTGGTGTGCATGTAAAAATGGTGTAAGACTATGACAACATTGCTCACAGCTGTGACCTGGGAGTCAGAAATGCTTCCAGGGGCATTCCCCATGATGTTCCTGTGTCATTTGAGCACTGTTTCCATCATTTACAGACGTTTTTAGACTTTAAAAGGACCCCCCGGGGGGATCACATCAAGAAATCCATAGACTAACTTTGGGCTCATTGCTCAGAGCGAGTACCCGAGTATTCCAATTTGCTCAACCCGAACAATGAGCACTCAAGCATTTTAGTGCTCGCCCATCACTAATAAACACTTGAAATACATCACTCTGTTTGTAATGACTCTATATACCTTATGAGTTTCACTTTTTGTATTGAAGAACTGAAATAAATTAACTTTTTGATGATATTCTAATTTTGTGAGATGTACCTGTATATATAAATTGTAAGGAGGCTAAGGGTCGCGAAGTCAATGGGAGGTATGTGTCACAGAGATGGCTGCTCTCTGTGACGTAACCCGGAGTATTTTTTCTAGTGCACGTAAGCACCTGGGATCAGGTTGTGGGTAGCTATGAGAGATGGCTACCCACTTACCTCACATCTAGGTGTGGTTACAGCCTATATAATGGAGGCCGTTGTTTGGCATATGGTCTGTGTATTGGGAGGGAAAAGGCCTCCTGTGTGTTTGTCTCCAGACCGAGCCTGAGTACTGGACACTACCGAGCCTGTGTGCCCACAGGCCTGATGGAGCAGAGCCCTGCTGCTGACAATGTTACTTTGTTTTGCCTGATCTAAAGTTTATTTTCTGTTTGTGTTTCTGAGTGAATGAAGCAATAAACCCATATGATCTTTTAAAGGAACGAGCCTCCTGTTTTCCTCCTGTTGCACCCAAGTGAGTAAAACTATATACTGTGATCCCAGCTCTCTTCAGGTCATTGACCACGTCCTCCCATGTAGTTCTGGACTGATTCCTGACCTTTCTCAGAATCATCCTCACCCAAAGAGGCAAGGTCTTGTATGAAGCCCCAGACTGAGGAAGATTGACAGTCATCTTGTGTTTCTTCCGCTTTATAATAATTGTCCATAAAGAGAAGAAAGATTTGGCACTGCTGCGCTGTCACCGCCTCCGCTCTGCTTAGAGGTTACACCACACACACATGAAAAAACACCATAAACCCTCAATGAACGGGTGCTCGATCCAAAGAAACAAACAGATCCAATGTCCAAATGAGAAGAAATAGAAGGATGGCACTCACGTTCAAATATTGAAGACTTTATTCAACAGGTAAAAAACATTGGCACGGGAGTAATGTGCTGAGTGCGGACTACGGCCATTTCGCACTTCTGTGCAGGTAATGAGTTGATTAGGAGCGTCTAACTGGTCTGTTGGAGCCAGACCTCAATGCAAAATGCAAATAAATTTATTTAATTTATACAATGTGATTTTCTGGATTTTATTTTTGATATCCTATCTGTCGATGTTAAAATTAACGTACCCTTAAAATTATAGACTGTTCACGTCTTTGTCAGTGGGCAAACTTACAAAATCAGCAAGGGATCAAATACTTATTTCCCCCACTGTATACAAGTGCTTTTCACAAAATTAGAATATCATCAAAAAGTTAATTTATTTCAGTTCTTCAATAAAAAAAAGTGAAAGTCATATATTATATAGAGTTATTAGAAACAGAGTGATCTATTTCAAGTGTTTATTTCTGTTAATGTGGATGATTATGGGTTACAGCCAATGAATACCCAAAAGCCATCAAAGGGAGACCACAACTATGAGAGTCAAAATGAGAAAACAAATCCAGAAAATCACCTTGTCTGATTTGTCAAGATTTATTTTGTAAATTATGGTGGAAAATAAGTATTTGGTCATTAACAAAAGTTCATCTCAATATTTTGTTATATATCCTTTGTTGGCAATGACAGAGGTCAAACGTTTTCTGTAAGCCTTCACGAGGTTGGACCACACTGTTGGTGGTATGTTGGCCCATTCCTCCATTCAGATCTCCTCTGGAGCAGTGATGTTTTGGGCCTGTTGCTGGGCAACACGGACTTTCAAATCCATCCAAAGGTTTTCTATCGGGTTGAGATCTGGCCACGCCAGGACCTTCATATGCTTCTTACGAAGCCATTCCATTGTTGCCCTGGCGGTGTGCTTGGGATCATTATCATGCTGAAAGACCATCCAAGTTTCATCTTCAACCCCTTGCTGATGGAAGGAGGTTAGCACTCTCATGATATATGGCCCCATTCATTCTTTAACCCCTTAGTGACAGCCAATTTGCAGCTTAATGACCGGGCCAATTTTTAAAATTCTGACCACTGTCAATTTATGAGGTTATAACTCTGGAACGCTTTAACGAATCCTGCTGATTCTGAGAGTGTTTTTTCATGACATATTTTACTTCATATTAGTGGTAAAAAAATTTTATATGACTTGCGTTTATTTATCAAACGAGAAATATGACGAAAATTTTGAAAATTTAGCAATTTTCAAACTTTAAATTTTTATGCCCTTAAATCAGAGAGATACACTACCGGTCAAAAGTTTAGGGTCACTTAGAAATTTCCTTATTTTTGAAAGAAAAGCAGTTTTTTTTCCAATGAAGCTAACATTAAATGATTCAGAAATACACTCTATACAGTGTTAATGTGGTAAATGACTATTCTAGCGGCAAACGTCTAGTTTGTAATGCAATATCTTCATAGGTGTATAGAGGCCCATTTCCAACAACCATCACTCCAGTGTACTTATGGTATTTGTGTGTTCGCTAACTGTGTAAGAAGGCTAATAGATGGTTAAAATACCCTTTAAAACCCTTGTGCAAGTATGTTAACACAGCTGAAAACCGTTTGGTTGATTAGAGAAGCTATAAACCTGACCTTCCTTTGAGCTTGTTGACAATCTGGAGCATTACATTTGTTGGTTCCATTAAACTCTCAAAATGGCCAAAAAAAAAGAACTTTCTTGTGAAACTCGACAGTCTATTCTTGCTCTTAGAAATGAAGGCTATTCCATGCGAAAAATTACCAAGAAACTGAAGAATTCATACAATGGTGTGTAGTACTCCCTTTAGAGGAGTGCACAAACAAGCTCTAACCAGAGAAGAAAGACAAGTGGGAGGCCCCGCTGCACAACTGAGCAACAAGACAAGTACATTAGAGTCTTTAGTTTGAAAAATTGACGCCTCACAGGTCCTCAACTGGCAGCTTCATTAAACAGTACACATTAAACGCCAGTGTCAACATCTACAGTGAAGAGGCGATTTGGGGATGCTGGCCTTCAGGGCAGATTGGCAAAACAAAAGCCATATTTAAGACTGGCTTAAATGAAAGGAAAAGATTAATATGGGCAAAAGAACACAGACATTGGACAGAGGAATATTGGCTTTTGTTTTGCCAATCTGCCCTGAAGGCCAGCATCCCCAAATCGCCTCTTCACTGTAGATGTTGACACTGGCATTTAATGTGTACTGTTTAATGAAGCTGCCAGTTGAGGACCTGTGAGGCGTCAATTTTTCAAACTAAAAACTCTAATGTACTTGTCTTGTTGCTCAGTTGTGCAGCGGGGCCTCCCACTTGTCTTTCTTCTCTGGTTAGAGCTTGTTTGTGCACTCCTCTAAAGGGAGTACTACACACCATTGTATGAATTCTTCAGTTTCTTGGTAATTTTTCGCATGGAATAGCCTTCATTTCTAAGAACAAGAATTGACTGTCGAGTTTCACAAGAAAGTTCTTTTTTTTTGGCCATTTTGAGAGTTTAATGGAACCAACAAATGTAATGCTCCAGATTCTCAACAAGCTCAAAGGAAGGTCAGGTTTATAGCTTCTCTAATCAACCAAACGTTTTCAGCTGTGTTAACATACTTGCACAAGGGTTTTAAAGGGTATTTTAACCATCTATTAGCCTTCTTACACAGTTAGCGAACACAAAATACCATAAGTACACTGGAGTGATGGTTGTTGGAAATGGGCCTCTATACACCTATGAAGATATTGCATTACAAACTAGACGTTTGCCGCTAGAATAGTCATTTACCACATTAACACTGTATAGAGTGTATTTCTGAATCATTTAATGTTAGCTTCATTGGAAAAAAAACTGCTTTGCTTTCAAAAATAAGGAAATTTCTAAGTGACCCTAAACTTTTGACCGGTAGTGTATATCAAACAAATTTCTTAATAAATAACATTTCCCACATGTCTACTTTACATCAGCACAATTTTCGAAACAAATTTTTTTGTTTGTTATGAAGTTATAAGGGTTAAAAGTTGACCAGCTATTTCTCATTTTTACAACACCATTTTTTTAGGGACCACATCACTTTTGAAGTCACTTTGAGGGGTCTATATGATAGAAAATACCCAAAAGTGACACCATTCTAAAAACTGCACCCATCAAGGTGCTCAAAACCACATTCAAGAAGTTTATTAACCCTTTACTTGCTTCACAGGAACTGAAGAAATGTGGAAGGAAAAAATTAACATTTAACTTTTTTTGCAAAAAATTTAGTTCAGAACCAATTTTTTTTATTTTCACAAGTGTTAAAAGAGAAAATGAACCACAAAATTTGTTGTCAATTTCTCCTTAATATGCCGATACCCCATATGTGGGGGTAAGCCACTTTTTGGGCACACGGCAGAGGTCGCAAGGGAAAGAGCGCCATTTGACTTCTTCAACACAGAATTGGCTGGACGCCATGTCGCGTTTGGAAAGCCCCTGATGTGCCTAAACAGTGGAAACCCCCAACAAGTGACCCCATTTTGGAAACCAGACCCCTTATGGAACTTATCTAGATGTGTGGTGAGCACTTTGAACCTTCAAGTGCTTCACAAAAGTTTATAACGTTGAGCCGTGAAAATAAAAAATCATTTTTTTTCCTCAAAGATGATATTTTAGCCAGCTATTTTTTATTTTCCCAAGGGTAACAGGAGAAATTAGAATGCCAAAATTGGTGTGAAATTTGTCCTGGATACGCTGCTACCCCATATGTTTGGGCGCACAGCAGGGCTCGGAAGGGAGGGAGCACCATTTGACTTTTTGAACGCCATGTTGTGTTTGGAGACCCCCTGATGTGCCTAAATAGTGAAAACTCCTCAATTCTAGCTCCAACCCTAACCCAACACACCCTAACCCTAATCAACCTAACCCTAATCCAACCCTAACTCTAATCCTAACCCTAATCCCAACCCTAATTCCAACCCTAATTGTAACCCTAACTGTTATGAATGTTTTAGAAATGAATTCTGAGCAGAAGCTCCCTCTGGTGGTTACAAACAGTACTGAACCATTCAATGAGGATTGCAATCAGGAATCACGGACTGGCTGGATATAAGGGAGTTTTCCCCCATCATGGTTGCTGGTGATCAATTGTTCTTGTCTCATCGTTGTTTCCTGGTTCACTTGGAAGTTTGCTGAGTCTTGCCTCTTCTCCTGCTCTCAGATAAGATATTTTCTGTTTTTTGTTTTTATGCTTGCCATTTGCAATTTTCTCTGCATTTCTGTGAGGTTGGCCAGGTTTACCCTCCTCGGGGGACTTGGGCGCCTCTCGGTTCCTCTGGAGCCACTGTTGTTTGTTCATTTGCCTTTTCCAGTTTTTTCTTTGGCTATGGCTTAGTTTTGTTACACCAGAGAACTAATTAGGTGGTAGAGGTCGTGTGATCTCAGGTGTTTTTGCAATTAGTAGCGTTGGCTTTTTTTAGGTTTTTTTTGGATTGCAGTAAGTATCCTTCCTATCCTTTTCTGTACAGGCAGATTGGGCCCCAGCATTTGCTCATACTATTTTCTGTCTGTGTCTGTATTTCCTCTTGTCTAACCGCCATTACATGTTTGGGGGCTTCCTATGTTCTTTGGGGATCTGCTCCGGGGCAGATAGCTTTCCTCTTTCTATCTTTAGGTGTAGTTAGCCTCTCAGGCTGTGACGAGGCGTCTAGGACCAACGTAGGAACGCTCCACAGCTGCCTTTAGTTGTGGTGGTTAGTCAGGGTACTGCAATCCAGTAGATCCCAACCTCTCTGGTGTATTGCCTTTTTTGCCTGCTCTCCTCAGCTACCAAAACATAACACCTAACCCTAATTGTAACCCTAACCCTAATCCGAACCCTAATCCTAACCCTAATGGAAAAATGAAAATATATTTCTTTATTTTATTATGTGTCCCTAAGTAAGGGGGTGATAAAGGGGGGTTATTTACTATTTTTTTTTATTTTGATCACTGTGATAGCGTTTATCACAGTGATCAAAATGTCCTGCACTGAATGAATGAATCTGCCAGCCGGCAGATTCGGCGGGCGCATTGCGCATGCGCCCGCCATTATCTTTGTAGGAAGAAGACCGGGAGCTGCAGGAGCCATGGCAGGACAGCGGGGGGTCACCGGGAGGATTGGGGACCCTATTTCTCTCCCCTCTGATGTGCGATCACATCAGAGGAGGGAGAAATTAAATGCAGAATCGCTGTTTTTTTTTTTTTTTTGTGGTCACCGTTATATGGTTATATGGTTAATAACGGCAATCGCAAAAGCGGGGGATCCAAATTATGTTCTCTGGGGTTCCCTGGTAGCCGAGAACCCGGAGAAAATCCGACCCGGTGGGCGCACTGCACACTGCGCATGTGCCCGCCATTTTCTTTGCAGGGAGAAGACGGGGGGACACCGGGAGGTACAGGGGACAGATTGGGGGTCCCGGGGAGCCTATTTCTCTACCCTCTGATGTTTGATCTCATCAGAGGAGAGAGAAATTAAATGGAGAAGCACAGCTTTTTTTTTTGCGGTCGCCGTTATAGGGTTAATAATGGCGATCGCAAAAGTGGGGTCGGTAAAAACCGATCCGAATCATGTTCTCTGGGGTCTCGGCTACCCCTGGTAGCCGAGACCCCAGAGAAAATCCGACTCTGGGGGGTGCTATATACTTTCTCCACAGCGCCATTAATTAACACCGCTGTGGTTTAAGTACCCTTAGCTACCGCCATTAAAAGGCGTATCGGCGGTCGTTAAGGGGTTAATGTAAACGGATCAGTTGTCCTGGTCCCTTTGCAGCGAAACAGCCCAAAAGCATGATGTTGCCACCCCATGCTTCACAGTAGGTATGGTGTACTTTGGATGCAACTCAGCATTCTGTCTCCTCCAAATACGACGAGTTTTGTTTCAGCTAAACAGTTCTACTTTGGTTTCATCAGACCATATGACATTCTCCCAATACTCTTCTGGATAATCCAAATGCTCTCTAGCAAACTTCAGATGGGCCCAGTCATGTACTGGCTTAAGCAGGGGAACACGTCTGGCACTGCAAGATCTGAGTCCCTGGCGGCGTAGTGTGTTACTGATGTTAGCCTTTGTTACGGTGGTCCCAGCTCTATGTAGGTCATCCACTAGGTCCTCCTGTGTGGTTCTGGGATTTTTGCTCACCTTTCTTGTGATCATTTTGACCCCACGGGTGAAATCTTGCGTGGAGCTCCAGATTGAGGGAGATCATCAGTGGTCTTGTATGTCTTCCATTTTCAAATTATTGCTCCTACAGTTGATTTCATCACACCAAGCTGCTTGCCTATTGCAGATTCATGTCAACACAAAACCTTCTATAAATACCAGAAAGGCACAGGAATGTATAAAAAATTAATTTTTATTTAGAAACATGTAAAAAACAATTTATAAAAGGGATGCCTCTTATCCAAGAATGACACAGCAAATTCGACCACACAAATATCAATCAAAACATGTGTATGATAAAGGAAAAAATTCTTGCAAAAATATCATAGAGAAAAAATTACCTACTGAAATTAATAAATATTTTTCAATCATATATTGTGTTGGTATAAATTTTCTTTTCTACTTATGTATATACCTAATGCAAGGATGATTGCCTTAATGACAGCAAGATGAACTCTCAGATCATGAAAAATGATAAAATAAAGTGCTCATAGTGCATGAAAAATTATTATAACTGGGGAGACAATATATAGGCTACTGCTAATCATATCACTATAGTAGTAAAAAAGTGCCAGTAGTCCCCCTGAAAAAATCTCAAATCGTCATTGCTACAATGGAATTGTGAAGCAACCTGTGTTTAAGGTGCCAACTAGTGCCACAATGAAGTCAAGACAAATGAAAACATCTTTGTTAAAGACAAAAAGCTGCCATAATATTACCTTAGTGGTTAGGTAGAGGAACGCTGTGTCACCCACCCCAACGCACGTTTCGAATGCTCTTCTTCCGGGGGCGTTGCTGAGCATTCAGCATTCATGCACTGTGAGCACTTTATTTATCATTTTTCATGATCTGAGAGTTCATCTTGCTGTCATTAAAGCAATCATCCTTGCATTAGGTATATAGATAAGTAGAAAAGAAAATTTATACCAACACAATATATGATTGAAAAATATTTATTAATTTCAGCAGGTAACTTTTTCTCTATGATATTTTTGCAAGAATTTTTTCCTTTATCATACACGTTTTGATTGATATTTGTGTAGTCGAATTTGCTGTGTCATTCTTGGATAAGAGGCATCCCTTTTATAAATAGTTTTTTACATGTTTCTAAATAAAAATATTTTTTTTATACACTCCTGTGCCTTTCTGGTATTTATAGAAGGTTTTGTGCTGACATTCTGATACGGAGTGTGACCTCTTGTGAAGGTTATTTCTATGGACTAATATGTATGTGTATATTGCAGATTCAGTCTTCCCCACCTGTTGCAGGGCTGCAATTTTGTTTCTGATGTCCTTCAACAGCTCTTTGGTCTTCACCATAGTGGAGTTTGGAGTGTGACTGTTTGAGGTTGTGGACAGGTGTCTTTTATACTGATAACAAGTTCAAACAGGTGCCATTACTACAGGTAATGAGTAGAGGACAGAGGAGCCTCTTAAAGAAGAAGTTACAGGTGAGTGAGAGCCAGAAATCTTGTATGTTTTTAGGTGACCAAATATTTATTTTCCACCATAATTTGCAAAATAAATCTTGCCAAATCAGACAAGATGATTTTCTGGATGTTTTCTCATTTTGACTCTCATAGTTGTGGTCTACCTATGATGTCAATTACAGGCCTCTCTCATCTTTTCAAGTGGGAGAACTTGCACAATTGGTGGCTGACTAAATACTTTTTTCCTCACTGTATATAGAGATACAGGTAAATTTGTGAATTACGGTAGCGTAATATTTGTATGCGGGTAAAGAGTGGGCCCCCAAAGTCAATATTACTGGTGGGCCCTTAGCACCCCAGTCCGACACTGTGTGTTATATTATATATATATATATATATATACTGAAGAGCGAAATACAAAGCTCATTCCCAATTTACTGGGACCTTGTTATTTCAATATTGTAAAAGACATAAGAGCTAAGAGGCTGCACGTTTGATGTATCACATTTTTCCTATTTTGAAATCTTGACTATTTTTGAATAAGTTCCACACAGGGACAGAAGTTACATCTATAATATAACGCTAGGAGCGTCACTCTGTCTGAAGCCTTTATAGACTGCGCAAGCGCGACACGCCTGCGCAGTCTGGCTCCAGACAGAGTGAGGCATCCAGAGCGGTGAGTACTCTGTATGGCGCCGGAGATCTCGGTATGCTTACTGGATGCATACCGCGATCTCCGGCGCCATACATACTTACCTGACCGGGAGGAGCGTTGCCGCGGCGCTTCTCTTCTCCCGGGGCAGGAGACCAGGAGTGCACGTCGGATCGCCATGTGCAATAGCGCTATCCGGCACCATTTTGCTGAAGACACATTTACAGTATGTCCTCAGCAATATGGCCCCGGACAGCGCGGTATGGGCATGCGCGTACTCCGGCGCCGCTCTCCTCCCCCGGCGTCCAGCAGAACGGAACAGCGCTGGAGCACAGGGATGAAAGGTGAGTATAAATGTTTTTTTTTTTGGGTATCTGTGCAGTTTAATAGCGGTGAGGGGGCCATGCACATCAGGGTTGGGGGGTGAGGGGACCATGCACATCAGGGTTGGGGGGTGAGGGGACCATGCACATCAGGGTTGGGGGGTGAGGGGACCATGCACATCATGGTTGGGGGGTGAGGGGACCATGCACATCAGGGTTGGGGGTGAGAGGACCATGCACATCAGGATTGGGGGGTGAGGGGACCATGCACATCAGGATTGGGGGGTGAGCGGACCATGCACATCAGAGTTGGGGGGTGAGGGGACCATGCACATCAGGGTTGGGTGGGGACCATGCACATCAGGGTTGGGGGGTGAGGGGACCATGCACATCAGGGTTGGGGGGTGAGGGGACCATGCACATCAGGATTGGGGGGTGAGTGGACCATGCACATCAGGGTTGGGGGGTGAGGGGACCATGCACATCAGGGTTGGGTGAGGGGACCATGCACATCAGGGTTGGGGGGTGAGGGGACCATGCACATCAGTGTTGGGGGGTGAGGGGACCATGCACATCAGGGTTGGGGGATGAGGGGACCATGCACATCAGGGTTGGGGGGTGAGGGACCATGCACATCAGGTGGGGGGTGAGGGGACCATGCACATCAGGATTGGGGGATGAGGGGACCATGCACATCAGGTTGGGGGTGAGGGGACCATGCACATCAGGATTGGGGGTGAGGGGACCATGCACATCAGGATTGGGGGTGAGGGACCATGCACATCAGGATTGGGGGGTGAGGGGCCATGCACATCAGGATGGGGGTGAGGGTACCATGCACATCAGGATTGGGGTGAGGGACCATGCACATCAGGATGGGGGGTGAGGGGACCATGCACATCAGGATTGGGTGAGGGAACCATGCACATCAGGATTGGGGGTGAGGGGACCATGCACATCAGGATTGGGGTGAGGGGACCATGCACATCAGGATTGGAGGGTGAGGGGACCATGCACATCAGGATTGGGGGTGAGGGGACCATGCACATCAGGATTGGGGGGTGAGGGGACCATGCACATCAGGATTGGGGGTGAGGTGACCATGCACATCAGGATTGGGGGGTGAGGGGACATGCACATCAGGATTGGGGGATGAGGGGACATGCACATCAGGATTGGGGGGTGAGGGACCATGCACATCAGGATTGGGGGTGAGGGACAATGCACATCAGGATTGGGGGGAGGGGACCATGCACATCAGGAGTTGGGGGGTGAGCGGACCATGCACATCAGGATTGGGGGGTGAGGGGACCATTCATACCAGGAATTGGGGGTGAGGGACCATGCATTCCAGGGATTGGGCGGGAGGTGACCATGCATACCAGGATTGGTGGGTGAGGGACCGTGCATACCGGGATTGGGGAGTGAGGGGACCATGCATACTGGGATTGGGGGGTGAGGGAACCATGAATACAGGATATGGATAAGCAGGTACCATGCATACCAGGATAGGGATGAGGGGGTACCATGCATACTAGGATTGGGTGATGAGGGGTCCATGCATACCAGGATGAGGAATGGGGTGCCATGCATACCAGATTTGGGTGGGGGTGAGGGGACCATACATACCAGCATAGGGATGAGGGGTACCATGCATACCAGGATAAGAGGGGGGCAGCACATACCAGCATGGGAGACCATATACCTTTAAAAATGCTTGCCAGGGGACCATGCACATTAGGATTGGGGGTAGGGACCATGCACACCAGGATAGGGGTGAGAGGACCATGCATACCAGGATAGGGAGTGAGGGGACCATGCACATCAGGATTGGGGGTGAGGGGACCATGCACATCAGGATTGGGGGTATGGGACCATGCACATCAGGATTGGGGGTGGAGGGACCATGCATATCAGGATTGGGGGTGAGGGGACCATGCATACCAGGATTGGGGGTGAGGGGACCATGCATATCAGGATTGGGGGGTGAGGGGACCATGCATATCAGGATTGGGGGGTGAGGGGACCATCATATCAGGATTGGGGGGTGAGGGACCATGCATATCAGGATTGGGGGTGAGGGATCCATGCAATCAGGATTGGGGGTGAGACCATGCACATCAGGATTGGGGGTGAGGCATGCTCAGATGGGTGAGACCATGCACATCAGGATTGGGGGTGAGGACCATGCAATCAGGATTGGGGGTGAGGGTACCATGCACATCAGGATTGGGGGTGAGGGGATCATGCACATCAAGATTGGGGGGTGAGACCATGCACATCATGATTGGGGGGTGAGGGGACCATGCTCAACAGGACGGGGTGACGGGACCATGCACGTCAGGATTGGGGGGTGAGGGGGCCATGCACATCAGGTTTGGGGGGTGAGGGGACCATGCACATCAGGATTGGTCGGTGAGGGGACCATGCACATCAGGATTGGGGGTGAGGGTGACGGGGTCGTCTCGTCAAACACTCGTCCTCCAGTCACTCCAGATTAGATTAAGAGCATGGGTCGACCAATCAAAGTATGAGTCAGACACAAGGCTGGTTCAAACTTAGAGCACGCTCAGGAATGGTACTAGTAGCACCGATCTCAGCAATGTCCTGTCTTTATTAGCATACACGGGATTATATAGACATAACAAACAGGATGACCCACGTGGGGTAAGCTATATTCATCTAATATCCGGCCAGCCCTGATTGGCCCATGTCTCCAGACAGATGTTGATGTCGTCTTCAATTGTTAAATGTCATTGTGGTCGTCACCAATGGCTTGATTCAACTTTGTCTGTCAGAAGTAGGCGTTGATCTGGGTCAATGTCTCAGGAACAGATGTTGGCGGATACTGGTGCTATCTTTGAACTAAGTTTCGATATGACTTGTCTTCAGAGCACAGAATAGAGGCAAAGCACACAAGCATATATATATATATTTATATATATATATAAGAAAATATAAGAATATAGAAATGGACATTAGACATTGGACATATTATAATTGTCCTTTGCAATTGCAATCATGGGCAAACTGTTTATATCTAGCACCTACCATCCCTGATTAATTACGTCTTGTTCTAACAGACTGTATCTGCAAGGAAATATAGCTGCGTGGGCTCAGTTCTACATCTATGTAACACTCAAAAGGTGTGACATTTCATATTAAGGTTCAGCCTTGTAAGACTCCTTGATGTGGTCTGGCCCAGACGTCTTGACATTTCCTGAAGCTGATGAAAACACGTCTCAGAGGAAACGGGTGTAGGATGGGTCGATGCTGGCTCTTTCTTAGCTAAAGCATTGTTATATTTGATATATCTGGTTTCACTCGACAAGGAAAATTTATGTTTCAAAATGGATGCAGAACACAAAATGGTGGCAAAGCACATGTAAGCATATATATGTGTGTATAAAGTAAGAAAGTATATTTTACCTTGACAATCCCCCCTAAACACTAAATTTTCCCTTGGCGTGGTGACCTTTGAGACTGTCCATGTGTGGGGAGAGGGGAGGTGGATTTCTTCACCCAGCTATCTCAGAGACTGTCCCCTTATGGGACGCCCCCAGACAACTGAGTCCCTATGTTGGTTAACACATGGAGTTCTCCCATCTGTCCCTAAACTAACTCTTTTGATTGTATTGCGTCATAGAGGGTTTTGCCAAGAGGATCAGGCGGGGTATATTGTTCCATATCCCCTTCATTCATATACATCTCTTCCTGAAAAATGAAGGTACCTGAGGGGTCGGTTGCATTGGTTACAGCTTTCCTATATATGGGTACCACACAACACAGAGCTGAATACTGTAATACTAATCGGTGTGCCAAATCTATAAACTTTGAAATATTACTCATCATGCACCATCCACTAAAGCTAAGTGATGTCTAATGAACCTGTTATCATCATCATCTACACGGCTAAGTCTGTTCCAAGCATCCGTTACTGTAAGGATGCAAGCAAATGTCATTAGTAGCATCATTCCTCTTCTGGAGGCTCTCCAAGGATCTTCTTACAAGGCGATGCGTGGATCCAAGTTTCCTTGCCTTGTAGCTTGACTGCGGTATTTGTCGTCAGTAGAACTTGGAAAGGTCTGTCAAATCTCGGATCCAGACTCTCTCTCACGTGTCTTTTAATGACTACCCAGTCTCCGGGCTGCAGGCTGTGACTCCCAGGATCCTGGTTTGGATCTGGAAGAGAACTGAAGACATTATCATGTACTTTCTTGAGTCTTTTATGTAAATCCCTTACATATGAGCTTAATACATGGTTACTCATTTCCAGTGCTTGGGGAAAGAAACATCCTAAACTAGGCACTTTGCCAAATAGTACTTCATACGGAGAAAGTCCAGTTTTCCTATTTGGAGTGCACCTTACTGAGTATAGAGCTAATGGTAAACATTCAGGCCAAGATTTCCCTGTTTCAGCCATGGCCTTTTAGATTTTTAACTTCAATGTCCCATTTAGTCCTTCTACTTTTCCACTGCTTTGTGGATGATATGGGGTGTGGAAAACTTGTTGAATTCCCAGAGCTTTCAAAACTTCATTCATTATTTCACCTGTGAAATGTGTACCTCTGTCACTTTCGATCACCTCTGGTACTCCATACCTGCACACCACCTCCGCAAGCAGCTTCTTTGCGGTTGCCGCAGCCGTAGCCTTGGCAATCGGGAAAGCCTCCGGCCAACCTGAGAATAAATCAAAACACACCAACACGTACTCCCATGATCCTGATTTTGGCAGCTGAATATAATCAATCTGCAGTCTCTGGAAAGGATAGAGGGGCCGAGGGGCGTGTTTGGGTGGTGTCTTGACTACCCTTCTCTGATTATGTGTAGCACATACCATGCATCCCTGGATCAAACCTTCTATACAGGTGGAAAAGCCTGGTGCCGCCCAATGCTTCTGCATCACGCTCATTACAGCAGTTTTGGACTGGTGGGTTGGCCCATGTAACATCTGGGCGACCGCAGGGTACAACGCTCTTGGAAGGCATCGGCGCATCCCTCTTCCCCATACCCCAGTTGCTGCATTCAGACATGCACCTTCTTTTCCCACTTTTCTACTTCCTCCTGGCGCACCTGAGCCTGCATCTGGGATAAGGCATCCTCCGACACAAAGGGATTTTTTGGGAACGCTTACCTGGTGCATCGTTACCCCTTGGAGTGGTCTACTGGCTGCTGTTTTTGCTGCTGCATCGGCCATTGCGTTTCCTTTACTCACCTGATCAGTGCATCTGGTATGTGCTTTAACTTTTATGACAGCTACTTCTTTTGGTAATTGTAATGCATCAATTAACTGCTGGACTGCGTCAGCATTTTTAATGGGATGTCCTGCTGCCGTCAGGAATCCTCTAGACTTCCAAATTGGACCAAAATCATGAGCTATACCGAATGCGTATCTAGAATCTGTGTAGATGTTAACAATTCTACCTTCAACTATCTTACAGGCCTCGGTCAGAGCCTTAAATTCAGCCTCCTGGGCCGACTGATGTGGGAGCATTGGTTCTGCTTTGATCACTGCATTCAGGGAGACGATGGCATACCTGGTGTGGAAGGTACCTGAGTCATCTTGGTGGCGAGATCCATCTACAAAAGAAAATTCAAAATCAACATTAAGTCTTTCAGTTTCAAACACTGTGGGTAGGCCTGCTGTTTCCTGTGCCATAAGCTGAACACAATCATAAGGAATCTCCTCTCTTGGATCTTCTTTGTACAATACCGTACAATACCTGACCTCCCCCTAGATCCGAGAGAGGTAACAATGTGACAGGACTAAGTGTGGTATATCTCTGCAAAGAAACATTTGAAGGCATTAAAAGTGCACATTGCAATCGAAGGTGACGTGCAGCTGAAAGATGTGCCGACTGCACCTGGTTCAGTATGTATATACATCATGAGGTGTAAGTACTGTCAGTGGATGATCAAGCACGATGTCTGACGATTTGTGGAACAATAGCCCTACAGCATGTACTGCCGTACACAGGACGGGGCACCTCTAGCCACTGCATCTAGTCTTCCACTGAAATAGGCTACTGGCCTTTGATTGTCACCATGTAACTGAGTCAATACTCCTGCCGCGTGTCCCCGCTGTTCATGGAGATACAGGGTGAATGGTAGTTCATAGTTGAGGGTTCCTAGCGCTGGAGCTGCCACAATCCTGTTTTTGAGGGAATAAAAAAAAACAGTCTATACCTTCAGGAGTTAGTTTAAAAGGCACAATGGTGATACAGTCACAGAGAGGCTGCATGAGGATTGACACAGCATGTATCCACTGTCTGCAATAGAAACCAGTCCAAGAAATGTCCTAAGAGCGGCAACATTAACAGGAATAGGAAAATTCTGTACAGCTTCTTTGCGAGCGCTGGTCAGATGTCGAGCCCCCAGTGTAATGCAATGTCCCAAAAAGATAACTGAAGATTTACAGAATTGCAGTTTATCCTTTAACGCTTACAACCTGCTTGGTACAAAAACAACATAAGTAATATTGTTACAATACTACACTGTTTCCTTGAGGGGGCACAAATCAGTAAGACATCAACATATTATAAAAATAACATTGGCAAAATCAATAACTGTAAACTAAGCAGCATCCTGAGATATCTGGAACAAAAGTGTATATATATATATTAGACACCACTGGAGTTTCCAGATCAGTAGCTGCATTAACTGCCCATAATTTTTGTACCAACCCGTACACAGGGTTAAGTTGAAGGGGGGGCTGGAGTTTGCTATGTGGGCACTGATAAGAACTGTCCTTGGACCTGCAGCTGCCTGCTTGCAAAATGTGGGCTAGAACTACTCCTGGCTGTTTTTTTTTTTTCTGATACAGAACAAGCTGAATTCTTCTAACTTTTTTTTTTTTTTTTTTTTAATACATTGTTCGGAGTGGACAGGGAAAACATACAGGACTACACTCTGGACAGCTTCAGTAAGTAATTGTTGGGACCTAGGCATATTAGTAGAAGTATATCATGATTTCATTGCATATATTGCATATTGACACGGCAACTGTCCTGCTCTGGTTGCTAGGACCTGTCCTACTTTACCTGACCACATGTTTGTATATACGAATTAGATTCGTCCTGTATCATGGGTCCTCCTTTCTGTGAAATTGTTGCGGCCAGTCCTCCAGCATAGTGGAGTTGATTATTTGCAGCATCTACTATGACCCCAACATGTTGTTTCGTAAAATCCCCTGTCCTTATCCTAAAGAGTACATCATGACAGTGGGGTCCAGGAATAACATTGGAATATATTTCCTGAAAATCTTCTCTTTCCTCTGTGTATCCTGTCTCTGACGGGTGAATAATCTCTTTCCTCTGTACTAGCAACGTCTAGCGACATGATTTTACAAAGAGTGCTCTGCTTCAGTTCTGGTGTCATAGTGACAGTTCCAACCGGATAATACTCAATACGTGCTTGTAATTATAACAACACATCACATCCTAAAAGATTACATTGACCCCGTGGTGACACCATTAACTGTGTGTGTACAGTGATTCCTTGAATTTGCAGGGAAATCTTTTTAGTGACGGGGAGCTGGAGAGTTGTCTGTAATTACTGAATTGTCTGCCCCCGTGTCCACTTGGAACTCAACCTCATGTCCCCCTGGTAGATTCACCTGAACTGTGCAATTAGGAATGGGGGGTAAGGAGACAAGGGGTTCATGTGCAAGCTACCATTATCCTATGGGAGCGCCTCTAATTGGTCTTGGGGGCCTCCTGCAGGCGGGTCATTTGGATATGGATTAGTTGGACAGGCTGGATATGGGTTAGTTCTGCAATCCCTCCTGAAATGTCCTGGTTTCTTGCACCCGTAGCACAATTTCTGCCCATCTCCTGGCACACGTCTCCTCTCCCTGTTGTTTGCAGGACAAGTACCTACAGCATGTATCCTTGCTCCTCTTTTTGCCTGCGCTAAACCATGTTGTGCCCCCTGTGCTTTTCTGGCTAGATCCTCTGCTTTTACTGATCTCAATCCGTCTACTTACTTTCAGTTTTTCCTTGTCACTCCTTTTTTTTTTTTTTTTTTATGCCATTCATATTAAACTTGCCAGAACCCTCTCATTAGTCTTGTTTTCTTTGACAAAACCCATTTCCACCCAAGTTTTTCTTAGAGTCCAGAAATAATCTTTTGGCTCTTTCCTGAACTCTGTCTGCTAGTGTAACTTCTTTTCTCTGCCTGTCTATTTGCTTCTCACATACTCTGACCTTCGATTCTTACGTACTGTGTCTATTCCAAAAACCTATTCAACAAAATCTGAAAACTACTGCACTCTGGCTCTGCGTCTCTATGCTGAATGCCTGATGGGAGGGGTAAGTCGGGTCGCTGCGCAGTTTGTCAGTGTGCTCTCCCTCAGCCTTCAGCTTCCTTATCTGTAGAATGACCTTGGTGTACAGCAAAATACCATCTCGCTGCTACCAGCACTTCCCTCCTCCCTTATACCTTTGCTTGCTGTCACTGACTCCTGCATTCTTAGATCCGTTCCTACAAATATAATACTTGTATATCTCATTTAGCAATCTATTGTATCTAGCTTCATTTGCCAATTTTTACCTTAAATTTAGTGTGTTGATCCCTTGAAATCATTCCTATCACAGTTGAATATTTGATAGAAATCGAACTTAAAGATAACCACAGGGTTGTAATATTAACCCAAAGGTGGGCATACTGGCACGAGGTCAGGATATAGCTCAAAGGATATGTAACAGAAGGTTCATGACTGCTGGCTAATCTTGTCCTTCTTGTAGTGGGAGGCGTGAATCCAGGTGCTCTTGCCCTCGAGCTTCGGGTCCTTGGGTGGACAGGACCACAGTGTAGGGACCCTCAAATCTGGGCTGGAGACAGTCTCTTCTCATAAATTTTTTTTTTTTTTTATATATGATCATCAGGCGAGAAATAATACACCGTGTCACCTGTAAATTCTGGGAGAGAAGCAGACACTGCAGAGTGGGTGTTAGTTAACTCTTTAGACAAAGCAATCACAAATTTACTACTTTATCATTGGTTTCAAATAATTCCTGGTGCCTAATGTCTTCTATTTTTAACATACCAGCATGATGGAGTATTGAATGTATGGTGGCCCGAAGGGTGGCCCGTGACTTATTTGAATTTAGAGGATCATGGACTGGACCTACTGCATGGATGATGATATCAGCGGGAAGGTCCCCTGCATGGGTTGTCAGAGTCTGTCCAGGTGGCAAAGGGTCATAAGTGTGTATATGAGCCATGCATTCTGCAGTGACGATGGGACCACCAACTTGGGCTATTAATAGAGCCAGACCCCCTTTATTGGAGCAGTTGGAGTTGGCAGGACTAACTATAGCACCAACCCGATGTGTCAGGATATCACCTACCCTATGGATAATGTCACTGGATTTCCGTTGCGGTCTGTGTAATGCTGTGAATGGCTGGGATACCAGTTTTCAAGTACACCGGGAGCTGGGGGCCTGACCGGGGTTTCCGTGAATCTTACAGAACGACTGTCCTCTCTGAGGATTTGTGAAGGAGAGGAAGGTGCCCCATCTCTGGAGTGGGGTGGAATAGGCCCTAGGACCAGGGGTTGACAATGATGGTGGGGGAATGGAGGAGGGAAGAAAAGATACTGGTGCTGCTGGGGATAGTGGTGGCTGTTGAGGGGCCCACCCCTCTTCTATTTCCTGATCCTCCTCCCCTTCATTAGATCCCATAATATCATGGCGGCGGCTTCTGATCATTGTTTGAAAAACTGAAGATTCATGCATTGCAGCAATGGCCGGGTTGGGGTGTGTGAAAGGGAACAATGGTGTTGCATCTGGTGCCATATTGGGAGCTGTGGCCTGCACAGGTGCGGGCGGGGGCTGGTAGTAGGCCCTGGTTGGTATCAGCAAGGGATATAGGCCTGACTGGGTGTGCTTGGGTGTCTCAAGATGGCCGCCGGAGGAGATGGGGTGTTGGTCATTTCCGGGTGTATTAAGATGGCCACCAGGTGCAGCAAGATGGCCGCTGGAGGAAGGGGAGGGACCATTTACGGGTGTGCCAAGATGGCTGCTAGAGGAAGTGGGTGTCCCAAGATGGCTGCTGGGTGTAGTGGGAGGGGCATTTCCTGGTGAGGGCCAGGGGCGGGGAGCCCCACAAACACGACAGGACTCCGCCCAGGGCGGGTTCTGTTCACTACACACACGGCACACCCACCCTTCCGGTGATTTGGTGTCGACTCCATTATAGGGCGGTGGCTGGGGCGCACTGGGTACAGTGATGGGCATTATGGGGCTGACAGCCATTTTTATTACATCAACAAGGTCACATTCTGAACATTTTATATATCCAAACAAAGGCTCAGCATTTTCTGAACCTCCTGCACCGTCTACCTCTCTCCAGCCTTAAACTTTCAAATCATTTGCTACTCTGAGATGTGCTTGTGCTTGGTGCAGGAGTCCCTGATCACTTAACATTCCTTTTCTCTGGCTTACAAAATCTTTCCACACTGAAGGCTGAAGCCTCCCTGTACTGGGTAGGCCCATCATTTTGTATAAACTCCTCACATTTTTTTTTTTTTAACAGCCTTCTTGCCATCCCGTGACTGAAACAATCTCACCAACTCCCAAAGCACCACCCTCTAACTTGTGGGGTTTTTCTGATTTAAACATGCGCATCATGATATTAACAGAGTGCAATGATCTGTCGCGACTCAGACCACCGGCGTCACTTGCAGGTCACCACCCGTCAATGCAGAGTCCCCCTCGATACACTGACAAGACAAAGAGTCCTCCTCCATTTGTCTCTTCCCTAACTGTGGATGGTGACTTTACAGCACAGTTCACCGTGACACTCTACACAGCACAGAGTCCCCCTCGATGTGCTGACACCTGGGCTTCTCCTAATGAGACTTTCCAGGTTAGACAAAGAGTCCTCCTCTATTTGTCACTTTCTCAGACGAAGAGTCCTCCTCTATTCGTCTCCTAAGGAAATTTGGATATGCGCACCCCTACCACAATTCTCTACAAGATACTAGAAATTTGGACACTTTCAAACTGTCACGGGAGGCAACTATCTAGAACAGAGTACAGTGACCGGAGGAGGAGGAAGTGGTGCACACGAGTACGCGCAGGCACGCGACATCACTCGTTCTGACAGTGCTGGTTCGGGACGTGGCGTAGGATCGCTCACGGTCTCACCACTCGACCGGTCACCCACTCAGACCCAAATAGACAATCACAATAGGACCTCACAGTGACTGAGACACAGGCAAGTGGGACACATATACAGGATATATGTTCTCAACTTACCGTGTTCTGGAGGCTGCAGTCCTCGAAGTCAGTCACCGCGGGCACCACCGGAAGTCCTTGGACGGGTCTGGCGGGCAGCGAGCCGTTGGCCACGCCCCACGTTGGGCGCCAATTGACGGGGTCGTCTCGTCAAACACTCGTCCTCCAGTCACTCCAGATTAGATTAAGAGCATGGGTCGACCAATCAAAGTATGAGTCAGACACAAGGCTGGTTCAAACTTAGAGCACGCTCAGGAATGGTACTAGTAGCACCGATCTCAGCAATGTCCTGTCTTTATTAGCATACACGGGATTATATAGACATAACAAACAGGATGACCCACGTGGGGTAAGCTATATTCATCTAATATCCGGCCAGCCCTGATTGGCCCATGTCTCCAGACAGATGTTGATGTCGTCTTCAATTGTTAAATGTCATTGTGGTCGTCACCAATGGCTTGATTCAACTTTGTCTGTCAGAAGTAGGCGTTGATCTGGGTCAATGTCTCAGGAACAGATGTTGGCGGATACTGGTGCTATCTTTGAACTAAGTTTCGATATGACTTGTCTTCAGAGCACAGAATAGAGGCAAAGCACACAAGCATATATATATATATTTATATATATATATAAGAAAATATAAGAATATAGAAATGGACATTAGACATTGGACATATTATAATTGTCCTTTGCAATTGCAATCATGGGCAAACTGTTTATATCTAGCACCTACCATCCCTGATTAATTACGTCTTGTTCTAACAGACTGTATCTGCAAGGAAATATAGCTGCGTGGGCTCAGTTCTACATCTATGTAACACTCAAAAGGTGTGACATTTCATATTAAGGTTCAGCCTTGTAAGACTCCTTGATGTGGTCTGGCCCAGATGTCTTGACATTTCCTGAAGCTGATGAAAACACGTCTCAGAGGAAACGGGTGTAGGATGGGTCGATGCTGGCTCTTTCTTAGCTAAAGCATTGTTATATTTGATATATCTGGTTTCACTCGACAAGGAAAATTTATGTTTCAAAATGGATGCAGAACACAAAATGGTGGCAAAGCACATGTAAGCATATATATGTGTGTATAAAGTAAGAAAGTATATTTTACCTTGACAAGGGGACCATGCATATCACGATTGGGCAGGAGGGAACCATGCATACCAGGATTGGGGGGTGAGGGGATCATGCATACCAGGATTGGGGGGTGAGGGAACCATGAATACCAGGATATGGATGAGCAGGTAACATGCATACCAAAATAGGGATGAGGGGGTACCATGCATACCAGGATTGAGGGATGAGGGGACCATGCATACCAGGATGAGGAATGGGGTGCCATGCGTAGTAGATTTGGATGGGGGTGAGGGACCATACATACCAGGATAGGGATGAGGGGTGCCATGCATACCAGGATAGGAGGGGGGCAGCACATACCAGAATAGGAGACCATGTACCTATAAAAATGCTTGCCACCCGGGCGTAGAACGGGTTTATCACTAGTTTAATATATTTGGCATCCTTCTTTTCAGTAAATCACACAGCTTGGGTCAATTTGTGCAAAAAAATGATTGTTAAAGTGTGAATAATACATCTAGATTTTGTAGATTTTTGCCATATTAAGTCACCCAAATGTGCTTTTCAAGGGACTACGTAACTAAACTGCACATTTGGGCATGGGCATGAGTAAGCAAGACCAACACTACAGAAATTGAACAAATTAATTGTCAGCATGTGTGACAGATGGAAAAAATACAATACTGCAAACAAAGAGAACTGAAATTACACTGAATATTTATTTGGCAAAGCCCTCTGATGAAATTAAGCATGCCAAAGTTACATAGCATTGCGTGGAATAGACTCAGTTTTATCTATTTATTTATCAATTTTATTTATCTATCTTCTCAACTAAGAGCAGGACTAGCTATGTACAGGTTTGCTGCCTGTGATTATTCTCATTCCTTGACAGCAAACAAATGTCTTAAAGGGAACCTGTCCCTGGATTAGGCCGATGTGAGATACTGCCAGTACCTGTTATACAGCATTCTATATTGCTGTATATCTGCCCCCAACCTACCAACCTGCAAGAAAAAGAAGGACCTTTTCTTATACTCACCTGCGGGATGGTCCGGTCCGAGGAGTGTCGCTGGTCTTGGCCTGGCGCCTCCTATCATCTTTGATGTCGTCCTCCTACTTGGTTGGTGTGGTTGATGCGTCCCTATGTCATCCACAGAAGTCTCCTCCGCATCGAGCTCCTGTGCAGGCGCCAGGGCTCTCTGACCTTTCCCGGTGCCTGAGCACTGCATTAATTTACTCTCAACAGGAGGAGGCAGCATCTCAAGAAGATGAGAGGTGCCGGACCAAGAAGAGCGACATCCCTCAGACTGGACCACCCGCAGGTGAGTATAATAAAAGTTATTTGTCTTCTCTTACAGCTTGGGAAGGGGGCAGATATAGAGCATTCTGTAATGTTGTATATCATCCCGGAAAGGTGGTGGCCGTAACTCATATGGGCCAAACATGGTGACAGGTTCCCTTTAAAAAATGTCAGTAATTCATAATAAAATTTTTACATTCCACCAGCCATTGAATTCTAAAGTAGTTGAAAAGGTCAGTCTGTACCAGTTCAGTTTCATTCATTTTTTTTGGAAAGAAAAACAGATTTGATTAACCCCTTTACCCCCAAAGGTGGTTTGCATGTTAATAACCAGGCCAGTTTTTACAATTCTGACCACTGTCCCTTTATGAGGTAATAACTCTGGAACGCTTCCACGGATCCCGATGATTCTGACATTGTTTTCTCGTGACATAATGTATCTCATGATAGTTGTAAAATTTCTTTGATATGACTTGCGTTTATTTGTTTAAAAAAATGGAAATTTGGCAAAAAATACCCAAAAGTGACAACCTTCTAAAAACTGCACCCCTCAAGGTGCTCAAAACCACATTCAAGATGTTTATTAACCCTTCAGCTGCTTCACAGGTATTTTTCGAATGTTTAAAAAAATGAACAATTAAATTTTTTTCACAAAAATTTACTTCAGATCCAATTTTTTTTTATTTTACCAAGGGTTACAGGAGAAATGGGACCTCAAAAGTTGTTGTATAATTTGTCCTGAGTACGCTGATACCCCTTATATGCAGGTAAACCACTGTTTGGGCGCATGGCAGAGCTTGGAAGGGAAGGAGCGCCGTTTGACTTTTCAATGCATTTGGAGAGCCCCTGATATGCCTAAATAGTGGAAACCCCCACAAGTGACACTGTTTTGGAAACTAGACCCCCTAACGAACTTATCTAGATGTGTAGTGAGCACTTTGAACCCCCAAGTGCTTCACAGAAGTTTATAATATAGAGCCGTAAAAATAAAAAATCATATTTTTTTCACAAAAATGATATTTTCGCCCCCAATTTTTTATTTTCCCAAGGGTAACTGGAGAAATTGGACCCCAAAAGTTGTTGTGCAATTTGTCCTGAGTATTCCGATATTCCATATGTGGGGGTAAACCACATTTTCAGTGCACAGCAGAGCACAGAAGGGAAGGAGCATCTTTTAAGTTTTTCAGCTCAGAATTGGCTGGAATTGAGATCAGACACCATGTTGCATTTGGAGAGCCCTTGATGTGCCTAAACAGTGGAACCCCCCAATTCTAACTCCAACCCTAACCCCAACACACCCCTAACCTTAATCCTAACTCTAATCCTAACTTTAGCCCCAACCCTAACTCTAACTTTAGTCAGAACCCTAAACCTAACTTTAGCCCTAACTCTAACTTTAGCCCCAACCCTAACCCTAACTTTAGCCCCAACCCTAACCAGAGCTTTAGCCCCAACCCTAACCCTAACTTTATCCCCAACACTAACCCTAACTTTAGCTCCAACCCTAACCCTAGCCCTAACCAGACCTCTAACCCTAATGGGAAAATGGAAATAAATATTTTTTTTTATTTTATTATTTTTCCCTAACTAAGGGTGTGATAAAGGGGGGTTAGATTTACTATTTATGACAGGTTTTTATAGCGGGTTTTTATGTTTGGCAGATGTCACACACTAAAAGACGCTTTTTATTGCAAAAAAATAGTTTTTGCATCTCTACATTTTGAGAGATAGAATTTTTTCCATATTTTGGCCCACAGAGTCATGTGAGGTCTTGTTTTTTCCAGGACGAGTTGATGTTTTTATTGGTACCATTTTCAGGTACATGACATTTTTGATCGCTTTTTATTCCAATTTTTGTGAGGCAGAATGAACATAAACCAGCAATTCATGAATTTCTTTTGGGGGGCGTTTATACTTTTCCGCGTTTGGTAAAATTAATAAGGCAGTTTTATTCTTCAGGTCAGTCCGATGACAGCGATGCCTCATTTATATAATTTTTTATGTTTTGGCGCTTTTATACAATAAAAACTATTTTAGATAAAAAATAATTATTTTTGCATCGCTTTATTCTGAGAGCTATAACTTTTTTATTTTTTCGGTGATGGAGCTATATGGTGGCTTGTTTTTTTTGCAGGACAAGATGAAGTTTTCAACGGTACCACGATTATTTATATCCGTTTTTTTGATTGCGTGTTATTCCACATTTTGCTTGGCGGTATGATGATAAAGCATTGTTTTTTTGCCTTTTTTTATGGTGTTCACTAAAGGGGTTAACTAGTGGGACAGTTTTATAGGTCGGGTTGTTACAGACGTGGCAATACCAAATACGTGTACTTTTATTGTTTAGATTTTTTTTTTCATTTCAAATTGATTTAATGAAAGAATAAATATTGATTTTTTTATTATTTTTTTAAAATATTTTTACAGTTATTTAAAAAATTATTTAATTCTTAGTTTTACACTTTGTCCCACTATGGAACACTCATTTTCTGCAGGCTGATCACTTCTATAGCCTGCAGATCGATCTGCATGCTATAGAAGCTGTCAGCGCTGCAGTTTCTACTACAGTGACCTGAGAGAGTTCCTGGTCATCACTGCGCATGACAGGAAGTCTCTCAGGCCTGGAGACCCGGATGTCATCATGATGACATCGGGTCTCCATGGCAGCGATCACGACCTTGTGTCATGCCGCGGGGTCTCTGATCCAAAGGCTGAGGGGCTGTCAGAGCTGACATCCCCTCTGCCTGCTCCGGAACGCTGCAATCATGTTTGATCGCAGTGTTTTGGGGGTTAAAGTGCCAGGAGTCACGGCTGATCTTGCATGACGTACTATCCCGTCCATGGTCATAGGGGCCCAGGTCACATGGATGGGATAGTATGGCTAATGTCAGAAATGGGTTAAAGGGAATCTGTGAGCAGGTTTTTGCTATTTAATCTAGTAGCAGAATAATGTTGGGGCACAGAGCCTGATTCCAGGGATGTGTCACTTATTAGGTTGTGTGCAGGAGATTATCACAGCCAGACTAGGTGTCACATGCAAACCAGTCCAGCTAATCTGTGTAACCCCGCCCCTACCAATGATTGGCAGCTTGCTGACTACGTACAGTGTACGCAGCATTCTGGCCACTGTTCTACCTATACTAGCTATAGAACCTGTACTACGCCCGGGTGGCAATCATTTTTAATTGGTATATTTATACAGTGTCTTCAGTAGAAAAGTGCCAGAGATTGCGGTATAAGTACTTGCTGACTCTGGGGCCATTTTATTGAAGTAATGTACTATAATGTCAACATAGCAGTGTGCACGTGCCGACCACAGGGATAATGGAGATGGCTGGTGAGTGCGCATGGCTATGACAATGTTGCAGTAGAATTCTTCAATAAAATGGCGCCGGAGTCAATGTTTGCGCATCCCGCGATATCCAGCTCCATTATGTGGAAGACACTGTCTGCAAATTCGCATACACATAGTCTATGATAAAATGGTGCCATAGTGTGATATGCACATGCTCTTACCACTGCTCAGGTGCTGTCCAATCCGGCTTCAGACAGAAGGACGCATAAGGGACATCTACAGCAGAGAGAACAGGGATTCTTTCAAAACTTCACCAAGTAGTTCAGTACGTGACATCGCTGAAATCAGGCTCTCTGCCTCTACATCATGCAGCCTTCGGATTTTATAGCAAAAATCTGCTGACAGATTCCATTTAAAACAGAAACAAATACTTCTGTAAACCTAGCAAAAAGGTAGCATTCACACTAGCATTTGGCATTCCATTTTTCTACTCTATTATCGGAAGAGAAAAACGAAACTGCTGCAAAAAGTGCATCCATCCTCTAGGATACAAACGTCACTAGATGGACCCTGTTCACTATAATAGTGTCTATTTGTTTCTCATTTACAGGTCATTTTAGCTGAAATAATTCTTAACAGAGGCACAGAAACAAGTGTGACCTTAGCGTAGTTAGAGAGTTGACTCATTTCATTTACCGTATATATTCGTGTATAAGCCGAGATTTTCAGCACCTTTATTTGTGCTGAAAATGCCCCCTCGGCTTATACACGAGTCATAGGGCAGAAACCAGCGGGGAGGGGATGCGGCGGCAGGAGCCGGTGACTGGGACATCATACCCCGTGCCATCGCTGAACGCTGCAATCCTGCGTTTCTCCCGGCTTCCTGCAGTTCCCCATCGCTGAGCGGTGACGTAATACCCGCTCATTAAGGTCATGTAATATGGATGTGACGCCACTCCCATGGGCGTGGCCTCCATATTCATGGCCTTAATGAGCGGTATTACGTCACCGCTCAGCACTGGAGAGCTGCAGGAAGCCGGGGAGAGCTGCAGGAAGCCGGGGAGAACACAGGATTGCCGGCCGGGACGTTCAGCGATGGCACGGGGAGGGTGAGTATGATGGAGGAGGATGGGGGAGCATGGAGGAGGACAAGGAGCATGGAGCAGGACGTGGGGGAGGACAGAGAGCACGGAGCAGAACGGGGGAGGACGGAGAGCACTGAGCAGAACGGGGGAGGACGGAGAGCACGGAGCAGAACGGGGGGAGGACGGAGAGCACTGAGCAGAACAGGGGGAGGACGGAGAGCACAGAGCAGGACGGGGGGAGGACGGAGAGCACGGAGCAGGACGGCGGTGGGCACAGAAGAGAATGGGGGAGTGCAGAGCTGGATGGGGGAGCACGGAGCAGGACGGGGAGGATGGAAAGCACGAGCAGGACAGGATAATGGAGCAGGAGGAGGGGAGCACAGAGGAGAATGGGGGTGCACAGAGCTGGATGGGGGAGCACAGAGCAGGACGGCAACTTATACACCCGGCTTATACGTGAGTCAATAAGTTTTCCAAGTTTTTTGTGGCAAAATTAGGGGGGTCGGCTTATACACGAGTCGGCTTATACACGGGTCGGCTTATACGTGAGTATATACGGTATATATTTTTTATTGACATAAATCTGGAAAATAGCTTTAGGCCTTGTGTGGCTTCATAGCCATGCTTTTATAGTGAGCTTTATGGATAGCCTGCTTAACCCCTTAACGACCGCCGATATGCCTTTTAACAGAGGCAGTTAAGGGTTCTTATTCATCAGCTATGCTTTTTAATGCAGCTGAGAAATAAGGGTATAGCGCCCCCCCACGTCAAAAAATCTCTGGGGTCTTGGCTAACCGAAACCCCAGAGAACATGATCTGGGCCGGTTTTTACGGTCCCCTGTCACGTGATATATGATGTACATTTTTTAAGCCTGCTTCATATCATGCAGATGCTGGTTGAGTATTAAGGTTCCCAGGATGGTAGCCATGGGCGAGCTGCTACTCCTTAATGCCCTGGCATATTAGAATCAAATTGGGTCCCTGTCCATGTGTGTGTAAGGATTCCGAACTTTCCTTTGTGCCTGTTTGCCCACCTGTCTGCCAGTATCTCAGCCGTGCCAGCCTGTCTGCCAGTGTCTCAGCCGTGCCCACCGTAGTACCAGTCATGCCTGTCGGTACTTGTCCGCACCTGTCATAGTGTTCTGTTCCCCAGTGGGACCAGCAGCCACTATAGCGCTACAGTGTGCTACTATAGCGCTACAGTGTGCTACCTTTTTTTCTTGTATTTATATAAGTTGGTGACTCTAGGTTTAACTATAGCGCTACAGTGTGCTACCTTTTTTTCTTGTATGTATATGAGTTGGTGACTCTAGGTTTAGCACCTGTTCACACTGGATCTATGTTTGGATGTGCCGGTCAGTTTTTTGATATGTATTCATTTACCTTCTACCTGAGCACGCCACCTGTTGGTCACAGGCTTTTTAATTACACCAGGTTCATTACCCCTCCACAGAGATGTAGATTTTAGTCTGAAGAGAGGATTCATATGTTCCCATGCAGACAGACTTTTCTAAGTGAGGATTGGCATTAGTTAGGACCTGATATACGAGAAGAGCCTTGACGTGGCTATCAGGCTCACATAATTTGGCCATCTTATGCGCTAAGACTTCTCAATTTTTCATATTTCTAAGGCAGTGATGCAATTCATTTTTCATATTTTTCATATTTTCATATTTCGTGTTTGCAAGCTATAGCGCTACAGTGTGCTACCTTTTTTTCTTGTATGTATATGAGTTGGTGACTCTAGGTTTAGCACCTGTTCACACTGGATCTATGTTTGGATGTGCCGGTCAGTTTTTTGATATGTATTCATTTACCTTCTACCTGAGCACTCCACCTGTTGGTCACAGACTTTTTAATTACACCAGGTTCATTACCCCTCCACAGAGATGTAGATTTTAGTCTGAAGAGAGGATTCATATGTTCCCATGCAGACAGACTTTTCTAAGTGAGGATTGGCATTAGTTAGGACCTGATATACGAGAAGAGCCTTGACGTGGCTATCAGGCTCACATAATTTGGCCATCTTATGCGCTAAGATTTCTCAATTTTTCATATTTCTAAGGCAGTGATGCAATTCATTTTTCATATTTTTCATATTTTCATATTTCGTGTTTGCAAGCTATAGCGCTACAGTGTGCTACCTTTTTTCTTGTATGTATATGAGTTGGTGACTCTAGGTTTAGCACCTGTTCACACTGGATCTATGTTTGGATGTGCCGGTCAGTTTTTTGATATGTATTCATTTACCTTCTACCTGAGCACTCCACCTGTTGGTCACAGGCTTTTTAATTACACCAAGTTCATTACCCCTCCACAGAGATGTAGATTTTAGTCTGAAGAGAGGATTCATATGTTCCCATGCAGACAGACTTTTCTAAGTGAGGATTGGCATTAGTTAGGACCTGATATACGAGAAGAGCCTTGACGTGGCTATCAGGCTCACATAATTTGGCCATCTTATGCGCTAAGACTTCTCAATTTTTCATATTTCTAAGGCAGTGATGCAATTCATTTTCATATTTTTCATATTTTCATATTTCGTGTTTGCAAGCTATAGCGCTACAGTGTGCTACCTTTTTTTCTTGTATCAGCAGCCACAGCCAGACACCACCCTGGAATGGTACCTGGCAGCTAGCTGCTGCACAAGACTGACCTCACCATCAGAGGCTCCAGTGAACACCAAGGTTGCTGCTTAGTCACGCCCCTTCCAGGGTAGTCTGGTTTGTGGCACAGTGGGGCCACACCCCCCATGCTCGTGCCAACCAATCAGGGCGCGAGCATAACAAGTATTTTGTTGCTGTTGGTGTGGAGCCCAGCTGCGACTGAATCCATATCTCCCAGAAGGGTGCACTGAAAGAATATACCACTAGAGGTCATTATACACCTTCACACACGTTCACTTATCCCAAAGACCACCAGAGGGAGCTGTTTAGACATTTAAAAGAAGCTGACACAGGAAACAACAAGTCAGTTCAGTGCAGCCACCTCAGAGAAGTCAGTCTGCAGCAAGGTGAAGTGCAGAGCTGAGGTTAGAGAGACTGCAGAGCTATTCAGTTCAGAGAGAGTGGAGTCTAGTAGAGGGTGGTACAGGAACCACTCCAGCCTAGTCAGAGCTGAATCTAGGAGTGCAACTCAGTGAAGAAGCGTGCCGACGCTTAGAGAGCGGTGAAGAAGCAGCCCACCAACTGCGAGTGTGTGATCGTGTGAGGATCCAGGAAGGCCGAAGGCGAGTGGAAAGTTAATGAGACAGAGGAGCCTCTATAGCTCATCTCAGCAAGTATTACCGGACACCAGGGTCCGAGCCTATAGGGATCTCCACCACCCATTAGGAGAACACCGGAGTTCCTGGAGGACTACAAGTCCCAGGAGTACCACAGAGCTGATACGTAGCAGGATCAGGAGGACGGAGTCCGGCCGGGCCCGGTCATCAAAGACCCTGTCCTTTCAGAGAGAAGGTCCAACCACAAGGTCAGCCAGTTACAAGATGGAGACTAAGCTAGGCCCAGCTACACGCAGGCCAAGACTTCATTTCAAAAAGGCAGAGAACAGGAGGCCACACACCTACTCAGTGGAGGAATCTGGATGTGCACCCTTCACCCTACAGTGCTCCGGGGAGTGCCTGCAACATCTTCAGTAAAGGTACCAAAGTGACTTATGTGTGTGTCTACCTTATTGCCCCTGACTGCCGGGTTCCCGTCTGTCCTGCATTCTACACATCTATCTGCCCTGGAGGAATCAGCCTTACTTGTGGAAGGCTTAACATCTAGCTGCACAATATTAACCCTTCAGTGGATCTGCATAGCAGCGCTGGTCATCCTGACCAGATACCACAAGTGGCGTCACGAATCCCCATACCAATATTCAATTCACCTGTAAATATCCCACATTTCAGTGAGCGCCCAGGGCAACGGACCGAGCTGTGCTACCCGTGACATTCCCCATAGACATCAACAGGCTCGGTGCCGAGTACCCCACGTCCCTGGCGGGTGGCTCATCTCTGGCGTCACGAACAGGATTTCATGCCCTGCAGCAACGGAGTAACTTGTGCCCGTCGCCACCGGGTACTGTGTGCCTCACTAAAAGACTGTGTTTTGTATGTGGTGAAGATTTCCCGCTATTTGCCCGCCATTGCCCTCCATTTACAGCGCCACGGCGTGAAAACTAGTGGGCGTACCTGCAAAAGCATGCTGAGTCCTGGACACGCCCCCAACGCTGACGCGGCGGCAGGTCCTGTGGAGAGCTTCAGTGAACGCTCTGACGTCAGAGCGCCGGCGACGCAGGTCCTTCTACATCGCTGTGCCCTGCAGAGCTGCAGCCTTCAGAGAAGGTAGGCCACACTTAACTAGGGGGGCGCAGACAAGTCGCAGCCGCAAGCTGACAGCGCGGCCGAGGGCGACCGCCCAATGACTTACCTACCGGCGCTGCCGCACAGGCTGGAAATGCTGGCCCCTCACCTGGTCCTGTGGCCCCGATAGTACCGATAACGCTGCCATACATGCCTGGAGCGAAGTGGCTCCCTCAGTACAGCGGCAAGCCAGACACCCTGTCAGGGTTCAAGCGAAAAATATGCAGCATAATGGACATGTACCCTATGACAGAAAAGCAGAGAGCTGCAGTGGTAGTGGGACAACTGACTGGTGCTGCAGAAAGGGAAGTAGAGACATGGACAGCTGCAGACCAGGAATCAGTGCTTGCTATTTTCTTAAAGCTACAGACTATCTTTGAGGACCGCACTGAAACAGACCTCCGAATGAGGTTTTACCAATGCTCCCAGAAACCAGATGACAGCATTAGGGACTACGCCTGCCGACTACAGGGGGCCCTGCGAGCACTCAAACAGGTTAACCCCATAAGTGTCACCAAAGAGAATAAAATGTGAAAAGAACAATTTGTACGGGGACTGAGGTCCCAAGCTGAAAGCAGGACTGTGCACTGGTGGTCCTTGGATCATCCTGATGCTACCTTTGATGCCCTTAAGGATATGGCTATAAAAGGACTGCGACCCCTGGAAACACCCGAGATGGCAACCCAGTGTCACCTGAGTGAAGCCACCCTAAAGCCAGCAGCATCCACCTTTTCCCCACTGGTTGCGGAAGCCAAAACGCAGGTGGCGCCCCCTACTGAGCTGGACTGTCTGCGCTCAGAAGTGCGCCAGCTGACCAAAAACCTGGCCACTGTAATGAGTGCCCTGCAACTGCCGACGGAGGAAGAAGGAAAGATCCTGCTAGCTGACTGCCCAGAGGATGTCCCTTGGATGAACCGGAGGAGAAGGAGAACGTCGACCCACCGGAGGAGGACAACGCCACCCCCAGGAAGGACCCGCGACCAGCATCATCCTCGCCGAGAGATCATCTGCTACCGCTGCCACAGAGAAGGTCACCCAGCACGTCGGTGTCCTTTAAACGAGCAAATCCTGGGTCCGAGGGCCAACACCCAGGAATAGACTCCTCAGGCCCCTCAGACTGGAACCGCAGGTTTGTGGGAGGAAAACCATACCTGTCCATCATATTGGACGGGATCGCAATCCCTGCCCTGCTGGACACTGGATCTCAGGTAACCGTCATACCTGATGTTCTTTACAATAGATACTGGTCCAGTGACGGTCTCCAACCCCCAAACCCTGACTTTGCCGTATACGCCTCTAACGGCCTCCCTCTTGACTTACTGGGGGCTAAAAACTTAGACATAAAAGTGGGGGAGTGGAGCTAAAGGATCAGGGACTTCTTGTAGTGAAGACTGTTAATGAGGAAAATGGGTTGAATGTGGTTTTAGGCACTAACATTATTAGTAACTGTTTGGAGGAGGTTGTGTTTTTACTCCAACAGCTCGCCGATGTTGCCAGACCAAGGCAAAAGGGAGTGATCCGGAAGGAGATCCGAACCCTGATGTGCCAGCAGCAAGTGAAACTGACCGGTGGTGAGATTGGTAATGTACGGGTAACAGACCCGAACCCCATTGTGATACCCCCAATGAGTGAAATGCTTATTTGGTGTAGAGCAGCAATAGGTCTGAGATAGGTCTGAGAGGACAGAACTACCAAGCAGTAGTAGAGCCCCATTGTTCAGAACATAGACCTACACTCTTGACTGCCAGAGGGGTAGTGGAGGTACATAATGGGAGGGTGCCAGTGCGTCTTCTCAACTGGGGAGAGAATGAAGTCAAATTACCACGTTATGCCACTGTTGCTAAGTTACATGCTGTGGATAATAACTCCATTCACACAACGGAGCCCTTAACCTCCCCACAACCAGTGGAGGATAACGGTCCGACCACCCAGGTGGAGGATTGGTGTCAGCAGCTCCATGTCGGAACAGACACCACTCCAGCCCACCAGAAACAAGGAGTATATCGAGTAGTTCAGGAGTATGCACAGGTATTCAGCAAACACCCACTCGACTTTGGAAAGATTAAAGGGGTTCAACATCACATCCCCACAGGCAATCATCCTCCTATTAAAGAACGGTACAGGCCTATACCACCAGAACACTACCAGAAAGCCAAGGAAATGTTGCGTGTTATGAAGGAAGCAGGGGTGATAAGGATAGTTGTAGTCCCTGGGCAGCAACTCTAGTCCTAGTCAGGAAAAAGGATGGAAGCATGAGAATGTGCGTAGATTACAGACAAGTAAATCGCATTACACATAAAGATGCATACCCTTTACCACGTATTGAGGAATCCTTAGCTGCACTAAAGACTGCTAATTACTTTTCCACCCTTGACCTCACTAGTGGGTACTGGCAAGTAGCTGTGGCTGAGGAGGATCGGGAGAAGACGGCTTTCACCACCCTAATGGGACTCTGTGAGTTTGACAGAATGCCGTTTGGACTCAGCAGTGCCCCTGGAACGTTCCAGAGAGTGATGGAGAGCTGCCTGGGACATCTCAACTTTGAAACTGTGTTGCTGTACCTGGACGACGTAATTGTGTACTCCAAGACGTATGAAGATCACTTGAAGCACCTGGCGGAGGTATTTGAGTCACTGTCCAAGTATGGGATGAAACTGAAGCCTTCAAAGTGCCATCTGATCAAACAAAAGGTACAGTATCTGGGACATATTGTCAGCACAGAAGGAGTAGCGCCAGACCCCGAGAAGGTCACCGCCATCCAGAAGTGGCCGGAGCCGAAAAATCTCAAGGAGGTGCGACAGTTCCTGGGACTGACAGGATACTACCGGAGGTTTGTAAAAGATTACACCAAGAAAGCAGCACCTCTGCAAGACCTCCTGGTGGGACAGTCCCTCAAGAGCAGAAATTCTCCATTCCACTGGGGTAAAGAACAGGCTGAGGCATTCAAGGAAATGAAGGAGATCCTGACAGGTGATGAGATCCTAGCCTATCCTGACTACAGCCAGCCGTTCCTGCTGTATACTGATGCCAGCAATGAAGGATTGGGAGCTGTCCTCAGTCAGAAGCAAAATGGCCTGGAGAAAGTCATCGCCTATGCAAGCAGGAAGCTCCGCCCGACCGAGAGGAACCCAGAGAACTATAGCAGCTTCAAATTGGAGTTCCTGGCACTGGTCTGGGCTATCACGGAGAGGGTTTAAGCACTACCTAGCCTCCAGCAAGTTCACTGCCTACACCGATAATAACCCCTTGACGCATCTTGAAACAGCTAAGCTGGGAGAAATGGAACAACGCTGGATGGCACGGCTGTCAAACTACCAATTCACAATCAAGTACCGAGCAGGCCGCAAGAATGCCAACGCTGATGCCCTATCCAGGATGCCTCATGAATCGGACACAGAAGAAGTGGATGATCTGGAAGAGATTGAACTACCTGCCTTTCACAGGAATGGGATGATCCACGAGCAACAAGCCTGCAGGAGGCCGCGTGGTAAGACGTTAAATCCTTTACCTCACCACAGCTGGAAGGAGACTCAGGACAGCGATCCAGTTGTCAGCCGAATCAAGGAGCTGATAACTCAGGAAGGTTCCTCCTTGGAGAAGGATGCGTCTCCGCAAGCAAAGCAGCTGTGGAATGAGAGAAGCCGGTTGTTTATTTACCGTGAGAAGCTGTGCCGGAGGTACGTCAACCCAAGGACCCATGAGATGGTATGGCAGATAGTAGTCCCCAGAGCAGACATCCAGATGGTATTGGAAGCCTACCACGATCAAGCGGGACACTTTGGCTGGAAGAAGCAGGAGACCCTGTTGAAGTGTCGTTTCTATTGGGTGGGAATGCGCAGCTCCATTGAGAGGTGGTGCCAGAACTGTGGACCCTGTGGCCTCAGAAGAAAGGACTACAGCAGTCAGAAGGCACCCCTGCAACCCATCAAGACGACTCGTCCCTTGGAGATCGTGGCCCTGGACCATGTCAAGTTGTCACCCAGCCGGTCAGGATACTCCTATGCCCTGACTATGGTGGATCACTACTCCAGGTTCCTGGTGGTCGCCCCTGTCAAAGATCTGATGGCAGAGACAGCAGCAAAGACGTTCCAAGCGTATTTCTGCAGACCACACGGATATCCTGAGCAGGTGCTAACTGACCAAGGCCCAGCCTTCGAGGCCGAATTGTTCAAAGAGTTCTGTCACTTGTACGGGTGTAAGAAGATAAGAACCACTCCGTACCACCCCCAAACTAATGGTCTCTGTGAGAAGATGAATCACATCGTCATTGACCTGCTGAAGACTGTACCACTCGAGGAGAGAAATCGGTGGCCAGACTTACTACCTGACCTGGTAGATCTGTACAATCACATACCTGTGAGTTCCACCAATTGCACCCCAGCTTATCTCATGCGGGCAAGACCAGGAAAGCTGCCCATGGATCTGGAGCTTGGTGTTGTAGAACCAGAAGCAGATGTGACTACTGAAGACTGGGACACGAACAGACAGGAACAGTACAGAAAAGTACAGGCCTGCGTTGAAGATAGTCTCAATCGAGTAAGGGATAAACAAGAAGATCGCTATAACAAAAGTGCGCCAGCTGAACCTTTCGCACCTGGTGAAATCGTGCTGAAAAGAAAGAGGAGGATACACAAACTCGACGATCAATGGGAAAGAGAGCCCTACATCATACAGAATTCAAGGTTTGACAACAAGAAAACGTGCATAATAAGCAAGGATGGAGGAAGAACGACTGCAACTGTATCCAGAGATCACCTAAAGTTGTGTCCGGATCCGTTAAAGCTTCAAGAGGAAGAACCTGTTGTCAATCAGAAAGAGCCTGATGAAGCAGTCATACATACAGACTTAGGAGATTTCCCCGCGGATTGGCCCAGAATTGGAGAAGCTGTAATCATTCCCGTACTTCAATTCTATCAACCACAAAGAGAACCTCTACAGTACATCCAGTTGCACGGTTGTTGCAGTAGAGTCAGTTCCAGAAGAACCTGCTCCAGCAGAACCCCAAGAAGCAACACCCCAAGAAGCGGAATCCCAAGAAGTTGAATCTCAGAAGAAGGATCCCCTGCAGAAGTCGAGCCAGTTCACCAGCTCACAGTGTACTTGCCAGTCCTGTAGAGAGGTTAAGGCAATTCTATAATTCACTTTCACGCAGAACAAACAGGGAAACTGCTACCCACAGGTCACTGCACCACGCAGGTCAGAACGTAGCACAAAAGGACACATCCTGCTAGGTTTAGAGATTAGTTCAACCCTTGGCAAATGTAAATAATTGTCTAGAGTCACTGTACATAAATGTATATATTTTGCTTATAACATGCTTTATTATACCGTTATTTATTAATCTGTTTTCCTTTTAAAATTGAAACAAGTGAATGGACATTATTTGCTTGTTTTCTCTACCCCTTTGAGCATCCTTTTCCAAAGGAGACTGGGACTTTTATGGTTGGTCAAAACCTCATTGTGCTAATGTATATAGTTGTTTGTTTACCGTTATGCAACAGTTCAGAGTGCCTACCTCCTGTAAAGGAAGAGTTATTTATACAATGTTTAATGTTCTTTGTTTTTGTATTTCAGCCCGAAGTGCAGAGTTCTACTAGGGGGGAATGTGGAGCCCAGCTGCGACTGAATCCATATCTCCAGAAGGGTGCACTGAAAGAATATACCACTAGAGGTCATTATACACCTTCACACACGTTCACTTATCCCAAAGACCACCAGAGGGAGCTGTTTAGACATATAAAAGAAGCTGACACAGGAAACAACAAGTCAGTTCAGTGTAGCCACCTCAAAGAAGTCAGTCTGCAGCAAGGTGAAGTGCAGAGCTGAGGTTAGAGAGGCTGCAGAGCTATTCAGTTCAGAGAGAGTGGAGTCTAGTAGAGGGTGGTACAGAAACCACTCCAGCCTAGTCAGAGCTGAATCTAGGAGTGCAACTCAGTGAAGAAGCGTGCCGACGCTTAGAGAGCGGTGAAGAGGCAGCCCACCAGATCCAGATAGGCCGAAGGCGAGTGGAAAGTTAATGAGACAGAGGAGCCTCTATAGCTCATCTCAGCAAGTATTACCGGACACCGGGGTCCGAGCCTATAGGGATCTCCACAACCCATTAGGAGAACACCGGAGTTCCTGGAGGACTACAAGTCCCAGGAGTACCACAGAGCTGATACGTAGCAGGATCAGGAGGACGGAGTCCAGCCGGGCCCGGTCATCAAAGACCCTGTCCTTTCAGAGAGAAGGTCCAACCACAAGGTCAGCCAGGTACAAGACGGAGACTAAGCTAGGCCCAGCTACACGCAGGCCAAGACTTCATTACAAAAAGGCAGAGATCAGGAGGCCACACACCTACTCAGTGGAGGAATCTGGATGTGCACCCTTCACCCTACAGTGCTCCGGGGAGTGCCTGCAACATCTTCAGTAAAGGTACCAAAGTGACTTATGTGTGTGTCTACCTTATTGCCCCTGACTGCCACCGTCTGTCCTGCATTTCTACACATCTATCTGCCCTGGAGGAATCAGCCTTACTTGTGGAAGGCTTAACATCTAGCTGCACAATATTAACCCTTCAGTGGATCTGCATAGCAGCGCTGGTCATCCTGACCAGATACCACAAGTGGCGTCACGAATCCCCATACCAATATTCAATTCACCAGTAAATATCCCACATTTCAGTGAGCGCCCAGGGCAACAGACCGAGCTGTGCTACCCGTGACATTCCCCATAGACATCAACGGGCTCGTGCCGAGTACTCCACGGCCCTGGCGGGTGGCTCATTGGCTCCTGAGCTCCTGCTGGTGGACTCCCTGCTGCTGCTGCTCATTACTCGGTGCTCTGCCTCTCCATGTCCTGCTGCCTACAGTCCTCTGTATGTCTCCCTGATGCTGTCTGTGCTTAACTACTGTCTGGACTTCTAGTTGGAGCTATTCCACCCTGGAACTATAGTGGCCAGTAAGGAATCTTCACATCATCATCTTCTCTAGGTCTATGCTTATTGGGCTGTGGTGGAGGACTTGTGCGGGACTTTCAGCCCTAAATGTACACACTGTGACCTTCTCTTGTTAATGCCACTCCTGTATAATGCTGAACTTCTACGTCTAAGTGCCGTGTACATTTCCACCCTTATGATTGCTGGACTTCTACACTTTAGTGCTGTGTGCATGCTCATTCTTAATATCGCTGGACTTCCTCATTAATTGCGGTGTGCTTACTCTCATGCTCTCTGCTGGACTCCTATATTTTGTGCCTTGTACACATCTGCATTATATTACTGTTGGACTGGTTTACATAAGCAGTCGCGTCCCGCTCTTCAGTTACTCTAGACATTTCTAAATTGAGCTGTGCATTCGTTACTATTGCAGGAAGCGCTCTGTTAGTTTTGCTTTACCTGCATGATTCCATATTGTGCTGTGTTTTCGTTACAATTGCAGGAAGTGCTCTGTTAGTTTTACTTACTTGTATCATTCTATATTGTGCTGTGTTTTCGTTACTCTTGCAGGAAGCGCTCTGTTAGTTTTGTCACACTTGTTAAATATACTTTTAGTATCAACTTCGGTCTGAGTTTCATATTATCTTACGCAATCAGATTCCGTAGTACCCATATAATTGTTACAGTGTGTTGTGCTGTGAAGTTTGCTTTGCATTCACTTATAGGCCAAAGGCCTCCGCTGCATCCACATCCTTGGTTCTAGGATTAGCTGAAAATACAGTATATCAAAAGACACCCGGTTCATTTTAACAAGATCAACTTTACTGGACAGTTCAAGTATATCAGTCCTTAACATGCAGTATCAGGCACAGCAATTCCCGGTTCCAATTCCATCAACATAGTACAATTCAAGCCCATTGCTTTCAGCTCGGACTGTCCCTACACTTGATCCGCTTGTCAGCCCAGGGATTTGCCATTCGCCCCACATCACACCTATCACACCTTACATTAGTTACATTACAATCTGTACATTTTACATTTCGCATATCACCATAAAACACAGTAAAAACGAATGACAGTATTCACACTACACAATTGTCTCCAGGGGCAGGAACCGTTACTGTCACACCCTTTCCTAGTTACATAGTTGACATTTGCCTGTACCTGCAGCATGTTCCAAGTGCTACTGATTAACCATTTAAATGCCGCTGTCAATTAATGACAGCGGCATTTATATAACTTCATTGTTCGGCTTTCGCATACTAGATTCTATCACCACTCTGCAAAGCGATCACAAAAAAACAATGTGTTTTTAATGTCTGCCATGTCCAGGTAAAGGTCTTAGTAACTGCGATGTTAGTCTTCCTGTGACCTAGAGCCATAGGCTGAGCTTCCTTGGAGACCACAATTTGAATACTGCAATATAGCAATATTTCAGCATAAAGCATGTGATCAAATGATCGCAGGTTCAAGTCCCCTATTGGAACTAAAAAGTCAAGTAAAAAAAATGGAAAAAATATATAAAAGAATTTGAATTGACCCAATTTTTTTACAGTAAAAATAAATAAGCATAACATATTTGGTATCATCACGCACCCCCAAAATTCTAGCAAAATATAAAATCATTTAAACTGTATGTTAAATGCTGAAAACAAAAATCACAAAACCAGAATTGCCATTTTTCAGTAGCTGCACTTCCCCAAAAAATTACAATAAAAAACAATCAAAATGTAATATGTACCCTTATATGTTATGAATAAAAATGTCAGCTTAGGGTGCAAAAAGCAAGCCATTACCCAACTTCTTGGACATAAAAATAAAAAAGTTGTGGGTAACAGAAAATCGTGACAATCGTTTTACCATTAAAATATTTAAAAAAATCTGGACAAGCTTATTAGGCCGGCGTCACACTGGCGACAGAATCGGACGACTGCAATGCGATGAAAAATCGCATTGCAGTCGGACCTATGTTAATCTATGGAGCAGCTCCCAGTATCCGATTTTTTGTGGTCCGTTTTAAACGTCCGTGTACAATCGCAGCATGCTGCGATTGTCACCGATTGTCGGTCGACAATCGCCAATGCAAGTCTATGGGAGCGATGAAAAATCGGATTACAAACGGACCACACTGTGTGACTTGCGATGAAATCGCATCGGTGTCCTTTAGAAAAGCCGGCAATTCATCCCCGGCTATACTGTAAAATCACACTGACAGCTTTAATAAAGACTAGAAAGAATAGATATATACACATAGAGCACATATATATATATATATATACATGTCATTGTGACATGTATATATACATATATTTATAGTTCTTACACTTCTACATACTGTTATAGCCGCTAATTCAATTGCCGGCTTCAGTGAAATCACAGAAGCCGACATGAAATGATACATTGTTTCCACACATTTAACCATGTAATTTCATGTATTTTTATATATGTTTGAAACATACAATTACATGAGTATATGTGTGCTAAATTTCAGACATGTAGGGTTAATTAAAGGTGTAAATTCGTTGAAAAAAAATGCGTGGGCTCCCGCTGTATTTTCTCCACCAGACAGACAAAGCAAGCGAGTGGGGGCAGATAATAATAGCCTAGGGAGGGTACATTTTTTTTGTGCCCCCCCTGGCTACTAACATCTGCCCCCAGACACCCCAGAAAGGGCAAATCTCTAATTAGATTCGCCCTTTCTGGCACTTTGCCCGTCTATTCCCATTGCCCTGTAGCGGTGGCGAATGGGTTAATAATCTGGCGTTAATGTCACCTTAGTATTGAAAGGTGACCTTAAGGCAGGTTAATAATTGATAGCTGTCAATTAGACAACTATCAATTATTAATCCTATTGTATGAAAGAAAAATCAAACACACACAGTTTAATAAAAAATAAGTTTAATTAAATAATCACACAGTTTTTGACCATATTTTATTTTACACTTAATCCGTGCGAAGCCATTGATCTCCTAAAATAAAGAAAAAAAAATAAAACAACATTATTCTTACCTATTCCGCTGATCTGTCACGTCCCACGCTGTAATCCTTCACAAAGGGTTAACTAGCTTTGAGCCAAGCAGTGCAAGTAATCCTGCATGCTCAGCTCAAAGCTCCTGAATGAATAAGTTCCTCTCCTGGCGACAGGAGAGGATGTGTTTCATGAATGAAGCTTAATTGATTGTGTCCACTTTCCCTTTAGGTCAGGTCACTAAAGTTAAATTGCCAATAAATCAATTAAGCTCCATTCATGAATCTATTCCTCTACTTTCGCTGGGAGAGGAACTTATTCATTCAGGGGAATACAGGTCTGAGACAGCATTATTAGCTCTCTGCGACCTGTAACCTGTTAACCCTTTCTGATGGATTACACCGTGGGACCTGACTGTACATCGGATTGGTAAGTATAATTTTGCTTTTTTATTTTATTTTTATTACAGGAAATGGTTTTAGCAGGAAAATAAAATATGGTCAAAAACTGTGTGATTATTTAATTAAACTTATTTAAACTGTGTGTGTTTGATTTTTCTTTCATACAATAGGATTAATAATTGATAGTTGTCTAATTGACAGCTATCAATTATTAACCTGCCTTAAGGTCACCTTTCAATACTAAGGTGACATTAACGCCAGATTATTAACCCATTCGCCACCGCTACAGGCAATGGGAATAGACGGGCAAAGTGCCAGAAAGGGCGAATCTAATTAGAGATTTGCCCTTTCTGGGGTGTCTGGGGGCAGATGTTAGTAGCCAGGGGGGGCACAAAAAAAATGTACCCTCCCTAGGCTATTATTATCTGCCCCCACTCGCTTGCTTTGTCTGTCTGGTGGAGAAAATACAGCGGGAGCCCACGCATTTTTTTTCAACGAATTTACACCTTTAATTAACCCCTACATGTCTGAAATTTAGCACACATATACTCATGTAATTGTATGTTTCAAACATATATAAAAATACATGAAATTACATGGTTAAATGTGTGGAAACAATGTATCATTTCATGTCGGCTTCTGTGATTTCACTGAAGCCGGCAATTGAATTAGCGGCTATAACAGTATGTAGAAGTGTAAGAACTATAAATATATGTATATATACATGTCACAATGACATGTATATATATATATATATATATGCTCTATGTGTATATATCTATTCTTTCTTTTGGCATTTAAATACTATTCTTTTGGATCCATTATATGTCAGTTTTGCAAGCCTGCGAGAAAATCTCGCAAGTCGGATGAAAATCGGATGTTACAAGGTACACACACATGCGATTAAATCGCATCTTTGAAGGAAAATCGGATGCCAGAAGGATGTGTGATGTTTTTATTTTGATCCGATTGTCGACCGTCTAAAACGGACCGATTTTTTGTGGTTGTGTGTGACTCCAGCCTTATAGTCATAATTGCACTGATGTTTCCAGGCCATGTTTACCATACAATTAAATGTTTTTTTTTGCAATTTCACTGCACTTGGAATTTTTTTCCATTTTTCAGAACATGGTACAATAAAATGAATGGTATCATTCAAAACTACAACTCATCCCGCAAAAATAAAAAACAAACAAGTCAAAATAAGGTTATATTGAAGGAAATAAAAAAAAATATCGCTCTTGGAAGTAGGGGAGGAAAAAGTGAAAGAAGAAAAACGAAAAATTCAGAGTTCCTTGAGGGTTCATAGATTTACTTGATAAACTATAAAAGCTCTGTGGGGGGTGAATACTTTTTTTTTTACAGCTGCTATATGTAAAGCTTTGCAAGTGTATATTTGAAATCAAAATTTCATTAACAAAGCCTGTAATCACATCCATCGTTTGCAAGCGACTCACTATTACGTATATTACCTGCTTTTATGAAATGTTCTGATGCCGCCAGCATTTAATTATTCAGTACGTTTCTGAGAAAGTAGGCTTTGTATTACAGAAGGAGAATAAACAGAGGGATTATACCTTTACACGTCTTGTTGTCATTATCACAAGTGATCCTGCTTTCTCGTAGGTGGAATGACTCATTGTTTGGAGGTTTTCTGCTTCATAACACTGGAAACCAGTGGGTGAGATGACAGATTGAAAGATACAGATTGTATTACCGCCACACTGTGATATCCGACTTCCTATTCCTTATCTAGAATTAACAGGATTTTGGCGGTGAGAGGGATAAGTAAATTCAGAATTTTGTGTAATTTTTGCACAATTTAACAAGTGTCTAGTTTCCTTTAGGCATATTGAAGTAAAACGATACCTGGTAGTGACAAAAAAGAAGAACATTGCTCAATAACCACTTACTTCATACTTAACTCTAGTATGCTTAAGTCAAAGGTGGTGTCCTGCAGTAACACCGCCGCCTGGATCCTCACCAGCCTCCTTCCAACAGCTTTGTCTCCCAGCCATCATTTCAAGAAGTTTTCAAGGAGTAAGATAAATCCAGGATGTTTGATTAAGTAGTTGCATTATATCCTGTTATTTCTGAGGGGCTCCTTTCTCTACAAAAATAATAATATAATGAGATTTTATTGTCAAATAACGTAATGCATCATTTGATCTACCGTATTTGCACGTCCTACGTAAATCACAAAAAACAATTGTAAGAAGCTGAATTTTGCTGCTATGTTTAAACAAACGTAAAAAAAAAAACTGAGGCTCTATGTATGTACTTTGACCACTTCACGGGTTGTCCCATATGGAAGATTTATGGCATATTATCAGGATATGTCATGCATGATCCATTAACCAAATAGGATAACAAAAAGTAGAGAACTGAATGCGCTGCTGAGATGTATTCTCTTGCTGCAATATTATTGAAGGTTCCTTTATTTACACAACGCGTTTCGACGCCGCACTGGAATCTGTTCAAGTGAAAAAAAAAACAACTCGTTGACTTTTGTTTTCACTTGAAAAAGATGGCATCGGAACGCTTGTGTAAATATAAGAACCTTCAATAATACCGCAGCAAGAAACGTCTTCCCAGCAGCACAGTCAATTCTCAACATGTTTTATCCTATTTAGTTAAGTTCATCTGATGGATTTTTTCCCTCCGCCATGGGGCACTGGCAGCTAGTATTTGATACTCATAAAGTGGTTGTGTCATACAATCTCCTCAGATGAGAACCGCTGATTGTCATTTCAAATTCTTCTCATGAATAATCTACAGATGCAGGACCCACCACTAGGATCTGGCATCTAGCATGTTGAGAGCATGGCCTCATCTAGCACTGCAGGGGAAGGATAGAGGGCCATGGATGTGCAACTTTCTCTATTCATTTATATGGAACTTCTGAAAAATGACAATTGCACCTTTTCAGTCATTTAGAGAACTCTCATAGAAGTGAATGAACAGTATCATGCATATGTGGCCACCACTTCATTCCCAGTAATGTGTGATGATGCACCACCTGGGTCTGCATCTATTGGACATATTTGTTCAGGATGGAAATACCCTTTAAAGAGATTCTCCAAGTGCAAAAAAATATTATCTGGCTGCCCCTGTAATGAGCCTTCAAAACCCATATGAGAGTTCAAAGAGTCAAAAAAAGGGAAGAAAAAGTCAATGCATGAACATAGTGCACTCCTGGATGAGAAAAAATGTCAAAATACTTTATTAAATACAGACAAAAAAACACCCAAGATGATTAAAACATTTAAAAATAATATGAAACAACACAATCACATTCCTGGAATATAGAGTCCATATATGAATCAGTACGTGACACAGATGAACAAACTCATGAACATACCATAGGGGTCTATATACAGAGTTGTATATAAAAGGGACCTTTCCTGCTAGGGCGACTCAGAGAAAAGAGAAGCAACCAATACAAGGTATGCAGTATACACAATATCAAACAATATCAGTAACCGTAGATGGGCGTCCCCAAAAACGGTAATAAAGTGCATGCAAAATGTTGGGCCCAACATGAAAAATCATAAGCAGGTGGAAGCAGTTGGAAAAAAAACAACTGCTGGAATGTAAAGGAGTGTGTACAATATAAATGTGGCATCCAAGAAGAGTTAAATAGGATGGTAACCAGCCCAAGGTATAATAGCCTATTAGTGGGGCTAAAACAAAATAAATGGGTAATACAGTCATGGCCAAAAGTTTTGAGAATGACACAAATATTATATTTTCACATGATCTGCTGCCCTCTGGTTTTTATGTGTGTTTGACAGATGTTTTCATCACAGACAGAAATATAATTACAATCATATTATGAGTAACAAAAGCTTATATTGACAGTTAGAATGAGTTAATGCAGCAAGTCAATATTTGCAGTGTTGACCCTTCTTCTTCAGGACCTCTGCAATTCTCCCTGGCATGCTCTCAATCAACTTCTGGACCAAATCCTGACTGATAGCAGTCCATTCTTGCACAATCAATGCATTAATTTGGTCAGAATTTTTAGGTTTTTGTTTGTCCACCCGTCTTTTGATGATTGACCACAAGTTCTCAATGGGATTAAGATCTGGGGAGTTTCCAGGCCATGGACCCAAAATCTCTATGTTTTGTTCCCTGAGCCATTTAGTTATCACCTTTTCTTTATGGCAAGGTGCTCCATCATGCTGGAAAAGGCATTGTTAATCGCTAAACTGCTCTTGGAGGGTTGGGAGAAGTTGCTCTTGGAGGACATTCTGGTACCATTCTTTATTCATGGCTGTGTTTTTAGGCAAGACTGTGAGAGAGCCGATTCCCTTGGCTGAGTAGCAACCCCACACATGAATGGTTTCAGGATGCTTAACAGTTGGCATGAGACAAGACTGGTGGTAGTGCTCACCTTGTCTTCTCCGAATGAGGCGTTTTCCTGATGTCCCAAACAATCGAAAAGGGGATTCATCAGAGAAAATAACTGTACCCCAGTCCTCAGCAGTCCACTGCCTGTACCTTTTGCAGAATATCAGTCTGTCCATGATGTTTTTTCTGGAGAGAAGTGGCTTCTTTGCTGCCCTCCTTGAGACCAGGCCTTGCTCCAAGAGTCTCCGCCTCACAGTGCGTGCAGATGCACTCACACTTGCCTGCTGCCATTCCTGAGCAAGCTCTGCACTACTGGTAGCCCGATCCCGCAGCTGAAACACTTTTAAGAGACGGTCCTGGTGCTTACTGGTCTTTCTTGGGCGCCCTGGAGCCTTTTTGGCAACAATGGAACCTCTCTCCTTGAAGTTCTTGATGATGCGATAGATTGTTGACTGAGGTGCAATCTTTCTAGCTGCGATACTCTTCCCTGTTAGGCCATTTTTGTGCATTGCAATGATGACTGCACGTGTTTCTTTAGAGATAACCATGGTTAACAGAAGAGAAACAATGATGCCAAGCACCAGCCTCCTTTTAAAGTGTCCAGTGGTGTCATTCTTACTTAATCATGACAGATTGATCTCCAGCCATGTCCTCATCAACACCCACACCTGTGTTAATGGAGCAATCATTGAAAAGAGGTTAGCTGGTCCTTTTAAGGCAGGGCTGCAATGATGTTGAAATGTGTTTTGGGGGATAAAGTTCATTTTCTAGCCAAATATTGACTTTGCAAGTAATTGCTGTTAAGCTGATCACTCTTTATAACATTCTGGAGTATATGCAAATTGCCATTGAAAAAGTGAAGCAGTAGACTTTGTAAAAATTAATATTTGTGTCATTCTCAAAACTTTTGGCCATGACTGTAGATCAGGGGCGGACACAGACTGTAGTGGGCCCCTGTGCAAGAAATTTTTCGGGCCCCCCCCCCGCACTTTATAGGGCAACAAAGTTATGTAATCATATAGATTGTAATATTTATTTAGAACGCAACTATCAAATCTAAATGGTAAAGTTGTTTAATATGATCATATATAGTATAATGTAGCCCCTCCATAGAATACAATGTAGCCTTCCTCATACAGTATAATGCAGCCCCATAGAATATAATGTAGCCCCCATAGAATACAATGTAGCCACCTCATATAGTATGTAGCCCCTTCAGAGTATGATGCAATCACTCCTCATAGAATATAATAAATATAATGAAGCCCCCTCATAGAATATAATGTAGTTCTGAATAGAATATAATACAGCCCACCTCCCCATAGAATATATGTAGCCCCCCATAGTATATAACACAGCCATATAGTATATAACATAGCCTCCCCAATAATATAATATACCCCCCAATAGTATATAACACAGACCACACAGTATCTAGCGCGGCCCACACAGTATATTGCATGGCCCACACAGTATATTGCACGGCCCACATAATATACTGCGTGGCCCACATAGTATAATGCGCGTCCCACACAGTATATATATATAGCGCGGCCCACACAGTATATATATATAGCACGGCCCACATAGCATATTGCGCGGCCCACATAGTATATTGCGCGGAACACATAGTATATTGCGCGGCCCATATAGTATATAGCGTGGAACACATAGTATATTGCACGGCCCACATAGTATATTGCACGGCCCATATAGTATATAGCGCGGCCAACACAGTATATATATAGCGCGGCCCACATAGTATATATATAGTGCGGCCCACACAGTATGTAGCACAGCCCACATAGTATATTGCGCGGCCCATAGTATATTGCGCGGCCCACACATTATATAGCGCGGCCCACACAGTATATACACTGTGTTCCAAATTATTATGCAAAAATTGTTTAGGAGTGATAAGGTAAGAATTTTTTTGTTTGTCAGTTAAACTCATTGATGGTGATGTGTATCAGGGCTCTTTATATCACTGTAAGCAATTGCAGACACCTGTGCTAATTAGTTTGGCAGGTGTGTCCAATGAAAGGCAAGACTACTTAAGAAGGCTGTCCCACATTATTAAGCAGCCTACATTTTCTGCCAAAATGGGAAAGAAAAAGGATGTGTCGGCTGCTGAGAAGCAACAAATTGTGAAGTGTTTAGGTCAAGGCATGACTACAATCAACATTGCCAAGACACTTCATCGTGATCATCGCACAATCAAGAAGTATGTAGCTGATTCACAGTACACACGTGTGCGTGCTGATAAGGGAAAATTGAGGACTCTTTCCTACAGGCAATTACATCAGGTTAAAAGAGCAGCGGCAAAAAAGCCTTGTCATAGCAGCAGACAAGTTTATGAAGCTGCTGGTGCCTCCAACGTCTCTCGAACAACAAGATGCAGGGTCCTTCAGAGGTTTGCAGCTGTGCCTAAGCCATCCTGTCGACCTCCTCTATCCACTGCACACAAGCAGAAACGGCTCCAGTGGGCCAAACAATACATGAAGACTGACTTCAAAACTGTTTTGTTCACTGATGAGTGCCATGCAACGCTCGATGGTCCAGATGGATGGAGTGGAGGATGGCTGGGTTTATGGACACCCCATGCAAACACGGCTACGGCGCCAACAAGGAGGAGGTGGAGTAATGTTTTGGGCTGGAATCATGGGGAGAGAGATTGTCGGCCCCTTTAGGATCCCTGAAGGGGTAAAGATGAACTCCATAGTGTTTGTTGAGTTTCTCAAACAGCACTTCCTGCCATGGTTCACGAAGAAGAACCGTGCATTCCGCAGCAAGATCATTTTCATGCATGATAATGCACCGTCTCATGCTGCACATAACACATCTGCATCTCTGGCTGCTATGGGTATAAAAGGGGACAAACTTATGGTGTGGTCCCCATGCTCCCCTGACCTCAACCCCATTGAGAACCTCTGGAACATCATCAAAAGGAGTGTCTATGATGGCGGGAGGCAGTTCACATCTAAGCAACAGCTCTGGGAGGGTATTCTGTCCTCATGCAAAACAATTGGAGCAGAAACCATCCAAAACCTGACAAATTCAATGGACGAGAGTTCAGAAGCTCCTTTCGAATAAGGGGTCCTATGTGCAAATGTAACATCACCTAGAATAAAGTTTTGAGTTGAAAACTGTTTGATTTCAGTTGGAAGAACCTGCTAATGCTTATAATTTCAAAAATGACCATTTTTTGTTCTTTATTAAAATGAAAAGGTTGAAAACTCTGCTGTGCATAATAATTTGGAACATGCATTTTGAGTGCAGTTTGAGTGTTTTATTTTTTAAAAAATATACTGTTATCATAGGCAGTTTGTACAAAAACCTTTCAATTGTACTCTAATAGTTATTTGACTGGAAAATTACAATGACTGCAATTCATATAGGTAATTGGGAAAATCTGAGAAAATATTATTTGCATAATAATTTGGAACACAGTGTGTATATATATATATATATATATATATATATATATATAGCACGGCCCACATAGCATATTGCACGGCCCACACAGTGTGTAGCACAGCCCACATAGTATATTGCGCGGCCCACATAGTATATCGCGCGGAACGCATAGTATATTACGCGGCCCACATAGTATATTGCGTGGCCCATAGTATATTGCGCGGCCCACATAGTATATTGCGCGGCCCACACAGTACATATATAGCGCGGCCCACACAGTATATATATAGCACGGCCCACATAGCATATTGCGCGGCCCACATAGTATATTGCGCAGAACACATAGTATATTGCGCGGCCATATAGTATACGCACGGCCTATATAACACAGCCCTCATCCCCCCCAGTAATGGCCCCACAGCCCTGTACTCAGACATTAAAAAAAAAAAAAAAACACACTCCTCACCTTCTCCTCGTGCCCGCGCTGCTCCCGGCTTCTGTCTCCTGCTCTGCCCGGAACACAGTGACCGCGCACTCGTTGTGTCAGAGGCAGAGCGGGGAATGATGGGAGAGGGAGCGTCAGCTGACGCTCTCTCCTCCATCATTGCTTTGAAGTGTACCGGCGGACGCCGGTATAGTTCAAAGCAGCGGCGGGGGCAGTCGGCGCTGGTGGCAGGCGGGCCCCCCCACCTCACAGGGGCCCCCATAGCGGCTGCGTGATGTGCCGCTAGCTGGGGGCCCCTTGGGGAGCGGGGGCCCTTTGGGGAGCGGGGGCCCCTTGGGGATCTGCCGGCCCTGCCCACTACCCACGTAGCATGCACACATACATACTGCATGCTGCTCTACTCCTGCAGAATGAGGAAGTGGAGCAGAGCAGCGTGTGACATCACATGAGGGCGGCGCTGGCTGGACTATGATGCATCAGGGGGGAGGGCCCGGCAGGCTGGGTAACATCATTGAACAAAATGTAGGGGGCCCGAGCGTGGACCGGGCTGCTAGCGTGCTCGGGCCCCCCCTAATCACCGGGCCCAATACAGCTGTAATGGCTGTAATGCCCTGATGGCGGCCCTGTGGAGGGGCCCCCTCTCCCCTGGGGCCCCCGTTCAATGAACGGGCTGCACGGGCGGTAGGTCCGCCCCTGCTGTAGATACTGAAAGAGCACCAGTGTGGGCTATAGGGAATAAGCATATATCACCTAAAAAGAGCAGTCAGGGAGTGAAACCAAAGATGTCAGGAATGTCCATGATAAGAAGGAAGCAGTCCGGGACCAGGGAGAGCTGAGAGGAGCCTCTTTATTGCACAAAGAGTTAAAATGTTCTGAAAAGAAAATTCCCAGCTGTTGTCTTAAGGTACTGCCACACTACACGATCCCGCTAACGATCTCGTTAGCGTCGCATACTAATGAGATCGCTAGCGGGATCGTTTACAATATCGCTAGTGTCGGCCACATTTAGCGATGTCGTTAAGGACGCTATCGCGGTTAGCGATCTCCTTAACGACTTTAGCGGTACAAAAGTACCGCTAAATCGCTAAGAAAAGGTGCCACACTCAGCGATATATACTTACCCAGCGGGACGCCAACGATAAAATAGGGTCCGGAACGATTCCAGCGACGAGCGAGATCACAGCAGGATCTGTCGCTGACAGATGCCGCACACAACAACATCGCTAACGGGATCGCTAAATAGTGACGTTTTTTAGCGATCCCGTTAGCGATGTTGTTTAGTGTGGCATACCCTTTACTGAGAAAAGATAAGAAACCGGTTTCAGTGGGTTTGGGGGTGTTGGTTGTGTCACTAGAAGACCTGTGAAGTGGAGTATGTTATCTCTTGTATTTCTTGAATAAATTAGAGAATGGCTGTCATGCACCTTTTCTGCGCACATGAGTCTTATTACAGAATTTAGACTCCTTCATGAATTGAGGCGGTGCGTCTTGCTGAAACTCAAATTCAGCCTAATAAATGTTAATCCAACACCTATTATCTTTGTTTAGGCTTTCCAGCGCCATTTCGGGCCCTGTTAGCCATCCCTGTGGTTTGAAATTATTTACATCCCGAACTTCTTGACAGCTCTCTCTCTCTGTGCCTCTAAACTACATTTCCCAATAGGCATCAGCTGTATCTGTCCCACATCTCACACACACCTTCAGTGCCTGCGCATTCCAACTAAAAGCACCTTCCTGAGACTTCTCTTCTGCCTCAAAATGGATAAATAGATGCCCACACAGTTTCTCTTTCCTAACATTCCTTCCACTTCTCCTTGTCTGTGCTATCCTGCCCTTTCCTGATGTCATGTTACATGTGCAGACACTGGCTGGCTCAGTGTACTGTAGTGGTAAAATGAGTAATACAATGTAATCATGAATTACAATGTGATCTCACACTCTGGAATATCCAGCACCATCCCCTTTGGCCAAAGTCACAAGCTGATAAAAGTCCTTGTTCTGAAGGAGACCTGAATGTGCGGTCCCTTCTCTCCTTCCCAAAGCACACATCCCCAGTCACTGTAAACCTGCCAAAGATCATCGACCTCGCTGCTGGCTGACAGGTTCAAAGCACAGACAGGAAATCTCTTTCCTTTATACTTTGAACGGACTGTAGCAGGAAGAACGGACTGTAGCAGGAAGAAAGGAGCTGAGAGTCACATGCCCACATGTGGCAGTTAATGCTCCTTTCACAATGCCTTTTGGTCTTGTCGGGCTTGCATCTGGACCCCCCTGCAAAACAGGATTCGGGCATACGTGCCGACAGGGCCATAGACAATAATGGTGCCAACAAAGTCAACGTGTGCTCTGACGTGCATCATATACCAACTAGAGCTGGACACCCAGATGTAGTAGACTGCCTCTATTAGGCATATACTCCCGAAAATGTTGGTTGTTAGAGCACACATTGACTCTGCAGGTATCATTATAGTCTATGGCTCCATCGGCACATACCCCCCAATTCTGTTTTGTCGGGGCCAACAAACATGGGCAAGAATGCTGTGTGAAAGAAGCCTTAGAAACAAAGCAGAATTTTAACAGGAAGTATATTATGAAGTTTACATCTTTCTGATAATGTTTACAATGCTTTAATAGTCTGTGTGCCCAGAAAACCCTTTTGTGAATGCAGCTTTTTAGAGCCATAAAAAATAGGAGCTCTTTGAGGGGAATTTTTCTTGCAGAATGTAAATTTGACGCAGGTAACCTTTGTTTAACTCTAGCTATACTGATTATATTACCTGTGTACCTATGTAATATACTGCACATTTTTTATGTTGGATTTTATATTAATTGTAAAAGCAACATCCATATGACTTAATAAAAGATCAGTGGTATTTGGAGGTACAAAATGGCCTCTTATATAATAGCTCTGTACAAAGTATGGAACCTTAAATTCACATTGAGAACAATTCCAAATTCATGGAACTCATATGTACAGTATGTGGCCTTTCTTTAAAATCTAAGTGAAGAAATGTGCCTCCTTTGAATCCGTCTCTTCAGTCTTCATGTTTATTAGAATTAGCAATATTTTGAAATTCAACTAAGTCCAGACTGGGTTAAAATTTTAGCCTAATGATTTTGTTCCAAATTGTGTTGGACATTTGTCACAAATCTTAATCTATGTGTTCAACAATTTCTCCAAAAATGTTAGCGTAGGCCATTGTCTGGGTTAACTCCGGCACGATCAAGCAGATCCCACTGTTGCCATCAATATGCCAGGGAATGCAAGTCCGCTGCCTCCAATCTTCAGGACACTTACACAATTGACTGACGAGTGATGGACGAGGCTGTGGCTGTTTCAAGTACTCGCCAGTTATTGGGGAACTCACAGTGAGTACGTGGTATATAGACTGCCAATACTAAGGCATGAAATATATGTATATTCCCCTGTACAGTTATAGCAGCCACAATAATAAAAGGAACTACTAGCTACCACCACCAATTTTTTACACAGGCCGATTGAACACCCGTTACAGGTAGAAAATCATGAGGAAACCTCAAAAAACAATCAATTTTTTGAGATTAAATACATTTTGTATCTTTTTTATTTTGGAATGTTTGGTCGTGTTTTTTGAGGTTTCCTCATGATTTTCTAGTTTAGCTGCGATTGTCCTATTACCATAATACGTTAATCAGCTTTTATTGCTAGGATGTGGGTTAGTTTACCCCCTTAATATTTGCTGAATATGCTGAATAGCTGTTTGATTTACCATTACAGGTAGCGCATGGCTTCAAGGGTGAGGTTTACAGAGCAAGAGGAAAAGAGCAATTACATTTTATATATTTAATCCAGAAAGGTAGGCAGTGTTTATAAGAAATATACAAGGATGTTACAAAATGGGAGCAAAACAATACGGTATATACAATTACATGAGGTAAAAGGGATAATGAAAGAAAAGTGCTAAACCTGATGTTGCAGGATTGGCTCTCATCTTTATGGAGGGAAGAACTCCGATTAGGATAATGGGACACTCTCAAAGCGAACTATGTCTTCCAGGAATGAGCAATGACAGATACCCAAACTAAGATTTTTATTAGATCAAGGTTAATGCCCACATAGTTCCCTTTGGTGAACTTATATGGGGGGCTTGTCATGGGATGTGCTAGGCCTTTCGAGAATTATGAGGACCCCAACTTTCAGGATATCAATACCTTAGGGAATCCCAGGCAAGAGATATTGTCATCATGTTTCCTATCACAATTTTACCTTTCTAGAGAGGAAAGATGGCATAGATGCCATGATTCATCTGACCAATATTAAAGGTAATCTGTCACAGCATTTGAAGTTTCTAAACTAAAGTATGTTCATACAAGTTATAGAATGCTGAAAAAAAATCTTATCTGTATGCCTCATATTAGATGTCTTGTTGTTAAGAAAGCGTCTTTTATCACGTTATCATCTTTAATCACTTCATATACATGCAATAACTGTTCCGAGTCCACGCTGCCCTAAGTTCAAAGATATGACCACACACAATGATAATAAATAGTACACCGTGGCACAACTGTATAGATGCACAAGTAGGTTCCCAAACCAACTGTGTGAAAGATAGAACTTGGCACTCAACTTAAGTGAACAATGAAGAACTTTAATGCAGTCCAAAAGTACAGTACAGACGTTTCGGTCACTATATAGACCTTCATCAGTGTACTAAAAAAAAAAAAATTAAAATAGCATAAAGAAAATGGTGGATCCACCTCATATAGTGGCCACATGCATAACTAATGTACCTATAATATTCAACTCTACTGTATATGCTCAGCCTTATAACTATTGTTAATAGCATTTTCCTACCTTATAAGTGATACTAATAATACATATCGTGCGGCCTACACAACTTATTTTAATAAAGCAGTCAGGTAGGTTTTCTTTGCCCTTTCCTCCTTTACCTATATCATCCCTCTGCACTCCCCTTGTAATGGGGATTTATGTACCATATATAATTGAGTATAAGCCGAGATTTTCATCCCATTTTTTAAGGCTGAAAGTGCCCCTCTCTGCTTATACTCTAGTCATTGTCCCAGGGGGTGGGGGAGGGGAGCGCAGGAGCCTGCGACTGGTAGATCGTACTCACCCCTCCTGGCACGGTGTCTGCTCTCCCCTGCTTCTCAGATGGTCTCCAGTGCCGGCAGCTCTTCCAGTGTTCAGCAGTCACGTGGTACAGCTAATTAAAGTAATGAATATGCATGCACCTCCACTCCCATAGGTGTGGAGAGCATATTTATTACTTTAATAAGAGGTACCACCTGACCGCTGAACACTGGAAGGAGCTGCCGGCCCCGGGACAACAGAGAAGCAAGAGGTGCAGAGACCGCGCCGCGCCAGGAGGGGGTGAGTATAATGGGGAGCACAGGGGGAGCCATGCAATATTCACCTGTCCCCGTTCCACCGCCATGCTGTGTCTTCCGCGTCCTCTGGCTGTGAAGTTCAGGTTAGAGGGCGCGATGGCGTGTTTAGTGTGCGCCCTCTGCCTGAACTGCAGAGACTCGGAAGACAGAGCAGCGGTGGCGGTGGAACGGGGGCAGGTGAATATCGCAGGTGGCGGGGCCCTGAGCCAGCGGCGACACTGGCCCCTGGCCCCCATAGCGCGCCGGTGCCCCAGTCTGCTCAGAACACCGGCACCTGGCCCCAGCGACGGGAGGTGAGTATGTCATTTTTTCTTTTTTTTAATCGCAGCAGCAGCTGCATATGGGGCATATTATTCTATGTAGCATCTTATGGGGCCATCAACCTTTATGGAGCAGCATATGGGGCATATTATTCTATGGAGCATCTTATGGGGCAGCATATGGGGCACATATATCTATGGAGCATCTTATGGGGCCATCAACCTTTATGGAGCAGCATATGGGGCATATTATTCTATGGAGCATCTTATGGGGCCATCAACCTTTATGGAGCATCTTATGGGGCCATCAACCTTTATGGAACATCTTATGGGCCATCAACCTTTATAGAACACCTCATGGGGCCATCAACCTTTATGGAGCATCTTATGGGCCATCAACCTTTATAGAACACCTCATGGGGCCATCAACCTTTATGGAGCATCTTATGGGGCCATCAACTTTATGGAGCAGCATATGGGGCATATTATTCTATGGAGCATCTTATGGAGCCATCAACTTTTATGGAGCAGCATATGGGGCATATTATTCTATGGAGCATCTTATGGGGCCATCATTAACCTTTTATGCAGCATTATATGGGGCATATTTTAATATGGAGCATTTCATGGGGCCATTATTAACCTTTGTGCAGCATTATATGGGACATATTTTTTGTTTATAGCATCTTATGAGGCCCAGCATGAACTTTATGGAGCATTATATGGGTCATATTATGTATGGAGCATTTAATGGGGCCATCATGAACTGTATGGAGCATTATATGGGGCGTATTTCGTATGGAGCATCTTATGGGGCCCATCATGAACTGTATGGAGCATTCTATGGGGCTCCTTATTCAATATGGATATTCAAAAACATTTAACCTACTGATGTCTCAATTAATTTTACTTTTATTGGAACCTATTTTTATTTTTGAAATTTACCAGTAGCTGCTGCATTTCCCACCCTAGGCTTATACTTGAGTCAATAAGTTTTCCCAGTTTTTTGTGGTAAAATTAGGGACCTCGGCTTATACTCAGGTCGGCAAAAACTCGAATATATAAGATATATATACGAGAGATTTTTGTTTGGTTTCATAATAATCTTTTTCTAACTTGAATTGTCTTGATAAAACGTACATGATTTATTTCTGTGATTTATGTTCTTTATGCTATTTTGATTTATTTTTTAGTACACTGATGAAGGTCTATATAGTGACCGAAACGTCTGTAAGGTACTTTTGGACTGCATTAAAGTTCTTCATTGTTCACTTAAGTTGAGTGCCAAGTTCTTTGTTTCGCACACAAAGGTAGGGCATGAATGTGGTTTAGTATGTCACCAAGTTTCAAGGTTTTCAAACCTCTTCATTAGAACCAAACCAGAATGATCATTGTGGTTTGGTCCTGATGAAGAGGTATGAAAACCTTGAAAGGCACTAACATAATAAACCCCATTTATGCTTCACCTTTGTGTGTAATCATATCTTTGATCCATGGACAACGCAGAGTCTGAACCACTGTATTAATCATTTATTGTATCATATCTCATTGGTGGTCCTGCAGCAGCCTTTACATGCTTCTGTTAGAAGTCGAGTTCCTGCCTCTGCACAGGAGGAATCTCGAGCCATTCCGCTGCGGTCCCTCATTCGTCTCCGGCCACAGTGGAATCTCCTCAGCAGAGACATCAGTCCCAGCATCTTGCTCAGCCTAGTACTGTGTAGAGGTTTACTGCTGCCTCTCCAGGTTCTGCTATTGTAGCCAGTACTGGTCAGCAGCGAGCAGACATCTTTAGGACTAAGTCCTGCATTTCCCCTTCTGAGCATGCCCAGGGTAAGATCTCTCATTGGAGATCAGGGGTCACATGCTCAGGTACTGCAGCAGCTCCTATTGGTCCGCCAGGAAGGTCCTGAAACTACATGTGCTCTGAACAGTTTCTCATTGGTCCTTTTCTGGCAGGCCCTGTAGTTGCTTCTATAAAAGGGTTGTATGGCCATGCGCTAGTATCAATTGCATTATGTGCTTTGCGCCAGTGTGATCATGCACGCATGTGGTTAGGGCTCGGCTGAAATAAGCCCCTAGAATACCGGCACCTCCGGTGAGGAGATTTGTGTGTACGTGGTTAGGGCTTGGCTGAAATAAGCCCCTAGAATACCGGCTTCTCCAGTGAGGAGATTGCTTGATTGCCTTGCTGTCTGCATGATCACGGACTGCTATCCGCACAGCAGTTATCTGTGAAGTAACAGAGTTTGCCTATACCGCCATCTTACTAGCAGCAGGCTCTGCCTGCACGGTGGACCCCGGGCTGCGAACGCACCCACTATTTATATTTATCTGGTGCGTTCCGCAGACCCTAACAGCTTCTATAGGAGTTGTGACTGTCACAACCCTAATCCGGTGAACGTAAGTATGATATTTTTATACCACTTGGTTATCAGATAATACTATATTTGCGCTTTTTTGTCTCTCCAGTTTTACCATTTGATTCACTTTATATAAATGAACTCTTCCAGGCTCTTGGAAGGACGCTGCCTGGAAGATTACTCTGGTCCATAGGTTATTTTACATGAATAGAGAGTTACCAGTGTGATATGTAATGGCCGCTCTCTGTTCTCCTGATCTCACTGCAGAGCCGTGTGTGATTATACCGGACACACCTGCAGATTCTTCTCAGCTTCAGCTTCCATCTCACAGACAGACAGGGTTTAAATATGTTGCAATACAGCAGAGCTCAGGGAGTGTTTATCAAGATGTGTTTGAAAGAAGACAAATTTCAGTTTGCCTGTCCTGTGTTAGTTACATGTCTCACACTGGTAGCTCCTCCTTCATATAAAATAAGCTCTGGAGGCAGAGTTATCTTTGAGGCAACATCTTCTCCATAGCCTGGAAGAGGTAATTTACATAAAGTAAGGCATCTGAAATGAGGCATACAGGCATCACTCTCCACAGCAGTCTATAACCTGTATGCCCATATTCATAGATAGGTAAGTCAAATATGACTTTAAAATCCCTTTAGGTTGGAAGTGTTCGGCCTGCCTCATAGTGATAGGAGTGAATGCGTTTTATTCGTACTTTCACCATCAAGGCAAACCCCATTATTCATCACTGGCCACGGGCTTCAGAAAGTCTGAGACCAGTCCTTTGAACAGAAGATGCTCTTGCCTTGATAGTGTACATCTCTGCCTCTGAATATACGAATCCTAGACTTGTTTGCTGGATCTCAGAGCTGAAAACTGATGTAAATACTTGTTCAATGCAGGGAGTTCTACTTCAATGGAGGTTAAAGGGAATCTGTCACCCCATTTTTGCCCTATGAGATAGGGCCACCGCCATCAGGGGCTTATCTACAGCATTCTGTAATGCAGAGTACTGCAGTGCGCAGGCGCCGGGAAAGGTCAGAGAGGTCCGGCACCTGCGCACTGCAGTACTCTGCCCTCACCAGGGCAGAGCAGTGCGCCTGCACAGGAGCCGCGACGGGACGGAAAGAAGAGGCCAGCTTCGCTACAAGATGGGAGGCGCCGGACCGGACCGCGACGCCCATCGGACCCGACCGGACGGCGGACCGCCCCTGGGTGAGTATAATATAACTAGTTTTTCTTCACTTTCAGGTGACATCGGGGGCTTATCTACAGCATTCCAGAATGCTGTAGATAAGCCCCTGATGGCGGTGGCCCTATCTCATAGGGCAAAAATGGGGTGACAGATTCCCTTTAAAGTGTCAGATCTTTTCACTTCCCCAGTTGTAATTAATGCCACATGTTTAATGTAAGGGTGATATGTCCCCTCACATTGTTTGATTATTTATAGTTTACCCTTCAATGTTTGCAAGTCAGCAAACTGCATGTGATCCTGCATCCCTGTTTTGTAAAGATAACAGTACAATAAAATGTACAATGAGCTGATATAAAAAGTAAATAACAACCATTCATCCATTTACAAATATCAATTAAACCTACAAGTACAGTCAATACTTCAGACAACAGTTTATGATTCTGGGCCTACGGAATTTACATCTGGCATAATTAAGAAGAAATGCTGTGTCGTCACAGAGGACTTTCTTTAAAAAATTTGGTCTGTTGGCATTATGGAATGAGGCAGCATGGTCAATGAAGCTCATGAAAACAACCATTTTCAATTGTAGGCAAAGGTGTACTTTTAGCCAACAGCTAGCTACTTAAAATATTTTAATATTCCAAAAGAATAAAAAATTAATAATACACTAAATGTTTTTGCAAAGATTTAAATATTTACTATTTCCTTCTTTATTATTTTATTTTGCAGCATTGTGTTTCCTGGGAGATTTACTGTTTTCTGTTTGATATTTAGTGCATTTTATGTGGCTATTCCATGTATTGACTCTAAGGGGAAAATATTATTTGCTTTCAAGCAAGGTTATCAAAATTTCACTACATAATTACTTGCTAAAACCTAGTAAATTACACTGATGACTTTCCAAGACCTATTTCTTTGTAGCCAAATATCAAATGCTGCTACCTCTGGATGCTATATTGAATGTTTTTGCATCTGTTGCCTTGTGCTAGTGGTTTTAATGATTTAAATAGTTGTCGCCACCTTTTAGGGTGTTATTATGGGTTCTTGGGTGTCAAATAAATAGTTTATGCGTTCCAACTATAAAATCTCTCAACTGGAAAAAATGTGCCACATAAATTCAAAACAATAGTGTGAGATTATAGCAACAGAATTCATCTCACAAGCAAATATGAAATCTGCTCCTACAATTCTGATATCTCAGTTGTAGGTTTTGCTGGAAAACTGACTAGGTTACATTTTATGTTACACATGAAATATTGCCGTGGAGGTTTTCATAATTATCTTGGCGAATGAAAAAAGTATATGTGGGTGGAGCGTCCTATTACACCAACCTTTTACATCTTTCCCAAGGTTCATAAATACATGATGCCACCGGGCTGCCCAATAGTATCTAGCATAGGGAGTTTGTGCGAGTTGACTTGCATCTATATTGATTTTTTTCTGCAATCACTGGTTTGACAGTCCCTTCCTTCATCAGAGATTCCTCACATTTCATTCAGATCTGCCTAAGAATTGTGCTGCCTGATTAAGCAATGCAGCTTACCTGTGATGTCGACTCCCTTTACTCGAATATCCATCACACGGATGGCATCCAGGCACTTACTTTTTCTTTGACCTACAGAGCAACATAGACCGCATGCACAACTCCTTCTTGGTAGATCGATTAAATTTTATTCTCCAGCACAATTACTTTTTATTTAAAAGAGCATACTATTAGCAAGTGGCCATGGCCATGAAGGCTCACTGTGCACCAGTCTACACTAACATCTTTTTAGGCTGGTGGAAGGAGACAGTGGTTTACCGTTCCCGGTGGTACCAAAATTGCGTCCAGCTTTGGCATCGTTTCACAGACAATGTGTTTTTTGGCTGGGGACAGAGGCAGAATGTTCATTATTTCTGAATAAGCTTAATGACAACACTCAGAACATTTTTTTGACACACTTTCTCTTCTGACTCAGCTACCTTCCTGGATCTCCAGTTGTCTATGGCCGATCGCCAGCTTACTATCAACCTCTTCTGTCAAATGAAAGGATATTTGTGGATGGCTTCCACGCTGCTAGATGAACTGAGACATATACACCGGTATAATGAGTGAAAAGGTAGTGTTTTATTCAACACGTTTCGAAGTGCAAAATTACTGGGTGGTCAATCCTGAGGAAGAATTAATTTTGTACTTCGAAATGCATCGAATAAACCACTACCTTTTCACTCATTATACCGGAGTATAAATCTCAGTTCATCTAGTAGCGCAGAAACAATCTACAAATATCCTTTCATTTGATGGCTAATGGTCACTGACTGACCCGTGGATCCATGCTTTTTAAACGGATGCATCAGGTTAGTCTAATCTAAGTAATACCTAAGTTGTATATCGGATGAGAGTTTATTTGCGCTGATTTCTGCTACAGTCCTTTGATCTCTACTAACCTCTTCCAGAAGCCTACAGCTACCAATAGTTGGAAACACCTCCAGCTACATATTAGTACTACAATTAGAAGGGAAAACGCACGTAGTCGTGCTTAACCATATAGAGAACAAACACCAACTCCATATATCATAGGAAAACAGGAGAAGCAGGAGTCATCCGTGATAAATATATAAAAATAGTATGTCAAATTTTATTAAGTAATTATATAGATAAATCACACAAAACATAGCAGTAATAAATATAATCGAGAAATGGCACAGATAAAGGGAAGAGAGACCTCCAAAGAAACAATATCACATATCTAAGGCACTGAGAAGTCTCATAGCCCATATAACCTGGGAACAGCCCATCAGGTAACTGCATCTCAAGTGGGGAACAAACCCCACCATAGGTAAACAGTGGGCTTACCAGGATAAAGTCAAAGAAAGGAGGAAACTCATCCCAAAAAGATGTCGACCCCTCCACCAATAGTTTACTCCATTTTCAGAGTTTCTATCCCTTTCACACGAAAAAGGGCATCCCTACGGGATAGTTTCTTGGGACCAGCATAACTATACATCAGATATAAACTTTAGGTCACAGGACAAGACTTTGACGGAGAGGTATCGACAACGTGGGTACCTCAGGAGGATTATATCAGCTGTGTTCCAACGGGCCAAGGAACAAAGTCAGGACACTTTGCTCACTCCCTGCCCTCAGCAACAGGATTCCATGCCAAGATTACCAGCTACAACACCCAGTCATATCATGTGAGAGGTATTTTATCAAATTATTGGCCAATTCCCAAAACAGATGCCCAAACTTCAGCACTTGTCAGCTCACGGCCCCTTCTGACCGCAACAAGGGCACCAAATCTGTGTGACATTTTGACCAGAAGTAATTTCATTCCACCATCTACGAGACTTAATCGGGGTATCTCTCTTAGGGGCTCATTCCCTTTCATGCTGCCCATTGGTTCATCAATCCCCTGGACTCCAGGTGATACCCACTTAAGGCTTATATATTTGGAAAATGCAAAATGCTATCTATGCCATTATTTGCCCTTGTCATAGGGTCTATGTTGGACAAACTTCCCAGGAGCTCACAAAACGAGCACAAAGGCATTTATCCACCATCCATCTGGCAGACTCTGATCTCAAAAAGGATAAGACCCTGACACCTATTGCTGCCCATTTTATGAAGGAACATGGTGGCAAGTCCACTAACATCCATTTCTTTAGCCTGCAAAGAATTTTGGGTAATGGGAGAGGAGGTAGCTGTCATAAACAACTGCTACAAACAGAAGCGAGAAGAATCTTTCAGTTACCATCAGTGGCCCCCTCAGGACTGAATGAAGAGCTTTTGTTCATGGGATTCCTGGGCTGAGACATCTGAACCACCTTGACTCTATGGGCTTCCATCCACGGTTGGCCTTGCCTTTTCCCCCCTTTTGGATCAACATCATCCCCTACTGGATATCATACTTCATCGAACCCTGCATTCTGCCTACAGTGACTTTGCCACCAGGAGGTCTCATTCCCTCCTCATGCTCATATTGATCATCTTGTATTTTCGTTTTTTTTTTCTTTGTTCTGTCTATCCATTTTTGTGGTTACATTTATCTATCTTATTCACCAACTGATGATAGTTTGGTTATTTGTTTACCGATGTTTTCATTATACATCCTTGGCTTTTTGTCCCCTCAGCATCTTGTGGCACAATTGGTTGATTAAGTCACTAGCTATGCATGTACTTGTCTGTATGCAGTACACCAGTATGTCACCGACAACATCACCTGTTCCCTGAATAAATCTATGTATGCCAGGGTGCATTTCAGCACTGACCCCTGGATGAGCAAACATGGGCAGGGGCATTACATCTCACTGACTGTTGACTGTGGAGGCAGCTAGTCAAGTGGTGCTCCACATGTCTTTGAATCACCAAGGCTTGTGGAACAAACCTCTGTATCTAACACTACCTCCACTGTTTCTTGCTCCTCTGGGGCCACCATCTGTGCCCTCAACCTCTCCTTTAATCCAACACGCGTTCCAACAGTCTAGAGAGAATCCCCGCCACCTCCGTACTATGCAGCCATGGCTCAACGCAATTAGGCAGTGTTCAAATGAACGCTGAGGTAGAGTAATGGCTGTTTCCACTGAACCTGGAGCCAGGGAAGGCCGTGTGCAATAATGGTGCAAATCCTCACCCTTAGGCCATGTTCACATGTTCAGTATTTGGTCAGTATTTTACCTCAGTATCTGTAAGCTAAAATCAGTAGAGGAACAATCAGAGGAAAAGTATAATAAAAACAAGTCACTACTTCTGCATTTTTGACTTACTACTGGTTTTGGCTTACAAATACTATTCACACACAGCAATAAGCCTCTGTGGTGGCAATTCTTGCCTTCTGTCTCTCAGTAATGAAGGTACTGTCATTTTGATGGGCTGATCTCCTCCAACTTGAAAATCTATACTGGCTGTATACAGGTTGGAGCTTTGTACCTGCTCCCAATTGTCTCTAACTAGTTCTATGGGATTGAACACCAATTGTCAAGTGTTACTCACACCTACTTGCTCGATAAGTATGTAGCATTCTCCCTAGGCCCTTACTCAGTTTATATTCCTAGTTCTGCCTGACTGCTAGTCTGCATGTGATTGACCTGATAAAGACACCAGAAGCAGAGGAGCTTCTAAGCTGTCTGGATAGTTCAAGATGACATGTGCATGCATTCTATGGCTAATCTCATACTCCACATAACTCAGAATTTACACAGTAAGGTTAGAGTATTAAATCTTCATGTTCTGCACTTTGCACTTCAAACTTTACTACTGAAACTCATTGGCAACCTGTCAGGTCTCATATAGAGCCAAGGAATTTTTCACATATAATCCATTTTATTACACAACACTTACATCACAATTGCCACACTTTTGGAAATCTGTTGTGCATTCACATGTGACACACTGACATTAAATAGAACATTTGCAAAGTAATTTGGTAAATTTGGTAACCAGGTGAAATCACCTACTCAACAGGGTCAATGAATACCCATAGCCATAAGCAAATAGCAACACACACCTGGACAATTTTGTATAGTTAAAGGGGTTGTCCGGTCAAAACCGATAAGTCTGCAGTCACTCTGTGTGACTGGAGACGTATGAATCCCGCCAGTGCACGCAGGGATTTTCCAGTTTCTGAGTCGGGACCGGAGGGTATGTATGAGTTATACATTCTCCAGGCCAGTGGGTATGGCCTAGCTCTCCATACTATGGTATTAGCCCACCACCAGGACACCCCCTCCTCCCAACCCAGGGCCCGCTGCAGTGCCCCACTCCTGCTGTTGCGGTCTTCCTGCAGCGGGGACTTTGTCTCCTGTGACCTTACTCCACAGCTGCTGTTGCCCTCTGGTATGCTACATTCGAACTATAAGATGCACCACTATTTTCCTCCAAAATTTTGAGGGACAAAAGTAATGCTTATAGCCCACAAAACACGGTAATACAAAATATATATACAGTGCCTACAAGTAGTATTCAACCCCCTGCAGATTTAGCTGGTTTGATAAGATGCAAATAAGTTAGAGCCTTCAAACTGCAAACGAGAGTAGGATTTATTAACAGAAGCATAAATCTTACAAAACAAAAAGTTATGTTGCTCAATTGAATTTTAATAAATTTTAAACATAAAAGTGTGGGTCAATTATTATACAACCCCTATGTTTAATATTTTGTGGAATAACCCTTGTTTGCAATTACAGCTAAAAATCGTCTTTTATAAGACCTGATCAGGCCGGCACAGGTCTGTGGAGTTATCTTGGCCCACTCCTCCATGCAGATCTTCTCCAAGTTATCTAGGTTCTTTGGGTGTCTCATGTGGACTTTAATCTTGAGCTCCTTCCACAAGTTTTCAATTGGGTTAAGGTCAGGAGACTGACTAGGCCACTCCAACACCTTGACTTTTTCCCTCTTGAACCAGGCCTTGGTTTTCTTGGCTGTGTGCTTTGGGTCGTTGTCTTGTTGGAAGATGAAATTACGACCCATCTTAAGATCCTTGATGGAGGAGCGGAGGTTCTTGGCCAAAATCTCCAGGTAGGCCGTGCTATCCATCCTCCCATGGATGCGGACCAGATGGCCAGGCCCCTTGGCTGAGAAACAGCCCCACAGCATGATGCTGCCACCACCATGCTTGACTGTAGGGATGGTATTCTTGGGGTCGTATGCAGTGCCATCCAGTCTCCAAACGTCACGTGTGTGGTTGGCACCAAAGATCTCGATCTTGGTCTCATCAGACCATAGAACCTTGAACCAGTCTGTCTCAGAGTCCTCCAAGTGACCATGAGCAAACTGTAGATGAGCCTTGACATGACGCTTTGAAAGTAAAGGTACCTTACGGGCTCGTCTGGAACGGAGACCATTGCGGTGGAGTACGTTACTTATGGTATTGACTGAAACCAATGTCCCCACTGCCATGAGATCTTCCCGGAGCTCCTTCCTTGTTGTCCTTGGGTTAGCCTTGACTCTTCGGACAAGCCTGGCCTCGGCACGGGAGGAAACTTTCAAAGGCTGTCCAGGCCGTGGAAGGCTAACAGTAGTTCCATAAGCCTTCCACTTACGGATGATGCTCCCAACAGTGGAGACAGGTAGGGCCAACTCCTTGGAAAGGGTTTTGTACCCCTTGCCAGCCTTGTGACCCTCCACGATCTTGTCTCTGATGGCCTTGGAATGCTCCTTTGTCTTTCCCATGTTGACCATGTATGAGTGCTGTTCACAAGTTTGGGGAGGGTCTTAAATAGTCAGAAAAGGCTGGCAAAAGAGATCATTAATCCACACATGTGAAGCTCATTATTCTTGGTGCCTGAACTACTTCTTAATATTTTAGGGGGACCAAACAGAATTCTTGTGGTTTGAGGGGTTGAATAATAAATGACACTCTGAATTAACTTTTAACGTTTTTAAAAAAAAAAAAAAAAATTAAAACAAAAATTTTTGCTGCAGTTCATTTCCCACTTCCAGGCTGATCTACAGTACAAATGTCACAATGCCAAGTTAATTCTGCATGTGTCAACCAGCTAAATCTGCAGGGGGTTGAATACTACTTGTAGGCACTGTATATATTGGTATTGCTGCGTTCGTAAAAGCCTGATCTATCAAAATATAAAAGAAACTAATCCAATTGGTAACAACGTGTCAAAACAGTGCAATACAATGCAGTAGAGGTGATCAAAACATTGTATCTACCCCAAAATGGTATCAGTAAAAATGTCAGCTCATGGTACAAAAAATAAGCCCTATAGTATCATACTGACCAGGGGAATTAAATTGCTAGGACAGTTTTACTGTACAGTGAACATGGTAAATAAACCCCACATCCAACCCCCCCCCCAAAAAAAAAAAGTGAAATTGCACTTCTTTTGCAATTTCAACACACTTGTAATTTTTTTCCTGCTTTCCAATAAATGATAAAATAAATTATGTCATTCAAAGGTACGTCTCATCACTCAAAAAAAAACCTATATTTTTCAGCATGGGCTCTGGCAAATTGTAGGTGGGTTTTTTGTGCATTGGCTTTAGGTGAAGCTTACTTCGTGTACTACACTAATGTATGCCATTCCTCTACAGTGTACACCATATTGTGTCATGGGAAACACTCACCCTGGTTTAATTTTCTACTTATTTAGCTCACTGCAGTGAACTTGTATACCAATTTTAATCAACTCATCTCAATAGAAGACTCTCCTGTTTAGGTGTTAACTTCTATGGTTGGCCTAGACATCTCTATTCGATGGTTGCAGGTCCATCTTTGTTACATTTTTGTATCATGTTTGCTACAGTATTGTAATGGATAATTAAAGCTTTGTTGATCTTCTTGCAGCTTTCACCTTTTTTTGTGTAATTAAATTAATTTCTTTCTCACGTCTTGTGACATTTCTCTTCCATTTAGTGCCATTGATGACAGCATGAAATGGGAAGGGGTTTTCTTTGTTAATTAGAATTTTGTAGTCTAAATGTTAGCTTTACTCCTAAGACTTTCATTGGGGTGTACTAATTTTTGCAACATGGTCTTGAAAGAATTTGTTAGGAACATTACTTTTTGGATGTGCAAAATAACAAATCTTGTTTGCAATCAATGGCCCACAATTAAAGTGGAAACAAGTCAAATGATGCTAAGTATTGTGTGTGGCCTCCACGTGCCTGTAAGACCCCCCTACAATGCCTGGGCATGCTCCTGATGAGGTTGCGGATGTTCTCCTGAGGGATCTCCTCCCAGACCTGGAGCATCCGTCAACTACTGGACAGTCTGTGGTGCAACGTGACGTTGGTGGATGGAGCGAGACACACTGTCCCAGATGTGCTCAATCGGATTCAGGTTTGGTGAATGGGCAGGCCAGTCCATAGCTTCAATGCCTTTATCTTGCAGAAACTGCTGACACACTCCAGCCACATGAGGTCTGACATTGTCCTGCATTAGGAGGACCCCAGGGCCAACCGCACCAGCATATGGTCTCACAAGGGGTCTGAGGATCTCATCTCAGTACCTAATGGCAGTCAGGCTACCTCTGGCGACCACATGGAGGGCTGTGTGGCCCTCCAAAGAAATGCCACCCCACACCATTACTGACCCACTGCCAAACCGGTCATGCTGAAGGATGTTTGCAGTCAGCAGATCGCTCTAAACGGAGTCTCCAGACTCTGTTATGTCTGTCACATGTGCTGAGTGTGAACGTGCTGCCTGCAACATCCTTCAGCATGACCGACTTGGCAGTGGGTCACTAATGGTGTGGGGTGGCTTTTCTTTGAAGGGCCACACAACCCTCCATGTGCTCGCCAGAGGTAGCCTGACTGCCATTAAGTACCAAAATGAGATTCTCAGACCCCTTGTGAGACCATATGCTGGTGCCATTAGCCCTGAGTTCCTCCTAATGCAAAACAATGCCTGACCTCATGTGGTTGGAGTGTGTCAGCAGTTCCTGCAAGATGAAGGCATTGAAGCAATGGACTGGCCTGCCCGTTCCCCAGACCGGAATCCGATTGAGCACATCTGGGACAGCATGTCTCGCTCCATCCACCAACGTCACGTTGCACCACAGACTGTCCAGGAGTTGACGGATGCTTTAGTCCAGGTCTGGGAGGAGATCCCTCAGGAGAACATCCGCAACCTCATCAGAAGCATGCCCAGCCATTGTAGAGAGGTCATACAGGCACGTGGAGGCCACACACAATATTGAGCATCATTTTGACTTGTTTCCACTTACATTTTGGGGGTCTCTCCAAATCCATTGGTTCAAAAATTTGATTTCCATTGATGATTTTTGTGTGATTATGTTGACAGCACATTCAACTTAGTACACAAGTATTCAATGAGAATATTTCATTCATTTAGATCTAGAATGTGTTGAGTGTTCCCTTTATTTTTTGAGCATATATATATATATATATATATATATATATATATATCACAGCGTGGTCCAAAATTAGATGGACAATGTGTGTAACAGGGTTATGAAGGGGGAGATTTATCAAACATGGTGTAAAGACTTCAAAGCTGTGCAAATTGTGATAGAAAACAGTTTGAGCACCTGCGTTGATAAAATTTAAGGGCTTTTGTATTATTCTTCAGAATAAAATTTAATTGTCAATGTTATGCTTGTGTTAGTAAATATAATTTTATATATAAATCAAAATAAATGTTATCATTTTCTGTCCACCTACTTTTGGACCACCCCGTGTATATATATATATATATTTATATATATATATATATATACATATATATATATATATGTTATATATATATATATATATATATATATATATATATATATTCCCAGTTTTATTGCATCAGTGGCTTTAACCATAACCTGAATGTAATTTCTATATTCAGTAATCCTATAAAAAGGGTAATATATCACACAAACTAAGTACATGAAGATATAAAAAGCAATTTTGAAAATTCATCAGTACATGATGTTTAGAAGCATATGGCAGAGAGTCAATATTACAGTATTATTTCCATACTCAGGTTGACATAGTCCACTCTATTTGGTGACTTTCAGAACAGTTTCTTACATTGGCAGGTGATAGCGGTATACAATACAGCACAATCTGCCATCACTCCCCCTCACATATTCTCACATCCCAGCAACAAGCAGTACATGAATATAGGCATTACTGTAGAAGTTAAATGAGGTAAAGAGATGGATAGGGCACTTATATGAGTTTTTACTAATGCGCAGCTTCCATTCAGGCTCCCAATGACCTGACATTTCTACCTTTTTGAAAGTTCTGTATTGTAAATTTTGGTTAATAAGTATGAAGGTAACAAGTAAAGAGCTTTATGCTTAATATAATAAAAATATAATATGAGCTGTAACAGAAGTGATAAAGACAATGTTCATTAAAAATCAGCTGCGAATTAGCAGAAAAAAGTGTGGTAATAAGAGGTTGCACTATTGTGTGGGTGTTAACAGTTTCTACAAAGCATTTACCAGGAAGAGTTAGTGCTATACACATTGTTGGGCGTCATTGTAAAGCACAAACTGTAAAACCAATGTAGTGCTAAATTATTACTCACTGTTTGTTTAAACAGCTACACTCCAATAAATACCCATAAGGCTAGGCAAGGCTAGGTACATGGCGTTCAGCAGTGCTTTGATGGCTTCCATCCAGGGCTTCCATCTAAATTCCTGAAAAAAGCCATTCAGTTGTGCCCAACGGAGCCATTCATTACAATGGAACAAATGGACTCCGTAAGTCGACTACATGCTTGTGCCACTTTGAAAAGACTGTCGCCGTCGCAAAGGAGCACACATGGAGGCCACCTGAACTCTGTGTGACTAACAGTAATGGTCTCCTCAGGGGCATTTCTGGATCCCATTATTCTCGATTTGCTTAGCCACATTTTTATTCAAAAAGCCGTGCAGAGTTGGTTTAGAGGGCGGCTAACTGGTTAATTGGTGGCATTATTTTTCCCATTTTAAAAATGTTCTGCCTACTTGTTTTATCCCATTACACATGTTTCATAAATGCTTTAGTCCTTGAGCACTTGTGAAGGCTTCTGTAGTCCTAATAAGGCATCTAATGTATACGCTGACTTCTGGCAATACTTGTGCCCCTGCTACAGTTGTCATCGGACATTTTCCCTTACAGCTGTGTCCCTTGTAGGCTCCCTTTTTCAGCTTTGGCATTTTTCTAAAGATGAAATTCTAAACTACTTTCAATTATCCGTCATGACCGTAAAACAATATTGTTCAAGCTGTTGACACAGAGATCTTTCTAGAGTACACATAAGAAAGGGCAGGAAAATGACAATGACTAGGCAAACGAAAATGATATGCCATAAACCTGTAATGAAAGGAACTGGACGTAAGCTGCAATTTGATGGTTAAAGTCGGACTACTATATAGGGTGACCACTAAAAATAGACCTGTAGTGTCCATCCGGTTACATTACTAGCTTCTTTCTACAAGTTCAACTACAGAAAAAGAGATGATGACAGAATGATCTGTGGAGCATGTGGACCTCGTCTGCCGTACAATTGGACAATAGGGAAAAACAAAAGCTAACACAAACACCTATTGCACAACCTATATAATAATGAGCCGTCCAAGCTCCAACATACCTTGCGCAGAATAATACAGCTCTAGGATTACCATCCTGTCATATGGCATCCACACTACTCTATTCAACTATATCGTACAGATTAACCGTTCCGGATTTCATAAAAATATGTTTTTTTCTATTGAAATTCTTATAAAATTGACAGAAAAATACTATGACTTTCTCCATTTGGTACCATTTAACCCTTTAGGCCGGCGTCACACTTGCGAGTGTGATGCGAGTAAGTCGCACGACTTTCTCGCATCAACACCCGGCACGGCCGTCCGCTCTCGGACCCGAGTGTGCGGCTGCATAGAAATGCATGCAGCCGCACACTCGGGTCCGAGAGCGGGCGGCCGTGCGGGTGTTGATGCGAGAAAGTCGTGCGAATTACTCGCATTACACTCGCAAGTGTGACGCTGGCCTTACTGACATACTACAGTTAAGTTTTGCTGCATTTGGAATTTTTTTCCCACTTTGCAGTGTATTATATGATAACAAGGATTGAGTCATTCCAAACTTCAGCTCATTCCGTGAAAAAAAAACCCTCACACAGCTACTTGTACAGTATGTCAACCAAAAAAGTAAGGAGGAAAAGAAGTGCAAAAATGGAAAATCACATGGAAGGGAAAGTAGAGGACCTGTCGAAAGGTCAACAATGGTTGGTCAGTTTTTTATGGCCCTTTTCATTTATTTTAATTTTTCCGGTCTTTACCTAGGGCTGCTCTGCATTATTAATCTGTGCCATGCCCCAATGAATATGTGTATATCAATTTACCTCTGTCAAAATCTAGACATCTATACAAAAGTATTAAAAATGCTGGCATCCATGCCTTCTGTGACAACAACTATTAGTTGTGCTGAGAAAATAGGCATAAATGTGTTTACCCATGTTTCATCAGATGATTGGTGAAAGGGATTCACTAATCATGTAACAATAGATCACGTTAACAAGGTCCAAAGTGGTTACGGGTGATTGGTGGCTTCGCCTTTCTTTAGATGCTCTTACTTCCTCTAAAGCTGAAGAATTGCTGTTGTGAATGGGTTTGAGATGAGTTCTGAGCAGAGGCTCCCTCTGGTGGTTACAAGCGGTACTAGTGAGGATTGGGAATCAGGTGTTACTGATTGGTCTTATTTAAGGGAATCATTTTCCCATCAGGGTTGCCGGTGATCAATTGTTCTGGTCTGAATCCTTCTTTCCAGTTTCCCTTGTAGCCTGCTGTGTCGTGTCTTCATCTCCTGCTATCAGATAAGACAATTTCTTATTTTGTGTTTTTTGCTATATTTTTGCATTTTGTCCTGCACTTCTGTGGGGGCCTTCTGGGTCCCCTCCGGGGGCTTTTGCCCTCTCAGTTTAGTCCAGCCACTGTGTTTTGTACTTTTGCTTTTTGCAGTTTTTTCAGTGGCTGCTGTTTTTGTTACACCAGAGAACTAATTTAGGTGGTAGAGGTCGTGTGATCTCAGGTGATTTTGAAATTAGTAGAGTTGGTGTTTTTCAGGGTTTTCTGGGATTGCAGTAAGTACCCTTCCTGTCCTTTTCTATTTAGATAGTTTGGGCCCCAGCGTTTGCTCTTACTATTTTCTTTCTGTGTCAGTATTTCCTCTTGTCTAACCGCCATTACATGTTTGGGGGCTTTCTATTATCTTTGGGGTTCTGCTCCGGGGCAGATAGCTTTCCTATTTCTATCTTTAGGTGTAGTTAGTTTCTCAGGCTGTGACGAGGCGTCTAGGACCAACGTAGGAACGCTCCACGGCTGCCTCTAGTTGTGGTGGTTAGTCAGGGTACTGCAATCTCATAGATTCCAACTGCTCTGGTGTATTTCCTTTTTTACCTGCACTCCTCAGCTACCGTAACATAACAGTATCACCGGCCATAAAAATTGTATGGTACTCACAGAAGGGAAAAAAAAAAAAATATTTTGAAGGAAGAAAAGTTGTCAGAGATATTTTTCTGTTTGTTGCATTTTTTTTTTTTTTTTTTTCCCTCTGTATCTCTGGGTGCTGGGGAGGATCTTTTCTCCCAATGGAGTTTGCACAGTTGTCTGGCCGTGTGGATCAGCTTGCCACTGAGGTTCAGAGTATTGCTGCATATCTTGCTAGGTTGCCTGTTGTGGAACCTAGGATCCCCATGCCAGATTTGTTTTCAGGGGATCGAGCTAAGTTTCAGAATTTCAAAAATAATTGTAAATTGTTTCTTGCCTTAAAATCTAAGTCCTCAGGAAACGCAGCGCAGCAGGTTCAAATTGTCATCTCTCTCCTGCGCGGCGATCCTCAGGATTGGGCTTTTTCCCTGACACCTGGGGATCCTGTTTTGAGTGATGTTGATGTATTTTTTCAGGCTTTGGGGTTATTGTACGATGAGCCTAATATCACTGATCAAGCTGAAAAAGCCTTGTTGGCATTAAATCAGGGGCTTGATGACGCTGAGTTATACTGTCAGGGATTCCGTAGGTGGGCAGTCCTGACCAAGTGGAATGACGACGCTTTGGCGGCCCTTTTCCGGAAGGGTCTGTCGGATAATGTAAAGGATGTTATGGTGGGATTCCCTGTCCCCTCTGGTCTCAATGATTCTATGTCATTAGCGATTCAAATTGACAGACGTTTGCGTGAGCGGAGAAGTATGCGTGGAGTGGTGTTGCCTTGTGAGCCAGCTGCTGAGCCCATGCAGTGTGATGGAGTGGTGTCTGGGGCACAGCGTCATGAGTTTCGAAAGCGCAATGGGTTATGTTTCTACTGTGGTGATGCCTCTCATGCTATTTCGGTCTGCCCTAAGCGGGGAAGACGTTTTGCACGCTCAGTTGTCTTGGGTAGTGTTCAGACTAAGTTTTTATTAACTGTCACTCTGATATGCTCTCTGTCCTCATTTTCTGCTCAGGCTTTCGTTGATTCTGGAGCAGCTATTAACCTGATGGATTATGATTTTGCTAAACGTTGTGGATTTCCCTTGATACCCCTACAGAAGTCTATTCCCCTACTGGGGATCGATTCTACCCCTTTGGCTGAGAATAAACCCAGTTTTCTACTCAGGTGATAATGAGGGTTGAACCTGATCACCAGGAGTGCTGCAAATTTTTGGTTCTATATAATCTGCATGACATTATCGTGCTGGGTTTCCCTTGGTTACAGTCTCATAATCCTGTTTTGGATTGGAAATCTGTGTCTGTAACCAGTTGGGGCTGCCAATGTGTTAATACCAACACTCCTGTTTTTTCTGCCTCCCCCCAGGCTGAGGATGTTCCTGACTTTTTGTTTGATTTTTCTGATGTGTTTAGCGAAAGTAAATCTGCATCCTTACCTCCCCATAGGAGCTATGACTGCGCTATTGAATTAGTGCCAGGTAGTAAATTCCCTAAGGGTCGCCTTTTTAACTTGTCTGTACCTGAACATGACGCTATGCGGTCTTATATCAAGGAATCATTGGAGAAGGGTCATATCAGACCATCCTCTTCACCCTTAGGTGCCGGTTTTTTCTTTGTGGCCAAAAAGATGGTTCATTAAGGCCGTGTATTGATTATCGTCTCTTGAACAATATTACTGTGAAATATCAATACCCGTTACCCTTGATTTCTGACCTGTTTTCCAGGGTGAAAAACGCTACTTGGTTTACCAAGCTTGACCTCAGGGGGGCGTATAACCTTATTCGCATTAAGCACGGGGATGAATGGAAGACGGCATTTAACACCCCTGAAGGGCATTTTGAGTACCTTGTGATGCCCTTTGGGCTCACTAATGCTCCTTCCGTCTTCCAGTCCTTCATGAATGACATTTTCAGGGATTTTGTGGACAAGTTTCTGATTGTTTATTTGGATGATATCTTGATTTTTTCTAATGACTGGGACTCTCATGTGAAACATGTTCGAACTGTATTCCAGATTTTGAGAGAGAATGCTCTGTATGTGAAGGGATCAAAGTGTCTTTTTGGCGTACAGAAGATCTCATTTCTGGGATTCATTTTGTCCCCATCTGTTATTGAAATGGACCCGGTCAAGGTTCAGGCCATCTGTGATTGGGTCCAACCTACTTCATTAAAGGCTCTTCAGAGATTTTTGGGTTTTGCCAATTTTTATCGTAAATTTATTGGTAATTTCTCTGTTATTGTTAAACCATTAACTGATTTGACCAGAAAGGGTTCTGATGTGGTGAATTGGCCTCCTGAGGCAGTCTCTGCGTTTCAGGAACTTAAGCAGAGATTCACTTCTGCTCCTGTTCTACGGCAGCCTGATGTTTCTCTGCCATTTCAGGTGGAGGTTGATGCCTCTGAAATTGGGGCAGGTGCCGTTTTGTCCCAAAAAGATCCAGAGACCTCTAAAAGTAACCCTTGTGCCTTTTTCTCTCGAAAATTTTCTCCTACTGAACGTAATTATGACGTGGGTAATCGGGAGTTATTGGCCATGAAGTGGGCTTTTGAAGAGTGGAGACATTGGCTGGAGGGAGCCAAACATCAGGTGGTGGTCCTTACGGACCATAAGAATCTGGTCTATCTGGAATCTGCCAAGCGACTCAATCCTAGACAGGCCAGGTGGGCCTTGTTTTTCACACGTTTTAATTTTGTGGTTTCCTTTCTTCCTGGCACTAAGAATGTTAAGGCGGATGCCCTCTCGAGGAGTTTCCTTGCGGACTCTCCTGAGCTATCTGATCCCTCTGTTATTTTGAAGGAGGGTGTAGTTCTTTCCGCCATCTCGCCTAATTTGAGACTTGCTCTGGAGGGGTGTCAGGAGGATAGGCCCGAGCGCTGCCCTGTTGGAAAATTGTTTGTCCCGGACCAATGGAAAAAGAGTGTGATGTCTGAGATTCATTGTTCCGCATTGGCTGGGCATCCCGGAATTTTTGGTACCAGAGACTTGGTTAGTCGGTCCTTTTGGTGGCCTACCTTGTCTCGCGATGTCAGGGAATTTGTGCAGTCCTGCGGGACTTGCTCTCGCTCCAAGCCTTGCTCTCGCTCTAGTGGTTTGTTGATGCCATTGCCTGTGCCCAAGAGACCATGGACCCATATCTCTATGGATTTCATTTCCGATCTTCCTGTTTCTCAGAGAATGACCACCATCTGGGTAATTTGTGATAGGTTTTCCAAAATGATACATCTTGTGCCATTACCTAAGTTGCCTTCCTCCTCTGAATTGGTGCCGTTGTTCCTTCAGCACGTGGTTCGTTTACACGGCATTCCTGAGAACATTGTGTCTGACAGAGGAGTCCAGTTTGTTTCCAGATTTTGGAGGACTTTTTGTTCTAAACTGGGTGTTCAATTGTCTTTCTCCTCGGCATTTCATCCTCAGACCAATGGTCAAACTGAGAGAGCAAACCAGACATTGGAGACTTATCTAAGATGCTTTGTGTCTGCTGATCAGGATGACTGGGTCTCTTTTTTGCCTTTGGCTGAGTTTGCTCTTAATAATAGGGCTAGCTCTGCCACTTTGATGTCTCCGTTTTTCTGTAATTCTGGGTTTCACCCTCGATTTTCTTCAGGACAGACGGAGGCTTCTGTCTGTCCAGGTGTTGACTCTGTTGTTGAGCGTATGCAGCAGATTTGGGACCAGGTAGTGGAGAGGTTGTCCCTCTCTCAGGAGAAGGCCCAGCGGTTTGCTAACCGGCATAGGACTGATGGTCCTCGGTTTAAAGTGGGGGACTTGGTCTGGTTGTCCTCAAAGAATATTCCTATGAGAGTAGCATCTCCTAAATTTAAGCCTAGGTTCATTGGACCTTATAAGATCATGGAGATTATTAATCCTGTTTCTTTTCGTTTGCTTCTTCCAGGGACATTTAAGATCCATAACGTGTTCCACAAGTCCTTGTTGAAGAGGTTTGTTGAGCCAGTGGTTCCTGCTGCTGTGCCTCCTGACCCTGTTTTGGTTGAGGGCAATCTGGAGTATGTGGTTGAGAAAATATTGGATTCTCGTTTTTCTAGACGAAGACTCCAGTATTTGGTTAAATGGAGAGGTTATGGTCAGGAAGATAATTCTTGGGTGTTTGCTTCGGACATCCATGCTAGGAGACTTATCCGTGCGTATCATAGAACTCATCCTGACCGACCTGGTTGCTCAAATGAGGGTTCGGTGACCCCTCCTCAAGGGGGGGGTACTGTTGTGAATGGGTTTGAGATGAGTTCTGAGCAGAGGCTCCCTCTGGTGGTTACAAGCGGTACTAGTGAGGATTGGGAATCAGGTGTTACTGATTGGTCTTATTTAAGGGAATCATTTTCCCATCAGGGTTGCCGGTGATCAATTGTTCTGGTCTGAATCCTTCTTTCCAGTTTCCCTTGTAGCCTGCTGTGTCGTGTCTTCATCTCCTGCTATCAGATAAGACAATTTCTTATTTTGTGTTTTTGCTATATTTTTGCATTTTGTCCTGCACTTCTGTGGGGGCCTTCTGGGTCCCCTCCGGGGGCTTTTGCCCTCTCAGTTTAGTCCAGCCACTGTGTTTTGTACTTTTGCTTTTTGCAGTTTTTTCAGTGGCTGCTGTTTTTGTTACACCAGAGAACTAATTTAGGTGGTAGAGGTCGTGTGATCTCAGGTGATTTTGAAATTAGTAGAGTTGGTGTTTTTCAGGGTTTTCTGGGATTGCAGTAAGTACCCTTCCTGTCCTTTTCTATTTAGATAGTTTGGGCCCCAGCGTTTGCTCTTACTATTTTCTTTCTGTGTCAGTATTTCCTCTTGTCTAACCGCCATTACATGTTTGGGGGCTTTCTATTATCTTTGGGGTTTTGCTCCGGGGCAGATAGCTTTCCTATTTCTATCTTTAGGTGTAGTTAGTTTCTCAGGCTGTGACGAGGCGTCTAGGACCAACGTAGGAACGCTCCACGGCTGCCTCTAGTTGTGGTGGTTAGTCAGGGTACTGCAATCTCATAGATTCCAACTGCTCTGGTGTATTTCCTTTTTTACCTGCACTCCTCAGCTACCGTAACATAACAAATTGCTGTCATCGTGTCACCGTGTAAAATGTCACTGCTCTGTTGCTTTAAATCTTAGTTTAACAGACTAAATGTGCCTGCCAAATCATAAGGTGAAGCTAGTTATAGATTTTTTTTTAGTGTTTGTGTGGACGTGCATGCGTAAACATAAGTACCAAAGGTGTGTAAAATATAAAATATGTATATATAGATATATATATGCCAAAATATATATAAATATATATATATATATACATATATACACAGACACACACCTCAAGGTTACAGCCAGGAAACTTTTTTAGCATGACAACACCAAGCCACATGTTACTTGTGGTATTTTTAGAAGTCTACTGGGCCAAAATATGGGACATCATTGGTTGTAAATTGCAAAAGCAGCTGCTGATTTTGATGATTCGCATGTCCAGGTGCATTCAGCTTGGCAGAGCATTCCTCAAATAACCATTAATAACCTTATTTATAGTATGTCAAGGCAAATATTTCTGTGCTTGGTGCCGATACTTGATATTAAATTAATCAAGAGGTTTTTAAAACGCTGTTTACATTTATTTATAATTTGCATATAATTAACATATCTGTAAATCCTGTGATTTTTAAAATTCCGTTACTTTACCTTCTTGGTGCAGCAATTTCTATGTTGTGGAGTGTGTGTGTGTGTATATATAACTAAGAACCAGGACCTGTGTTCACTAAAGGTGTAAGTTGGCTGGACCAGCACGTGTGCTGTTGGTTAGTGACCTTGCCGAAATGGAGACTGAATGGAGACTACATAGGTCAGCTTGGAAAGCTGAGCAGCCTGTGTGTTGATGAGGCAGAGAACCATGTGGAAGCTGCAGCCTCTCAGTGTGAACTATGCCTGGAGTTGGAACACGTCTGTTTGGCTAGAAGCTGTTGGAGCTCAGGCTGAAGGGGATACAGAGTCTGGTGGGATCAAGACTCTTCTGTAGAATGGTCTGTAATCTGTTCGGGTGAGCCCGTACTGATATACTGTATGTGCCCTGCTAAATGAACTGTTTATTTGCTGTGATACCTTTGTGCCCAGAAGAGGCCAGTTTTGTTTTTAAATCTTTTGGAGTTTTATGAAAACAATAAAACTGCACTTCTTTGGACCAACCTGCATTGCCTGTGTGAACGCTACCTGAGATCATGAAACCCTACAATAAACATACACACATACATACACACTGTGTGCACAGTTAGGCAATTTGCATTTTTTATTATTCATTTTATTATTGAACAAGTACATTGCTGTCAGTCAATCCAAAAGGTTAATAAAACCGAAACCTGAGAATTTAAGAAAGTAATAATGGTGTCATTCAAAAGTACAACTCGTCTCGCAAAAAACAAGCCCTCACATGGCCATTTTGACTAAAAAATAAAAAAGTTGTGGCTCTGGGAAGGAGGGGAGCCAAAAATAAAAATGCAAAACCAAAAATACCTCTGGTCGTTAAGGGGGTTAACAAGGGTAACAAGTAGGGTTGAGCATTCCGATACCGAAACCCGAGTCCGATACCTGAAATCCAATGTAAGTCTATGGGAACAAAATATCGGAATTTAAAATATTCCGATATTTTGTTCCCATAGACTTACATTGGATTTCAGGTATCGGACTCGGGTTTCGGTATCGGAATGCTCAACCCTAGTAACAAGAGAAAATGGTCCACAAAATTTGTTGTGCAATTTCTCCTGAGTACAGACGGACATGCCCGACCATGACCCGCTTCGAGCGACAGTCCATCATCCTTACTGAGCGTTTTAGAGAAAGGGGATACAGCAACCATTCCATCAAGGCGGGGTACAGACGTGCTAAACAGACCAAGAGAGAGGATCTACTGGTAGCAGCAGGAAGGAAGAATCTGAGTAATTCGAATGAGTTAAGATTTATTTCTACACCTAATTGTCGCTGGGGTCAGATCTGTGACATTTTGAATAGGCATTGGCCTGTTCTACGTACTGACACTACTCTGGCGGCTAATTTACCCCAATGTCCCGCATTGACACAGCAGAGGGGGATGAGTCTAAGAGATCATCTTGTTAAGAGCCATTATGTGGCAAAACCTCAATCTTTCTTCCAAGTGACAAATCCATGTGTAGGTTGCTTTCCATGTGGTTCGTGCGTCGCGTGCCCTAACATTCTCAGATGTGGGACCTTCAAGAAATCTGATGGGAGCAGGGAGTACATGATTCGTGAGTATATCTCATGTAATACTACACACGTGATTTATTATGCTACTTGTCCCTGTCCCCTCATATATACAGCTGCCAGAGAGGCTGTAGATGTATCTGTTTTGAAAACATTACCAGGACACTTTCGTTTATGTCACGGATCTGATCCCAGTGGACTAAAAATTGATAGAATCCGTGGTGGTGTCAGGGGTGACAATTTGAATCGCCTTTTGGCGCAACGTCAATGTAAGTGGATTGTTACCCTTGACACAGTTGCACCCAAAGGCCTAAATGAAAAATTAACATTTGTGCCGTTTTTGTGATATTTGATCCTATTTCGTGCTGCTGTGTCCCCTTATACATATGTTCAGCACGCTCTCGTCCCCATGCTCGGTGTTTTTTCTCCTGATAATAATATATGAATCTACCCACTTCGTTTTTAAAGTTTCATATTTTAATTTGTGTCATTTCTTCAGTTTTTTCATGTAGTTTACCTAAATGTCGGTGTGTTGAACTTTGGAGATTTCCTCTAGTATGCTGTTTTCATACGATCAATCTTTGATCTACTTTGGCTGGACGTCTGAGATTAGAAGACCACCGTTTTCACCCTTTATGCAATTTGACTGTTGTTATTTGATTAAGTATACAATAATGTTTTTTATAGCTTTTATGAGCCCTATGTACTTTCACTTTCAATTAATGCACTGTCACTTTATTGTATATATTTTGTCCTTTCACTTATGGGCACTGTTGGGATATTTATATTATCCGTATATATATTAATGCGGGTCTGATTATATATACATTATGATCGTCTAAGTGTATTAAAATTGCTTTTTCACTTGTCACTTGTACACTTATGTATTCATTACGGTCTCTTCTATGATGTCCGCCTCTATGGTCTCCAAAATGATGGCCGCTGTGGTGCGCGCATGCGCCTTACTCCACGCCTCTTCTGCCCTCCTCTATGGCCGTCTATAACGCTCCGGGCGCATACCTATGACGTCACTAGGCGATTTTCGCCCATATGCATGCGAGGCAATGACGGCCAGGGGAAGGGGGGAGAACTGTTGTCTGGCGTGTGATGTCAGAAACATGTGCGCCGCTACTGTTATGTTTCGGTAGCTGAGGAGGACAGGAACAACAGCAGGGCAGCCAAACACCTGAGATGTTGGTAACTGATGGGTTGCAGATTCCTAAACTAACGACACAACTAGAGGTAGCCGTGGAGCGTTCCTACGTTGATCCTAGACGTCTCGTCACAGCCTGAGAGATAACTACACCTAAAGGCAGAAAGATGAAAGCTATCTGCCCCGGAGCAGATCCCCAAAGAAAATAGGAAACCCCCAAACATATAATGGCGGTTAGACAAGATGAAAATACAAACATAGGCAGAAAATAGACTGAGCAAACGCTGGGGCCACAAGCTGACTAAATAGGATAGGACAGGAGAGATTACTTTCTGCAACCCAGAAAACCCTACAAAAATCCAACAATTCTGATTACAAAAATACTGAGATCACACGATCTCGCCTCCCACTAAATCAGATCTCAGTGTGAACAAAAACCAAGCAGCAGCCGCTGAAAAAAACAGGAAAAAGCAAATGAGCAAATAATAGTGGCTGCAGAAAAACTGTGAGGAGCTCAGGCCCCAGGAGGGGACCTGGCTGACCTCCACAAAAGTGCAGAAAACAATGCAAAAAGCAAGCACAAAAAGAAAAGCAAAAAATATCTTATCTGAAAGCAGGAGATGCAGACAGGACTCCAGCAAACTTCCAAATGAACCAGGAAGCACAATTGAGACAAGAATAATTGATCACCGGCATCCATCATGGGAGGGAACCTCCCTTATATCCGACCAGTCCGTGATTCCAGACTGCCACTCCTCGCTGAAAGGTTCAGTACTGTCTGTAACCACCAGAGGGAACTTCTGCTCAGAAACCATCTCTAGCACATTCATAACAGTACCCCCCCTTGAGGAGGGGTCACCGAACCCTCACTTGTGCAACCAGGCTGATCAGGATGAGCTCGGTGATAGGCACGGATCAGTCTCCTAGCATGGATGTCCGAAGCAAACACCCAAGAATTGTCCTCCTGACATAACCTCTCCACTTAACCAAATACTGGAGTTTCTGTCTAGAAAAACGAGAATCCAATATTTTCTCAACCACATACTCCAGATTGCCCTCAACCAAAACAGGGTCAGGAGGCGCAGCCATAGGAACCACTGGCTCGACAAACCTCTTCAATAAGGACTTGTGGAACACGTTATGGATCTTAAATGTCCCTGGAAGAAGAAAACGGAAGGAAACAGGATTAAGAATCTCCATGATCTTATAAGGTCCAATGAACCTGGGCTTAAACTTTGGAGATGCAACCCTCATAGGGATATTTCTTGAGGACAACCAAACCAAGTCCCCCACTTTAAACCGAGGACCATCAGTCCTATGCCGGTTGGCAAACCGTTGGGCCTTCTCCTTAAAGAGAGACAACCTCTCCACTACCCGGTCCAAAATCTGCTGCATACGCTCCACAACAGAGTCAACACCCGGACAGACAGAAGCCTCCACCTGTCCCGAAGAAAATCGAGGGTGAAACCCAAAATTGCAGAAAAATGGAGACATCAAGGTGGCAGAGCTAGCCCTATTATAAGAGCAAACTCAGCCAAAGGCAAAAAAGAGACCCAGTCATCTTGATCAGCGGACACAAAACATCTCAAATAAGTCTCCAAGGTCTGGTTTGTTCTCTCGGTTTGTCCATTGGTCTGAGGATGAAAAGCAGAGGAGAAAGATAATTGAACACCAAGTTTAGAACAAAATGTCCTCCAAAATCTGGAAACAAACTGGACTCCTCTGTCAGACACAATGTTCTCCGGAATGCCATGTAACCGAACCACGTGCTGAAGGAACAAAGGCACCAATTCGGAGGAGGAAGGTAACTTAGGTAATGGCACAAGATGTATCATCTTGGAAAACCTATCACAGATTACCCAGATAATGGTCATTCTCTGAGAAACAAGGAGGTCGGAAATAAAATCCATAAAGATATGGGTCCATGGCCTCTTGGGCACAGGTAATGGCATCAACAAACCACTAGAGCGAGAGCAAGGTTTGGAGCGAGAGCAAGTCCCACAGGACTGCACAAATTCCCTGACATCACGAGACAAAGTAGGCGACCAAAACGACCGACTCACCAAGTCTCTGGTACCAAAAATCCTGGGATGACCAGCCAACGCGGAACAATGAATCTCAGACATCACACTCTTCTTCCACTGGTCTGGGACAAACAATTTCCCAATAGGGCAGCGCTCAGGTTTATCCTCCTGACACCCTTCCAAGGCCAGTCTCAAATTGGGCGAGATGGCAGAAAGAACTACATACTCTTTCAAAATAACAGTAGGATCAGATAACTCAGGAGAGTCCGCAAAGAAACTCCTCGAGAGGGCATCCGCCTTAACATTTTTAGTGCCAGGAAGAAAAGAAACCACAAAATTAAAACATGTGAAAAACAAGGCCCACCTGGCCTGTTTAGGATTAAGTCGCTTGGCTGATTCGAGATAAACCAGATTCTTATGGTCCGTGAGGACCATCACCTGATGTTTGGCTCCTTCCAGCCAATGTCTCCACTCTTCAAAGGCCCACTTCATGGCCAATAACTCCCGATTACCCACGTCATAATTACGTTCAGTTGGAGAAAATTTTCGAGAGAAAAAGGCACAAGGGTTACTCTTAAGAGGTCTCTGGATCTCTTTGGGACAAAACAGCACCTGCCCCAATTTCAGAGGCATCAACCTCCACCTGAAACGGTAGAGAAACATCAGGCTGCCATAGAACAAGAGCAGAAGTGAATCTCTGCTTAAGTTCCTGAAACGCAGAGACTGTCTCAGGAGGCCAATTCACCACATCAGAACCCTTTTTGGTCAAATCAGTCAATGGTTTAACAATACCGGAGAAATTACCAATAAATTTACGATAAAAATTGGCAAAACCCAAAAATCTCTGAAGAGCCTTTAATGAAGTAGGTTGGACCCAATCACAGATGGCTTGAACCTTGACCGGGTCCATTTCAATAACAGACGGAGACAAAATGAATCCCAGAAATGAGACCTTCTGTACGCCAAAAAGACACTTTGATCCCTTCACATGCAGTGCATTCTCTCTCAAAATCTGGAATACAGTCCGAACATGTTTCACATGAGAGTCCCAGTCATTGGAAAAAATCAAGATATCATCCAAATAAACAATCAGAAATTTATCCACAAAATCCCTGAAAATATCATTCATGAAGGATTGGAAGACAGAAGGAGCATTAGTGAGCCCAAAGGGCATCACTAGGTACTCAAAATGCCCCTCTGGGTATTAAACGCCGTCTTCCATTCATCCCCGTGCTTAATGCGAATAAGGTTATATGCTCCCCTGAGGTCAAGCTTGGTAAACCAACTAGCACTTTTCACCCTGGAAAACAGGTCAGAAATCAAGGGTAACGGATATTGATACTTCACAGTGATCTTATTCAAGAGACGATAATCAATACACGGCCTCAATGAACCCTCCTTTTTGGCCACAAAGAAAAAAACGGCACCCAAGGGTGAAGAGGATGGTCTGATATGACCCTTCTCCAATGACTCCTTGATATAAGATCGCATAGCATCGTGTTCAGGTACAGACAAGTTAAAAAGGCGACCTTTAGGAAATTTACCACCAGGCACCAATTCAATAGTGCAATCGTAGCTCCTGTGGGGGCAAAGATGCAGATTTACTTTCACTAAATACATCCGAAAAATCAGTCAAAAAGTCAGGAACATCCTGAGACTTGGGAGAGGCAGAAAAAACAGGAGTGTCGGCATTAACACATTGGCAGCCCTAACTGGTCACAGACACAGATTTCTAATCCAAAACAGGATTATGAGACTGTAACCAAGGGAAGCCTAGTACAATAATGTCATGCAGATTACACAGTACCAGAAATTTGCAACTCTCTTGATGATCTGGTTCAACCCTCATTATCACCTGAGTAGAAAACTGGGTTTATTCTCTGCCAAAGGGGTAGAATCAATGCCCAGTAGGGGAATAGACTTCCGCAGGGTATCATGGGAAACTCACAACGTTTAGCAAAGTCAAAATCCATCAGGTTAATAGCTGCTCCTGAATCAACAAAATCCTGAGCAGAAAATGTGGACAGGGAGCAAATCAGGGTAACAGTCAACAAAAATTTAGTCTGAACACTACCCAAGACAACTGAGCGTGCAAAACGTCTTCCCTGCTTAGGGCAGACTGAAATAGCATGAGAGGCATCACCACAGTAGAAACATAACCCATTGCGCTTTCGATACTCATGACACTGAGCCCCAGAAGTCACTCTATCACACTGCATGGGCTCAGAAGCTGGCTCACAAGGCAACACTATCTCACGCATACCTCTGCGCTCACGCAAACGTCTGTCAATTTGAATAGCCAATGACATAGAATCATTGAGACCAGAGGGAGCAGGGAATCCCACCATAACATCCTTTACATTCTCTGACAGCCCCTTCTGAAAAAGGGCTGCCAAAGCATCATCATTCCATTTGGTTAGGACTGCCCACTTTTGGAATTTCTGACAGTACAACTCAGCGTCTTCAAGACCCTGATTTAATGCCAACAAGGTTTTTCAGCTTGATCAGTGACATTAGGTTCATCGTACAATAACCCCAGAGCCAGAAAAAATGCATCAATGTCATTCAAAACAGGATCCCCAGGTGTCAGGGAAAAAGCCCAATCCTGAGAATCGCCGCGCAGGAGAGAGATGACAATTTGAACCTGCTGTGCTGCGTTACCTGAAGACTTAGGCTTTAATGCAAAAAACAACTTACATTTATTTTTGAAATTCAGAAATTTAGCCCGATCCCCCAAAAACAAATCTGGCATGGGAATCCTAGGTTCCACAACCAGCAACCCAGCAAGATAGGTAGCAATACTCCGAACCTCAGTGGCAAGCTGATCCACACGGCCAGACAACTGTGCAAACTCCATTGAGAGAAAAAAAATCCTCCTCAGCACCCAGAGAAAAAGAGAGAAAAATTGCAAGAGACAGAAAGAAAAAAAAAAGAAAAAAAAATCTGACAACTCTGACAACTTTTTTCTTTCCACACTTTTTTTTCCCTTCTGTGAGTACCATATAATTTTCAGTTATGGCCAGTGATACTGTTATGTTTCGGTAGCTGAGGAGGACAGGAACAACAGCAGGGCAGCCAAACACCTGAGATGTTGGTAACTGATGGGTTGCAGATTCCTAAACTAATGACACAACTAGAGGTAGCCGTGGAGCGTTCCTACGTTGATCCTAGACGTCTCGTCACAGCCTGAGAGATAACTACACCTAAAGGCAGAAAGATGAAAGCTATCTGCCCCGGAGCAGATCCCCAAAGAAAATAGGAAACCCCCAAACATATAATGGCGGTTAGACAAGATGAAAATACAAACATAGGCAGAAAATAGACTGAGCAAACGCTGGGGCCACAAGCTGACTAAATTGGATAGGACAGGAGAGATTACTTTCTGCAACCCAGAAAACCCTACAAAAATCCAACAATTCTGATTACAAAAATACTGAGATCACACGATCTCGCCTCCCACTAAATCAGATCTCAGTGTGAACAAAAACCAAGCAGCAGCCGCTGAAAAAAACAGGAAAAAGCAAATGAGCAAATAACAGTGGCTGCAGAAAAACTGTGAGGAGCTCAGGCCCCAGGAGGGGACCTGGCTGACCTCCACAAAAGTGCAGAAAACAATGCAAAAAGCAAGCACAAAAGAAAAGCAAAAAATATCTTATCTGAAAGCAGGAGATGCAGACAGGACTCCAGCAAACTTCCAAATGAACCAGGAAGCACAATTGAGACAAGAATAATTGATCACCGGCATCCATCATGGGAGGGAACCTCCCTTATATCCGACCAGTCCGTGATTCCAGACTGCCACTCCTCGCTGAAAGGTTCAGTACTGTCTGTAACCACCAGAGGGAACCTCTGCTCAGAAACCATCTCTAGCACATTCATAACAGTACCCCCCCTTGAGGAGGGTCACCGAACCCTCACTTGTGCAACCAGGCTGATCAGGATGAGCTCGGTGATAGGCACGGATCAGTCTCCTAGCATGGATGTCCGAAGCAAACACCCAAGAATTGTCCTCCTGACATAACCTCTCCACTTAACCAAATACTGGAGTTTCTGTCTAGAAAAACGAGAATCCAATATTTTCTCAACCACATACTCCAGATTGCCCTCAACCAAAACAGGGTCAGGAGGCGCAGCCATAGGAACCACTGGCTCGACAAACCTCTTCAATAAGGACTTGTGGAACACGTTATGGATCTTAAATGTCCCTGGAAGAAGAAAACGGAAGGAAACAGGATTAAGAATCTCCATGATTTTATAAGGTCCAATGAACCTGGGCTTAAACTTTGGAGATGCAACCCTCATAGGGATATTTCTTGAGGACAACCAAACCAAGTCCCCCACTTTAAACCGAGGACCATTAATCCTATGCCGGTTGGCAAACTGTTGGGCCTTCTCCTGAAAGAGAGACAACCTCTCCACTACCCGGTCCAAAATCTGCTGCATACGCTCCACAACAGAGTCAACACCCGGACAGACAGAAGCCTCCACCTGTCCCGAAGAAAATCGAGGGTGAAACCCAAAATTGCAGAAAAATGGAGACATCAAGGTGGCAGAGCTAGCCCTATTATTAAGAGCAAACTCAGCCAAAGGCAAAAAAGAGACCCAGTCATCTTGATCAGCGGACACAAAACATCTCAAATAAGTCTCCAAGGTCTGGTTTGTTCTCTCGGTTTGTCCATTGGTCTGAGGATGAAAAGCAGAGGAGAAAGATAATTGAACACCAAGTTTAGAACAAAATGTCCTCCAAAATCTGGAAACAAACTGGACTCCTCTGTCAGACACAATGTTCTCCGGAATGCCATGTAACCGAACCACGTGCTGAAGGAACAAAGGCACCAATTCGGAGGAGGAAGGTAACTTAGGTAATGGCACAAGATGTATCATCTTGGAAAACCTATCACAGATTACCCAGATAACAGTCATTCTCTGAGAAACAGGGAGGTCGGAAATAAAATCCATAAAGATATGGGTCCATGGCCTCTTGGGCACAGGTAATGGCATCAACAAACCACTAGAGCGAGAGCAAGGTTTGGAGCGAGAGCAAGTCCCACAGGACTGCACAAATTCCCTGACATCACGAGACAAAGTAGGCGACCAAAACGACCGACTCACCAAGTCTCTGGTACCAAAAATCCTGGGATGACCAGCCAACGCGGAACAATGAATCTCAGACATCACACTCTTCTTCCACTGGTCTGGGACAAACAATTTCCCAATAGGGCAGCGCTCAGGTTTATCCTCCTGACACCCTTCCAAGGCCAGTCTTAAATTGGGCGAGATGGCGGAAAGAACTACATACTCTTTCAAAATAACAGTAGGATCAGATAACTCAGGAGAGTCCGCAAAGAAACTCCTCGAGAGGGCATCCACCTTAACATTTTTAGTGCCAGGAAGAAAAGAAACCACAAAATTAAAACATGTGAAAAACAAGGCCCACCTGGCCTGTTTAGGATTAAGTCGCTTGGCTGATTCGAGATAAACCAGATTCATATGGTCCGTGAGGACCATCACCTGATGTTTGGCTCCTTCCAGCCAATGTCTTCACTCTTCAAAGGCCCACTTCATGGCCAATAACTCCCGATTACCCACGTCATAATTACGTTCAGTTGGAGAAAATTTTCGAGAGAAAAAGGCACAAGGGTTACTCTTAGAGGTCTCTGGATCTCTTTGGGACAAAACGGCACCTGTAAAGCAATATAATAGAGGTATACCCCAAAATGTATTTCAATGTATAGCAGCAAAAGAATTGGGGATGTAAAACTTAACATTTAATGAACCTAATGTTAAAAAGGGGACACACAGACAATTACCATCCTCCAAACAAACAGTGAGGATACATGATATAATCAGAGAGTAAAGTCCAATAGGGACTACAAGATATAGGAGATATAAATATAAACCAGACAACTTATAGTTTGCTCTGCACCGCAAGAGCAAAAAATTGACTACCTAAATGCAAGTGTATGCATCGCTCATTTGTAAGTCATTTGTCTGGAACGCCATCAAACGTGTGTGAGACAGTATGTATAAAAGGAATGATCTCACCCATTTGAATGGAGATATGCGCTCCAAAATTCATCTCCTAATAAAATATGCATCTGGTCATTTCCAGAGTAGATAAGGCCCTTTCCCAACGCGTTTCCTCCTTTCAGGATTCATCAGGGGATATGGCGACTAGAGACATCTATATCAAATGCATTGCTCTCATGGGGAGAAAAATCATATAACTCCTCCTTATATCAATTAATAAGACACTCCCACCACCATTCAAACCAATCAGTGCAAAACAAAATAATGAATCACCAATCAAACGTGATGTGCATGGTTTAAAAATACATGCCTGTTCAATGAGCTCATAATCATGTTGAAACGCACGCCACATATAACGAAATGCATATAGCGATCCACCGTTTGTCAAATAGTGATCGCGCGCCCTATATTAGTGGCGCATGCGCATTTAGTGACTTCCGGTAATCGCATTCATTGGACCGTCGGTCTACTGAGACTACGTCATTGGCGTCCCACTCTGTGATGTAAAAACCACCGCACGCATGCGTGATACAAATTAAGTGGCTTACGATGTATAAATTCAGTTCGCACATTTCAAGAATAACACAGAACGCACAATTGTGTTGTGTCCTATATTGGGACGTTGAATTAAATCGCAAATTGCGACGAAGGTATAACGCTAATATAAAAGTTGTCACTACACAACAGAAGCATCAAAATACAAATATATTGCGTCCCAAATGGCGTCATTAAATATTATTTTAACCAGTATCACTTATTGCGACCAAAATCATGGGACGTTGAATTAAATCGCAAATTGCGACGAAGGTATAACGCTAATATAAAAGTTGTCACTACACAACAGAAGCATCAAAATACAAATATATTGCGTCCCAAATGGCGTCATTAAATATTATTTTAACCAGTATCACTTATTGCGACCAAAATCATGCCATCTTAGGAGACATTCAATAGTTCACCAAAATCTGACATTAACCATATAGAAACATAAAAAAGGGCGCGCAAGATCATTTTAGCTCATTTTAACTCATTCAATACCGTTATTAACACAGACATAGTATACAAATCCCCAAACGAAGAAAATTGGAGATTGATCCTCTCGCACTAAGAGGTAAATCAAAAAAATATATTCAAGGAGCATCCACATGAGGTGTCCCATGGTACTCCAATCCAAAATATAGATATGGAGAAGAAGGAATATCCTTCTATGTAGAAAAAATAATAATTGGAGCTTCGGCTGGCTTACCACACTATGGAACGATACTTTGATAATTTCATTGATGTATTTGAGGAAGTTTTAAAGGATATAAAATACTCCTGGGCTGGTGGGAGGAGACAGTGATTTTCGGTGAAAATGGTGTCGTCGGAGCTGAAAAGGCTCTTTTATGGTTGAGATTTATTGACGACGTTTTTATCATTTGGAAAGGTACAGGAGAATCTTTTGCTGAATTTGTCAGGAGTCTAAATGTGAATGACATTGGTTTGAGTTTCACATATGAATGGAATCCATCAAAACTGCCATTCCTCGATGTGGTTATTGAGAAGAACTATGATGGAACCCTGAGTACCAGCATTCATAGGAAACCTACGGCCACTAATTCTCTTCTGAGATGGGAGAGCAGTCATCCTTTGGCCCAGAAGAAAGGTATACCTAAGGGCCAATATACAAGGATACGTAGAAATTGCTCAGATGATAATAATTTCAGATATCAAGCAAATGATCTACGAAATAGATTTTTGGATAGAGGTTATCCTGATTATGTGTTGAAAGGAGCCTATAATGATATCAAAATAAAAAACAGGATGGAATTACTGACTCAATCCCCTAAACAAGAAGATGAATTTCTGGGTCTTAGATTTATCACCACATATAATAACGGATGATCTAAGGCGGATTTTGAAAAACCATTGGCCTATCCTGAAAATGGATCAGGACATTGGCGATCTCTTGCCTAGTCATCCCCAAATTACCTTTCGTAAAGGGAGGTCCTTAAAGGATAGACTGGTCAAGAGCCACTTTGTAAATGCTGAAAAAACAACATGGCTTAAATCCAACGTTGTGGGGTGTTTCAAATGTAGTGGTTGTATTGCCTGTAAAAACATGGAAGTTGGCAAACAATTTTTTGCATCTGACAACTCAAGGAAATTTGAGATCACCTCTTTTATCAACTGCAGGAGTGAAGGTGTCATTTACAGGGCTATTTGTATATGTGGTATGATCTATGTGGGAAAGACCATTAGAGAGTTCAGGAGGAGAATTGGTGAGCACATGAGAGATATAGCGAGGAAGATGGATACACCTGTGGCCAGGCATATCAATCTCAAGCATGGGGGGGACCCTAATGCAATAAAATTCATGGGCATTGATAAAGTACCCAGACCGATTCGTGGTGGTGACTGGGACAATTTAATATTACAACGAGAGACAAAGTGGATTTTTCGACTAAAAACTGTCTCTCCATATGGTTTAAATGAACAACTTTCCTACTCCTGCTTTCTCTAGTATAGGGTCGTGCAGGGTGATTTAGTTAGGGTCAGCCGCCGTGGACCGGGGGGGCCACCTGCGCAGGAATTTAGGGCTCCAACCTCCGCTGCTAGGTAGGGTCGGATGGAAATAGGTACCTGATAGGGATCTGTCAGGCTTTTCTTTTTCCTTTTTTTCCCTTCCAAAATTGAAATGTTATTTTTATTATGACCTATGGATGCTGGTCTCCTTATTTTATATCCTTTAAAACTTCCTCAAATACATCAATGAAATTATCAAAGTATCGTTCCATAGTGTGGTAAGCCAGCCGAAGCTCCAATTATTATTTTTTCTACATAGAAGGATATTCCTTCTTCTCCATATCTATATTTTGGATTGGAGTACCATGGGACACCTCATGTGGATGCTCCTTGAATATATTTTTTTGATTTACCTCTTAGTGCGAGAGGATCAATCTCCAATTTTCTTCGTTTGGGGATTTGTATACTATGTCTGTGTTAATAACGGTATTGAATGAGTTAAAATGAGCTAAAATGATCTTGCGCGCCCTTTTTTATGTTTCTATATGGTTAATGTCAGATTTTGGTGAACTATTGAATGTCTCCTAAGATGGCATGATTTTGGTCGCAATAAGTGATACTGGTTAAAATAATATTTAATGACGCCATTTGGGACGCAATATATTTGTATTTTGATGCTTCTGTTGTGTAGTGACAACTTTTATATTAGCGTTATACCTTCGTCGCAATTTGCGATTTAATTCAACGTCCCATGATTTTGGTCGCAATAAGTGATACTGGTTAAAATAATATTTAATGACGCCATTTGGGACGCAATATATTTGTATTTTGATGCTTCTGTTGTGTAGTGACAACTTTTATATTAGCGTTATACCTTCGTCGCAATTTGCGATTTAATTCAACGTCCCAATATAGGACACAACACAATTGTGCGTTCTGTGTTATTCTTGAAATGTGCGAACTGAATTTATACATCGTAAGCCACTTAATTTGTATCACGCATGCGTGCGGTGGTTTTTACATCACAGAGTGGGACGCCAATGACGTAGTCTCAGTAGACCGACGGTCCAATGAATGCGATTACCGGAAGTCACTAAATGCGCATGCGCCACTAATATAGGGCGCGCGATCACTATTTGACAAACGGTGGATCGCTATATGCATTTCGTTATATGTGGCGTGCGTTTCAACATGATTATGAGCTCATTGAACAGGCATGTATTTTTAAACCATGCACATCACGTTTGATTGGTGATTCATTATTTTGTTTTGCACTGATTGGTTTGAATGGTGGTGGGAGTGTCTTATTAATTGATATAAGGAGGAGTTATATGATTTTTCTCCCCATGAGAGCAATGCATTTGATATAGATGTCTCTAGTCGCCATATCCCCTGATGAATCCTGAAAGGAGGAAACGCGTTGGGAAAGGGCCTTATCTACTCTGGAAATGACCAGATGCATATTTTATTAGGAGATGAATTTTGGAGCGCATATCTCCATTCAAATGGGTGAGATCATTCCTTTTATACATACTGTCTCACACACGTTTGATTGCGTTCCAGACAAATGACTTACAAATGAGCGATGCATACACTTGCATTTAGGTAGTCAATTTTTTGCTCTTGCGGTGCAGAGCAAACTATAAGTTGTCTGGTTTATATTTATATCTCCTATATCTTGTAGTCCCTATTGGACTTTACTCTCTGATTATATCATGTATCCTCACTGTTTGTTTGGAGGATGGTAATTGTCTGTGTGTCCCCTTTTTAACATTAGGTTCATTAAATGTTAAGTTTTACATCCCCAATTCTTTTGCTGCTATACGACAAAACGGCACCTGCCCCAATTTCAGAGGCATCAACCTCCACCTGAAACGGTTAGAGAAACATCAGGCTGCCATAGAACAAGAGCAGAAGTGAATCTCTGCTTAAGTTCCTGAAACGCAGAGACTGTCTCAGGAGGCCAATTCACCACATCAGAACCCTTTTTGGTCAAATCAGTCAATGGTTTAACAATACCGGAGAAATTACCAATAAATTTACGATAAAAATTGGCAAAACCCAAAAATCTCTGAAGAGCCTTTAATGAAGTAGGTTGGACCCAATCACAGATGGCTTGAACCTTGACCGGGTCCATTTCAATAACAGACGGAGACAAAATGAATCCCAGAAATGAGACCTTCTGTACGCCAAAAAGACACTTTGATCCCTTCACATACAGTGCATTCTCTCTCAAAATCTGGAATACAGTCCGAACATGTTTCACATGAGAGTCCCAGTCATTGGAAAAAATCAAGATATCATCCAAATAAACAATCAGAAATTTATCCACAAAATCCCTGAAAATATCATTCATGAAGGATTGGAAGACGGAAGGAGCATTAGTGAGCCCAAAGGGCATCACTAGGTACTCAAAATGCCCCTCTGGGGTATTAAACGCCGTCTTCCATTCATCCCCGTGCTTAATGCGAATAAGGTTATATGCTCCCCTGAGGTCAAGCTTGGTAAACCAACTAGCACTTTTCACCCTGGAAAACAGGTCAGAAATCAAGGGTAACGGATATTGATACTTCACAGTGATCTTATTCAAGAGATGATAATCAATACACGGCCTCAATGAACCCTCCTTTTTGGCCACAAAGAAAAAAACGGCACCCAAGGGTGAAGAGGATGGTCTGATATGACCCTTCTCCAATGACTCCTTGATATAAGATCGCATAGCATCGTGTTCAGGTACAGACAAGTTAAAAAGGCGACCTTTAGGAAATTTACCACCAGGCACCAATTCAATAGCGCAATCGTAGCTCCTGTGAGGGGGCAAAGATGCAGATTTACTTTCACTAAATACATCCGAAAAATCAGTCAAAAAGTCAGGAACATCCTGAGACTTGGGAGAGGCAGAAAAAACAGGAGTGTCGGCATTAACACATTGGCAGCCCTAACTGGTCACAGACACAGATTTCTAATCCAAAACAGGATTATGAGACTGTAACCAAGGGAAGCCTAGTACAATAATGTCATGCAGATTACACAGCACCAGAAATTTGCAACTCTCTTGATGATCTGGTTCAACCCTCATTATCACCTGAGTAGAAAACTGGGGTTTATTCTCTGCCAAAGGGGTAGAATCAATGCCCAGTAGGGGAATAGACTTCCGCAGGGGTATCATGGGAAACTCACAACGTTTAGCAAAGTCAAAATCCATCAGGTTAATAGCTGCTCCTGAATCAACAAAAGCCTGAGCAGAAAATGTGGACAGGGAGCAAATCAGGGTAACAGTCAACAAAAATTTAGTCTGAACACTACCCAAGACAACTGAGCGTGCAAAACGTCTTCCCTGCTTAGGGCAGACTGAAATAGCATGAGAGGCATCACCACAGTAGAAACATAACCCATTGCGCTTTCGATACTCATGACACTGAGCCCCAGAAGTCACTCTATCACACTGCATGGGCTCAGAAGCTGGCTCACAAGGCAACACTATCTCACGCATACCTCTGCGCTCACGCAAACGTCTGTCAATTTGAATAGCCAATGACATAGAATCATTGAGACCAGAGGGAGCAGGGAATCCCACCATAACATCCTTTACATTCTCTGACAGCCCCTTCTGAAAAAGGGCTGCCAAAGCATCATCATTCCATTTGGTTAGGACTGCCCACTTTCGGAATTTCTGACAGTACAACTCAGCGTCTTCAAGACCCTGATTTAATGCCAACAAGGTTTTTCAGCTTGATCAGTGACATTAGGTTCATCGTACAATAACCCCAGAGCCAGAAAAAATGCATCAATGTCATTCAAAACAGGATCCCCAGGTGTCAGGGAAAAAGCCCAATCCTGAGGATCGCCGCGCAGGAGAGAGATGACAATTTGAACCTGCTGTGCTGCGTTACCTGAAGACTTAGGCTTTAATGCAAAAAAACAACTTACAGTTATTTTTGAAATTCAGAAATTTAGCCCGATCCCCAAAAACAAATCTGGCATGGGAATCCTAGGTTCCACAACCGGCAACCCAGCAAGATAGGTAGCAATACTCCGAACCTCAGTGGCAAGCTGATCCACACGGCCAGACAACTGTGCAAACTCCATTGAGAGAAAAAAAATCCTCCTCAGCACCCAGAGAAAAAGAGAGAAAAATTGCAAGAGACAGAAAGAAAAAAAAAAGAAAAAAAAATCTGACAACTCTGACAACTTTTTTCTTTCCACACTTTTTTTTCCCTTCTGTGAGTACCATATAATTTTCAGTTATGGCCAGTGATACTGTTATGTTTCGGTAGCTGAGGAGGACAGGAACAACAGCAGGGCAGCCGAACACCTGAGATGTTGGTAACTGATGGGTTGCAGATTCCTAAACTAACGACACAACTAGAGGTAGCCGTGGAGCGTTCCTACGTTGATCCTAGACGTCTCGTCACAGCCTGAGAGATAACTACACCTAAAGGCAGAAAGATGAAAGCTATCTGCCCCGGAGCAGATCCCCAAAGAAAATAGGAAGCCCCCAAACATATAATGGCGGTTAGACAAGATGAAAATACAAACATAGGCAGAAAATAGACTGAGCAAACGCTGGGGCCACAAGCTGACTAAATTGGATAGGACAGGAGAGATTACTTTCTGCAACCCAGAAAACCCTACAAAAATCCAGCAATTCTGATTACAAAAATACTGAGATCACACGATCTCGCCTCACACTAAATCAGATCTCAGTGTGAACAAAAACCAAGCAGCAGCCGCTAAAAAAAACAGGAAAAAGCAAATGAGCAAATAACAGTGGCTGCAGAAAAACTGTGAGGAGCTCAGGCCCCAGGAGGGGACCTGGCTGACCTCCACAAAAGTGCAGAAAACAATGCAAAAAGCAAGCACAAAAAGAAAAGCAAAAAATATCTTATCTGAAAGCAGGAGATGCAGACAGGACTCCAGCAAACTTCCAAATGAACCAGGAACCACAATTGAGACAAGATCAATTGATCACCGGCAACCATCATGGGAGGGAACCTCCCTTATATCAGACCAGTCCGTGATTCCAGATTGCCACTCCTCGCTGAAAGGTTCAGTACTGTCTGTAACCACCAGAGGGAACCTCTGCTCAGAAACCATCTCTAGCACATTCATAACACGCTACACACCGGCACCGTTTAGATTATTGTGGAGTGTATATAAACCCTGGGGTTATGACACCATGAGTCCCCTTTTGAAAAAGCACTGCCGCGAAACGCGCATCAGGGGGTTTGCAGGGGGCACAAGGACTTGACCTTTCGACATGGGTAAGAGTCATTAACAATATATATGGTGCGCAATATGATGACTGATGGATTGTATTAGTTTTGATGGCATATAATTATTCTATACTATGGTGATCACCATTTATTACACTATGTAAGTGTTAATTGGATGATTCTGACTCAACCAGGCTACCATTTAGTCTGTGTAACCCCTGCATTGATACCTGCAGTTTTTTCCTCCATTCATCCCTGTTTTTGGGCCATTATTGTTGGCATTATTTGTCTATTAATAAAGCTTTTTGTATTTTTTATAAAAAAGATGTTGTCTATACTCCTTTGTTCTGGTGTACATTATTAACTCTTCGGAGTATTACATCTATACCATATGGGCTATTGGGTCGATTTTTTGGGGTGAAGCAATTTTGCTTCCATTCTACTATATTTATAGTGTTGTATATGACGCTTTGTCCTTATTGAACAAGTACATTGCTGTCAGTCAATCCAAAAGGTTAATAAAACCGAAATCTGAGAATTTAAGAAAGTAATAATGGTGTCGTTCAAAAGTACAACTCGTCTCGCAAAAAACAAGCCCTCACATGGCCATTTTGACTAAAAAATAAAAAAGTTGTGGCTCTGGGAAGGAGGGGAGCAAAAAATAAAAATGCAAAACCAAAAATACCTCTGGTCGTTAAGGGGGTTAACAAGGGTAACAAGAGAAAATGGTCCACAAAATTTGTTGTGCAATTTCTCCTGAGTACACCGATATCCCATATGTGGAGGAAATCTACAGTAGCGCACAGAAGGAAAGGAGCACCATTTGACTTTGAACGCAAAATTGGCTGGAATAATTAGCGGACGCCATGTCGCGTTTGGAAGGCACCTGATGTGCCTAAACCATGTAAACCCCCTAACAAGTGACACCATTTTGGAAACTACACCCCTCAAGGATTTTATACAGAGGTATAGTGAGCATTTTGAACCCACAGGTATGACACAGAATTTGATAACATTATGCTGTCATATTGAATATGTCGTCATTAGTGTTGAGTGCAAGTGCTCGCTACAGTTGCATGGGGTGCTCGGGTATGCACCGAATATTGAGGGTGCTTGAGGTGACATGCTCAAGTCCCACCTACCAAAAAATAAACAAGCGGCGATCGGCGATACTCCATGCATACCCGAGCACCCAGTGCAAACTCGAGTAGTGAGTATTTGCACTCAAAATTAGCCTTCATATCGCCATTATAGTGACGTCAACTTGGAGGAGGACATTTTTTTTTCTCCAGCAAGATGGCGCTAGCGCAGTGGCAGCTATCGGATCACCGATAGCTGCCACTGCGCAAGTGTGGCTGGTGCCATTTTCAAACAGATTTTTTTGTTATATGACTATCAGTGGAACAGCAAACAAATTAATTATATACACAGTACATATACGATCAGTCTGCAGCACAGGCACCACCGCTGGTGCCTGCCTGCAAGAAGGGTTTTTTTTTCCCCCCAAGATGAATATAATATTCATTACGTAAACTAGGGTGCAGGTCAGTGAGGGATCAGAGACCTGTCAGCAGCCTGCTTTATGAATACCTAAGCTGAGCATCACATGAAGACCCCCACAGGCCCTCCTCAAAGCACGAGAATATCATTAACTCAAAACTGAAAATAATGATTAAACAACAACCACAAGATGGATTTCATCAATCAAGGTATCATTGTAATCAGCATAACAGGGATGACCTGACACTGTCTGTAGGTTACTGTGCACAATCCTGCTGAAAGGTTCCCTTTAAGATGCCTTTAAAGGTATCATGAATGCAACAGAACCGTATGCCAAAAACCTGTAATACTAAGCCATATGCACTTCATGTGCTGCCATATGATGCTTCTGTATAGCACCATATTTCAAAGATGTTCTCAACCACAAGCATTGATACTGGGGGACGAATAACTTCATACAATGGTGACTAATATAGGACATGGAAGTTCGGTAGAGTCCAATAGGTTTCAATTGAATTTTAATGGTGTGAAACCTGAAAAAAATGACATTTTCTAGAGAAAGTACATTCATGACATTTTTGTAAATGTAATAATACCATGTTCTAGTGTCCATAATTGCCCAGACATGCAGTGGAATATGTATGTGTGTCTGGGAACACTGCTGACCTCATGGAAAACCATTTTAATCTATATTCTAATTTACGCATGAAAACACATTTTATAAAACCTTTACACATAATTAACCACGAAAATGTGATACACAAACAGAAATTACAAGCTGGGTAAATCAAGTAAATGGTAGTGTTTCATCAAATATCAGAAGTGTAATACAACACACCCCTTTGTCACTTCCAATAATAGGAAGAGTACATTATGTGCTGAAAACCTTACTCAGGATACTCAAGTGACATTAGGAAATGACTATACAGCAGAAGTACAATATAACACTGTTTACAATGTCTGTTCTTTCCATTGTGGTTTCATGTTGGTTAGTAAGTATCATGCTTAGAAGTATTTCCATTTATATGAGCACAGTAGGTCCAGATTGCCTCTTAAACTAACATAGCCTTCAATTATTTATAGATCAGGCAAAATAAGCTAAAAAATATGGATTTTCATCAAGATTTCCAAAGAAAAAGGCACAGACTAGAAAAGGTAATAATGTAAGTGTAACATAAATTAGAAAGCTAAGCTAAGGGTCATCAAAGAGTTTGCAAATGAGATCTAACTACCAAATATCTTTTCATGTTCTTAATGGTTATATTTTATAAGATACCTCTCTGGTAGGAGATAGACACTACTGGCAAAATAATGGCCTCAAAGTCAGTCGGAAATGGGGTTGTTTTCTATTGGCTAGTACTCTAGACATCTAGTCTGCCATGAATAATAATAATAATCTTAATTTATATAGTGCCATCATATTCCGCAGCGCTTTACAGTTTAACAGTTTCAAAACACAAGTTATAAGTAACAACGTTAACAATACAGTAAGAAGAGTTATCTAATGGGGATTATCCCTTGTTTGACACACATGCCCTATTAACAGGATGAAACAAGAATTTTGTATGCCCTTTATAAAAAGCTTGGCAGTCGGGCATGTAAATCTTTGGGACTGATGAAGATAGCTGAGATATAGTCAATTCAAAAATAGTAATGCCCCATTAACACATCGGTTTTTCATGTAAGGAAAAAATATGGAGACGTTCATTTTTTGATCCAATTCACAGATCAAATGTGAATGGGTCCAGTAAAAAATAGGACCTGAATGCCATCTGTGTGACAACCGAGTGCTTTCTGTTTTCTACTATCTAGTGTACTTCATATGTAAAGCGCCATGGAATAAATGGCGCTATATAAATGTGTAATAATAATAATCTAGTGGGTAGGAGAAAAGGAGAAACTTGAATACTTTTTTTATGCATACAGGAAAAAAAAAAAAAACAATGCCAAGATTATTTTAATATGCAAATTGTCTCTTCCGAGCTTTGATGCCCTCGACTGTGCTTGTTGACTTGCTGATTTTCCATTCTGTATGTTGAAAATTCAGTAAAACTTTAAATTTGAAAACAAAAAAGAGCTGGACTACGGTATATATTTGTTACATGGTACATGTAAAAGATAACCTTACATGAATAGCAATAGTGCATGAAAATAATATAGGGTACTTAGTTAACATAATTTTGATAAAAAAAAACATAAAAGTCATCCCACCACATCAAGGTGACCCTATTCACATGTACGTCATTTGACATCAGAGACTTTATGACCGTCTTGAAAAGGGTCATCTTGACATGGTGGGATGGCTTTTATGTTTTTTTTTAATCAAAATTATGTTAACTAAGTACCCTTTATTATTTTCATGCACTACTGCTATTTAATGATTTACTGCAGGGGATTTAGTCACTTTGTTTTCATCTTAGGTTTTGTCTGTTTAGTAGCCAGTGTGACCAGGCGCCTACACGTTGCATGCATACGACTAATATTCCAGTTCATTTCTTTAGGTTTTTGATAACCTTACATAATAGGGTTTTAATAATAGAGACGAGTTAGGATCGCCCCGATGGGTACACCTTGTTGGGGTGGGATGGCTTTTATGCTTTTTTGATCAAAATAGTGTTAACTAAGTTACCTATGTTATTTACATGTGCTATTACTATTTACTCAATTATCCTCATTTTGTTTTTTTTCTTCGGTTTTGTCTGTGAAATGGCCACAGTGTGAACGTACTCTTACATTTTGCACGTATGCCAGCTTATAGTCCAGCTCAATGTTTTTGTTTTGCCGTAATCTCATGTATTTTTATTTTTTTTTTACAAATAGGGGCATTGCTCCCCTTTCTGTGCACAGTCATTTCATAGGGTATAGCTTCCCATTGGTTCACATTGATATTGTTTGCCATATAGTAAGGTTTTAATACCAGTGACAAGCTAGGACCGTTCCAATAGGTACACTTTATCGTGGTGAGATGGTTTTATGCTTTTTTTTTAGCAAATAGCGTTAATCAAGTAGCCTATGTTTTTTACCTTTGCTATTACAATTTACTCATTTATTTGTTCTATGGAATATGCTTATTTTTTTGTGCTTTGTTTTTGTCTGAGAAATGGCCACAGTGTGAACATTCTCTTACACATACCAGCATATAGTCCAGCTCGGTTTACTTAGTCATGTAAAACTGACCTCATCATAGAAACACATGGTAACCCAGTAGTAACCAACAGCCAATTTAACAACAAAGTACACTGAGTCTTTTCATGTTTTTTAAATGAAAAACATTCCAAATATTACCCTGTTTAGTCACCTGTAATTAGTCAGGCTATTCTGAGAATACTGGCTAAACCTGACAATGCTGTTGTTAGCGGTATCATCCTGCTGTGGCTGAGACGAGTGATGCTCCATACATTCCATAACGGCCTCCAGTTCCTCCCTATTAATACACTTGCTGGAGGCAAAGGAGGCCAATTGTGACCTGTGTCTAGTAGTACAACTGCCGTATGGCTGGTGCTAGTAGTGATGGCTTTCGCTGCTGCTAGCAGCTCCCATATTCTTAGCCGTGGTATGATTTATTCTTGCCATTGCCACATTTTCTTTTACCATACATTTTGTAATTGGCTAGATCTGCTTCAGTGGGCAGAATTTGTCCACAACAAGAAGCTTGGCCAAGAACCTTGTCTCCTGCCTATTCCATGAGTTTCCAATAAGTGTCATGTGTGCATCGCCACGAAGATCGTCGCGGTTGCACATTCTGACTTCTCACAGCTGAGTTGCTGTTTCTTTGTGTTTGGCAGTTAGGGAGTTAATTCTGTCTGTGCTCAGTTCTGGGACTGGGTGCAGTTTTCTCCCGGCTGCAATTAATTATTTGTTGATTGGTTTCCTTTAAATCTCTGGTTGTCTGTGTTGGGAGTTGCCAGTGAAATTCTTCATGCAGACCACAGATAGGATTGTATCTGTATAGACTTAAGTTAAAGAGCTCCTCAGTTGTTTTAAGCTCACCTTGCTTAGAGTTTAATATCCCAGATCATTTATGTTCCTTCTGTGTTTGAGTGTGTATGCAAGTCTGTGTTTTCTCCAGTCTGTCTTATATGTCTAATCTGTGTATTTAGCAGAGATCAGCCCATATCCCTTTGGTGGTAATCAGAATCCTTCTTAGGACTGATTACAGGGTTCAGGGACTGATAGGAGACAGGGTTAGGCTGGAGACTTGGACCTCTGAACCATTATCAGTACCTCCAAGGTGAGGGTTTAGTTAGGACCCCAGTTTAGGGTCAGGTTAGACCCCCGGTCCTCCTCTTTCCTGTGACAGTGTATCAAGTCCTCAAGATTAACCCTGAGTTCAACGGATATCGTGTCAGGTAAATCTATTCTATATTTACATGCTGATGTTGCTAATCTATATGTTGTATAGAGTGTTGTTCTTTTAAGAATAGTTTACTGACATCGTACACATATCATAAGACCGCGTGACAATAAGAACATCCAATTGAAGACTTGTTGCAAAAAACTGGCTTTTAAGAAAACTGGCACATTCCAAATTATTTAGCAAATAAACCTGGTCACCTCTCAACTTAAACTACCTCCTACTCTAAAAATTCCTAATGACTTTCAAGTTTCTCTACCTTGTCCACTGGTCCTCAGAAGATTCTCTGATCCAGACACTGAATATGAAATCAACGAAATTCTGTACTGTAAGGTTTGTGAGAATGTTTTCTATTTGACAGACTGGAGGGAATACGGGAAACAAAAAATATATAGTCAGCTCACGCTTCTGTGAAATCTTCATTAGACAGCTGGTGCTCAGCACGGTTCCATGAAGCAAACGTACTTGGGAAGAGAAAAAAAAAAAAAAAAAAACCAGCGAGAAGGTTGCAGTCTAAAAGATAACCTTTAATCCATTAGGTTAAAACATAAGTGGCACAGGATTGTCGGGCATAGGAAAAAACACTTCAAAAACAGATGACGCGTTTCGACTTAGCAGTCTTGATGAAGACTGCTAAGTCGAAACGCGTCATCTGTTTTTGAAGTGTTTTTTCCTATGCCCGACAATCCTGTGCCACTTATGTTTTAACCTAATGGATTAAAGGTTATCTTTTAGACTGCAACATTCTCGCTGTTTTTTTTTTTTCTCTACTGGAGGGAATACGGACCAGATGAGGGATGCTTGGTGCACAAAAAGGACACAATTCAATTATGCTCACGTGATTTCATGCTAAGCATTCTCTTTTTGCTCTCACTGAGTCATCTGGGAGGATCCGTAAGAGAGGGCGGGTACTGTTATGCATCTGTCCCAGGTATCCCAAAATCTGCTGTCCTCTGTTGTGCGCCACGTTGGGTTTTGCAAGTTGCGTGGCCCAATGACATCTCCTAGGCATATTAAAGAATGACTAAGACACGCACTTGTGTTTTAGGAA
>JARQOD010000005.1:261107092-261222056 GCA_033576555.1 Oophaga sylvatica | reverse complement strand
AATCTTTATTTTCAGTTAATGATATGCTCGTGCCCGGGGCAGCCTGTGTGGGGTTCTGCATGTGGTGGTTTGAGTAGGTATTCACACTGATGGCTTATGACAGGTCACTAATCCCTCAGTGACCTTCCCCCCATTTTACACACTGTATGTTATGGTTTAACCCCTTAGTGACCAGCCAATTTTTTTTAACCTGACCTGTGAAACTTTACGTCAGGGGTGAGGAACGTTCGGTCCGCGGGCCATATACGGACCACGATATCATCTGGTGTGATCCACAGCCACTTTGCCCGTTTTTTGGCTGCAGGCCCTTTAATTCTTCAGAGGTGCGCGCGGACGGCTGATATGTGGCCGGGCGGCACCTCCATCGCTCATTCAACTCATCAGCATCATAAACGTCGATACAGTTGAAAGCAGTGATGGAGAGAGCATCAGACGCTCCTTCTCTCATCACTCCCCCTCTGCTTGTGCCTCAGCAGTCGCGCGATGATAGCAGAGCGTGGAGCAGCGTGGGGAACAAGGAGGAGGGGTTAGTATTGTGTGAGTGTTTGTGTATGCATTATTGTGTGTGTGTGCAGGGGCTGCACTATACTGTGCGTGTCTGCACTAAACTGTGTATTTGGGGAGCTGCATTGTACTGTGTGTGTTGGTGGGAGCTGCGCTGGCACTATACTATGTGTTGGTGGGGAGCTGCATCTGCACTATACTGTCTGTTGGGGGAGTTGCATTATACTGTGTTGGGGGAGCTGCACTATACTGTTTTTAAGTTAAGCTGAACTAGCCTGTGTATTGGGGAGCTGCACTATACTGTGTCTGGGGGAGCTGAACTACACTATGTGTGTGGGGTGAGCTGCACTATACTGTGTGTGGGGGAGCTGCACTGTACTGTGTTGGGGAGCTTCACTATACTGTGTTGGAGAGCTGCCCTATACTGTGTGTTGGGGAGTTGAACTATACTGTTAGGAGGAGCTGCACTATACTGTGTTTTTAGGTTAAGCTGAACTAGCCTGTGTATTGGGGAGCTGCACTATACTGTGTCTGGGGGGAGCTGAACTACACTGTGTGTGGGGGAGCTGCACTGAACTGTGTGTTGGGGGAGCTGCACTATACTGTTTGCTGGGGAGCTGCACTATAGTGTGTTAGGGAGCTGCACTATACTGTGTTGGGGAGCTGCACTATACTGTGTTGGGGAGCTGCACTATACTGTGTTGGGGACTGCACTATACTGTGTATTGGGGAGCTGCACTATACTGTGTATTGGGGAGCTGCACCTGCTTATACTGTGTTGGGAGCTGCACTATACTGTGTTGGGGGAGCTGCCCTATACTGTGTTGGGGAGTTGAACTATACTGTGTTAGGAGGAGCTGCACTATACTGTGTGTGGGGGAACTGCACTATACTGTGTGTGGATGGGGAGCTGCACTATACTGTGTGTGGGGGAAACTGCAATTTATTTAAATCTTTGAACCCATATAGTTTGTTAATTTTTAAATTAATAATTTTATACGGCCCCCTGGACGCTATTATAAAATTACAAATGGCCCTTGGCAGAAAAAAGGTTTCCCACCCCTGCTTTAGATGGTAATAACTCTGGAACACTTCAACAAATTCCAGTGATTTTGAGATTTTTTTTCGTGGCACATTATAATTTATGATAATGGTAAATTTAGGTTGATATTTTGTGTTTATTTATAAAAAATATCATAAATTTTACAAAAATATAAAAAATTGCAATTTTCAAACTTTGAATGATTATCCCGTTAATCCAGATAGTCACATTACACAAAAACATTAATAAATAACATTTCCCTCATCTCTGCTTTAAATCAGCAACATTTGTAAAATGTTATTTTACTTTGTTAGCATTATAGGAGGTTTAAAAATGTAGCAGTAGTTTATAATTTTTTAAAGGAAATTTAAAAATTTTTTTTTAGGGACCTATCCAGGTTTGAAGTTTCTTTCGGGGTCCTATATATCGGAAAATCCCCAAAAGTGATACAATTTGCAATATGGCAAAATAAAGATCAACTTTTATTTTTTTCACCTGGACTGGATGCTGTTCTCTTCTATTTTTGGTATGTATTTTACAATTGGATTTATTGGACTCTGAAAGTGCATCCCTATCTTTGAAGTGCTGTCGACTGCTGCTTAGTATTTATTTGTGTGCTCTGATGTCATCTGCCAGCCTCTCATTGGCTAGCAGCTTTTAACTATTGCCGTGCCCCATGTCTCCATCCTACACCATGTGTTTCCATCCTGCACCATGTGTCTACATCCTGCACCATGTGTCTACATGGTGCAGGATCATGGGGCAGGATGGAAACACGTGGTGCAGGATAGAGACATGGGGCAGGATGGGGACATGAGGCAGGATGGATGCATGGGGCAGGATGGGACATGGGGAGGATGGAGACATGGGGAAGGATGGAAACACATGGGCAGGATGAAACACATGGGGCAGGAAGGAAACACATGGGGCAGGAAGGAAACACATGGGGCAGAAAGGAAACACATGGGGCAGGATGGAAACACATGGGGCAGGATGGAAACACATGGGACAGAATGGAAACACATGGGGCAGGATAGAGACACGGGGCAGGATGGAGACAAGGCAGGAAGGAGACAGATGGGGCAGGAACATTGGACAGGATGGAGACAGATGGGCAGGATGGAGACAGATAGGGCAGGATGGAGACAGATAGGTCAGGATAGAGACAGATGGGGCAGGATGGAGACAGGTGGGGCAGGATGGAGACAGGTGGGGCAGGATCGAGACAGGTGGGGCAGGATCGAGACAGGTGGGGCAGGATCATGGGGCAGAATGGAGACAGATGGGTCAGGATGGAGACATGGTGTAGGATCATGAAGCAGGATGGAGACACGGTTCGTAAATGGATAAAGTTGATCGTCAATGGACTAAGAAACTGACAGACTCCATGGATGGAAGGCTTATTATAACTGTTAAGACAAGGCGTCATATACAACTCTATAAGTATAATAATACCGAAGCAAAATTGCTTCATCCCAAATCCGGCCCAATGGCCCATAAATAATGGATGAAATACTCCAAAGAGTTAACAATATGCACCAAAAAAAGGGAGTATGGACAACATCGTTTATAAAATTACAAAAAGCTTTATTAATAGACAACAGAATGCCAACAATAATGGCCCACAATACAGGGATGAAATGGAGGCAAGAAACTGCGGGTACAAATGCAGGGGTTGCACAGACTAATTAGTAACCGGGGTATATCAGAAGATTTTTATTTAGCACTTTCATAGTGCAGGTAAAAGGTGCGCATCACAAAAGAAAGCACTGCCGCGAAACGCGCGTCAGGGGGTCGCTGGGGACGCACAATCTGAACCGTCTGATATGAGTAAGAATCAGTGATTATTCATATGGTGTATATCGCGCTATACTATGACTATTGATGGTCTTATGGGTCCTGATGTTTATTGATATTCTGTGATGCGCACCTTTTACCTGCACTATGAAAGTGCTAAATAAAAATCTTCTGATATACCCCGGTTACTAATTAGTCTGTGCAACCCCTGCATTTGTACCCGCAGTTTCTTGCCTCCATTTCATCCCTGTATTGTGGGCCATTATTGTTGGCATTCTGTTGTCTATTAATAAAGCTTTTTGTAATTTTATAAACGATGTTGTCCATACTCCCTTTTTTTGGTGCATATTATTATAACTGTTATTGAAATTAAGTATGGCTACATTTGTCACATATTTTTTTTAAATGTCAGAAATGTATTTTTGTACATTATGAGTTGTATTGAGATGAGGTAAAAATAAACCGAGATGGAAAAATGTAAATTTTTCATTTAGTTGTCCAATAATTATGCACACATAGATATTCTCCTAAAAAATACAAAACCTCACTTTTACTTTCTTAAAAAAGCACTCTCATCAAAGTTTTTATCTTCTTAATAGATTGCAGTCACCATATTTTATATCAATGTGCACTTACAATTGCTCATTTTGCCTTTCTACCCAGCTAATTCTTCTCTGTTCTCTGCTCTATGTAGAAACAGAAAGTCTCTGGTCTCTGCAGAAATCATTCCCTTCTTTACTTTCTGACCCAGCTGCTCCACCACTCCTCCACTTATCAGGGACTTTTGCAGTTCCTCATGAGTCATACAGGGAAAATTAACCTCCTGTTTCCACATAAAGCTTAGAAGGATTCAGCTAGTCAGTTTTTAATCACGTGATGTCATAGACCTAATGGGAAAGAGAATTAGCTGGGTAGAAGGGTAAATGAGAAATAATAAGTACACAGTGCTATGTAATATGATGACTGCAATATATTAAGAGGATAAAAACTTTGATGCAATTGCTTCTTTAAATATTCAGGTTTATTCACCTTTTGGACTGACCGACAGCACTGTCATTGTTAAATAATAAAATTAATCATCAAAAATACAAATTGCCTAATAATTGTGCACATTGTATTTTCTAATATCTTTGAGTGTGTATCCTTTATAGACAATAGATTTATCATAGCAGTATCTAAGGTTTGCAACATTTTAAAAATTAAAATTTCTTGGAAAAGGATTATGCTTTGTTGAGACGAATATAAGCTTTTCATGGAATTAAAATACATTAAATTAATTGTGACCAGATTGTTTTCTATTACTTTTCATAATCTATAAATATGTATATATAGCCTACTGGAAGTCGTGCTTTCTGTCTGGCAAGCATTAAATTCTCAAAAAACACAAGCTGTTTCACAGAACAGAAATGTCTTATGAACTTTGGAAATCCTGGGCAAACACTTATCCACCTAACAACATCAGATATATGCTATGTCGGCATAAAAACCTTCTGTTCAGTGCTGAAGGCAAACAGATTTTTCGTGACATGAGCTCCAGAATTACCTGCAGACATGCTATGCTAGTTTTACTGCAAACAAACCGGGCGTTTTCCGCTCCAAACTGCTTATCATTAAGCATAAAGTATACAAATAAAAAGTACTGTAATACTGCGGAAGCCATACCAAAAAAGTCAGCTGTGCTACTTATTTAGGAAATGTTACTTTTATGGCCGATTATGGGAGGTGATCAAGCTGAAAGACCCACGAGAGATAAATAGGATTTATTTTTGGAAGGACTGGAAATAGTATGGCTTCCATTACTTGACCAGGAGAATCCATCTGTTTTCTCAGATTCATGAATTAAAATATATCTAGATAAAGGGTTGTCCAGACAACAAAAATCTTTTTAAAAGGGCTTAGTTTGGTACTAAGAAATGAAAGTGCCAATACTCACCCTCACTGATCCTCCACAGCTTTGGTCCCAAAGCTTACCTGGTCACCAACGCCTGGTCTTGTCTTAATTGTCCAAAATATACCCTGCACCAGACTCCGGCGGAGGTGAACCACCACTGTGGCCATGCATTGGCGGATTGAGCAATTCTGGTCATTTCCGATTATGGTCAAGAAGAAATCAAAAAACAAATAGTAATCCCAGATGATCCCTTACATAACATCTTGCTTTAACAGTAAAACTACCAAATTATAGAACAGGAATTAGGGTTCGCTCCTTGCTCAAAGGGGTGGCCCTCTCGGTGACGTGTTGTCACATGCAGGCTGCAGCCAATGAGCTCTGCTCGTTAGCAGCTGCAGACTTTACATTTCATTAGAATGGCCATCCGAATATTGATGAGTCGCAAACCGCAGTAGCTCATCGACTGCAGCCCACTAGTGATGAGCGAGTATACTCGTTGCTCGGGTGTTCCCGATCATGCTCGGTGTCCTCCGAGTATTTGGGCGTGCTTGGAGATTTAGTTTTTTGTCACCGCAGCTGCATGATTTGCTGCTGCTAGACAGCCTGAATACATGTGGGGATTGCCTGTTTGTTAGGAAATCCTCACATGTATTCAGGCTGTCTAGCAGCCGCAAATCATGCAGCTGTGGCGACAAAAACGAAATTTCCGAGCACGCCCAAATACTCGGAGGACACCCGAGTATGTTCTGGAAAACCCGAGCAACGAGTATACTCGCTCATCACTACAGCCCACACTTGCGGGAATAGCAGCGCCAAAATCACTGGAACAGTGCAGGAGAGAAGTATACATTGTTTTTATTTTAATTAGGGTCCTGATTTGATTAAAATGAAGTTGTCCAATAGTGAACAATCCCTTTAAAAGATGACAGTATGGAGTAAAAGACCCTAGTGGTGGAGCCAACGCAAAAACTCGGCGGCTGTGCCGGAGTCTAAAGGGTATGCCACACTAAGCGAGATCGTAAGCGAGATCGCTAACGAGATCGCTACGGCGTCACCATTTATGACGCAGTAGCGATCTCGTTAGCGACTTAGCTGTGTGTGACATGTAGCAGCGATGTGGCCCCTGCTGAGATGTCGTTGATCGCTCATGAACGTTCTGAGCCGTTTTTTGGTCGTTGGTGTCCCGCTAGTAAGCCTGAATCGCTGAGTGTGACACCCTTTATAAACAACTTCACCAGCATCGCAGGTGGGACTAGGTTTTCTCAACGACCGCAGAGGTCGTTATACAGATCGCTGATGAGTTGTGTTTGGAATCACAGATCGCTGATGAGTTGTGTTTGGAATCTAACTAGCAATCACTTAGCGATCGCACTAGCGATCTCGCCAGGTTAAGTCGTTGTCGTGATCGCTAGTGCGATCGCTAAGTGTGGCAGTGCCTTAACAGCCTTACTGCTACACTTTAAAAGAAGGAAGTACTGATCCTTAGGAAAATCTGTATGTCACAATACGTTCTTCAGACAAAGCTTCACTGTGCTTCTGGGCTTGATTCAGTCAGTAAAAGCAGAGAACCCACTGAGAAGCACTAAAGAGTTTATCGAGAAGGGTAAACAGTGAGGAAGTCGTACGTCACATTCCTTTGTATGTCTCTTAACTATAGTCTTAGGGTTCGTAAATTGTCGATGACACCATTAGATCTGCTTAAGGCTACTTAGCCAGCAAGAAATACACAGCTTGCGTATGTGACTGACCTGTAGTAACCCAACACAAGCACAGCTCTAAAGCATTACCTGCTGCTGGCTTACCAGACTGATCCTTAAACCCTGTCCTAGGGCCTTGCTGCACACTATCTCTCAGCATCACATTATGTAGGTCATTCATTTTCGCAATACAGATTCTTTAGAGATAACATTTATTAGCATTTTCACTTGTTTGCTGAAGATATTTTGTCACTTAAGTATAATTATACCCTATAGCTATACACACACTAACCACAGAGCAAGAATGAGCTCCGAACTGGAAATTCTAAGGTTAGGAGTCTTGGGTATTTCTTTTTTGCTTAAATTGTAAATCTTTATATTAAAAGTAGAATTCTGTCACTGTGTTTTATGGCTTTATAAAAAACAACAGTATGAGAAAAGCGCCTTACATTGCGATGTGCCGACAGCAAACGATCAAGCGGGTAGCGCAAAGTCCATAAGCTTTTGAGTCGTCGATCATGGCGCCTTTATTCTTTTGCTTGACAATTGTGTTTTGATGCTAAACATATAATTATAAGTCAACAGAAAAAGACAAAAAGTAAAGATATTTTATTACTTCTTTCCTTTATGTCCACAACTGCCACTGGAAGCGGCTCGACATCAATTTACTGCGGAGTTTGTCTTTCCAACATCGGATTATTACACAGTCCCTACTGTAAAGACTTTACTTCCCAAAATGCAAATCTATGGAGTACGCTGTGCAGATGTAGCGCTAGCAAAGAAAGATGTAAGATTTTACTTCTTAAAGGGAACCTGTCATGTCCACTATGGTATTACCCTGCAGATATTGGGTTAATGTATAGGCTAACATTGTTCTAAAGCTGCAGATACGGCTTTCAGTCAATGTGCTAAGGCATGCTTACAGCCGTCACTTACTATGTACTGAGCGGTGACTGAAGCAGCGCTAGCCAAATCTCTATGACTGAAAGCCAGAGGCTGCCGGGATTAATAAAATTAATTTCCTCCCAGTCGCAGGGCTTTCAGTACGGCGGCCGCACAGCTTAAGAATGCAATTAACCTGCAGAATAACCTCATATCTACAGGTTAATAATGTTTTGGGATGACAGGTTCCCTTTAAGGGTCATAATTGTGAAGACAACTCTGGACAAAACTGTAAGTAAGGATCAATAAAATCTAAAAACAATAAATACATAAATATGATGGCTCTGAATAAGCACCAACAACCCAGTATAACCAAAATACAACTTCAGAATCATACCCCATGTAAATCTACATGACAAAAATGCTCTTATTTTGAATACCTGGGCTGGACCTATGATATATGAACCCTCATCTACCAAAGCAAAAGTTAAACATGTTATCCATTGAAAAACTGTGTTGTATATTGAAATCGGTGCCAGATCTTCACTGTGAGTGTTGTAACCAAGGGACTGATTGAAGAGTGGGTTGTGGCGCCAAAGTAAATGGCAGCGAGTCACATGACTGTCTGAAGGAGACAGAAAAAGGCATTTTCTTGCCAAGAGATTATGGTACAGGAGAATAGGAGACAGCAGGTCCCTGAAAATTTACAGACAGCCATTGGACTAACTCGTGCTGAAGCAGTCCTTAACAGCAGAGAACCCCTGGGTAAATAAAGGGCTAGCGAGATAGTACAGTAAGGAGGTAAAAGAGCAGGCTGAATTTCCCACAGTGAGTGTCCCGAGCTATAGATCTGGGACTATTTTATTGGAACATCCTGAAACAGAGTGGCAGGTGGGTGATGGCTTATTGGGACTGTCAGGAGATGCCAGTGGAGTGAAACTGCCAGAGAAGTAATGGATGTGACAGTGGGCTTCATTGAGAACCAGGAAGAGAGCTGAAAGTGTGTGACCCCACTGCAATGGCACAAACCCAGGAACACCACAGACCTATGAAGCAGAAGAAGGCCTCAAACTTGTTTTTCTGAAGTTCAAGTCCTGAAACATTGTTAAGTGATACACCTCCATATTCAGTAGACCTGTTAATAAATCAGGGTGTTTTAACAATCCAGTATTTGTAAAGGTCTCACCATCAAGCCACTTTTCAAAGTCATACAGATGTTTTCCACTTATGCAAGGTAAGGTGTAGAAGACTCGGCCCTCACACACCCTGACAAGGCCCCCATGGCAGGAGCAGACAAAAGCAGGCCCTTCCAATACTGGGCACCAATGAATGTCCACCCCTGTCCCACAGGATATAGCACTAGCCTGACATTCCAATACTGTGTGTGAAGGACAACCCCCGTCCTTCCACGTCACCAATGTGATGTAACTCCACAGGCACAGCTCTCCGGCACCCCCTTTGTCTCTCAGGTCAGTAAGGGAACTAAACCTAGAGCAAATGGCCGCCGGGGAGGGTGTCCTGTTACCCACTGGGTATTCTAAGATTCGTGATCAGAGTAAAAGCATCAGCCCAAGATTAATTTTATGGTTTAATTGCCTTAAGGGCGCACTAGATAATTACAGAAATATACAGTAAGCTATACAACGGAATAACAATGGATTTGCAGTCAGAGTAAAATACAACAAAAATGGTACAAGGCTTAGAGGTATTAGCTAGAGGTCAATATTACCAGGTTGTAGGGGCATGTGGAGGCAGGGAGCTCTGCGATCCACAGGTGAAAGTCTTAGTTGCTGGACAGTCCCCCAAAACGTGTACCGCTGCTCCCTTGGCAGATCTGTCCCTTTGGTCCTTAGTCCTTCATTGTCTTGCTGCTGTGAGAATGGATCTGGTCTGCCCATAGCTCACAGTTCTTAAACCTGCTAGGTCCCTCCCCTCGGTGTCCGAGGGTGGGATGATAATCTCCACCCTTAGACCCCTGCAGAATTTATTCCCAATACCTAGCAAAGGGGTTAACTTTCTCCAGGACGATCGGATCAGGACACGAGAGGTACCAGCGGATGCAGTATGTTTTGCCTGTCGCATGGATATCAAACCTGGCTTGATTGGGTCTCGTTGGAAGGCCAATCTCTATATCTCAGACCCCCGAGCCATCACCGACTCGGGAGTTGCACCGTCAAATGCCCGAGGTCCGCCGGGTCACACAGATATTTTTATGAGAATGTACCTACAAAGATGTGCTCATAATTCATAATCTTAGAACGGAGCTTAGTGTCTGGAAACATACAATGGATGTGTTTTCAGTGTCTAGCTGGCAGGTATAATCCAATTGATGCCTCTAGCTTTGAAGTACTGTTCTGGCCTGGCCTACTTAGCATATTAACAGGTCTGGCTATTTATATTGAGCAGTAAATGAATCAGAAGAGCACATTCAGCAGCCGTCTAATCCTACTAAGGTGCAAGAAGGAGAAATTCAGGAAATCGTTTGTACCTACTGCTATGGGGATGTATAATAATTTCCTAAGGGTGGCAGAAAAATAATGACTGATGGCTGGTGTACTAATGTCAATTAACATTATCTTATATACACCTGAACTACCCACTTTTATTTATTATGTAATGTTGGTACACCTGTGCAAGATTTGTGTCCTATATTTTGAATGTACTGCTTTGTATGCCTGTCATACTGTATATTACACGGTCATAGGTATTATTATTATGTACGTAAATCCTGTCTTGAGTCGAATCTACTCAGCATACTAATAGATCTTTTCATTCACAGTGGAGGCCAACCCCTATTGTATTGAATATGCCCACAGGCCATGAGGCCAGGTTCAGTTAGCAGCCTGTGGCTCTGTGAACAGACAAAATGGAGGCTGGTATAGGCCCTATCCAAGATGGTGGCTGTTCCTTCCTCACACTGGGCACCAATAAATGTCCACTCCTATCCCACAGGATATGGCACTAGCCTGACATTCCAAAACTAGAAGCATTGAGACAATGGTCAAAACCTTTAACCGAGTTCCCCAGCTGGTTCCAAATGAGCTTCATGTCTCAACCCATGTTTACCTCCTAAAACCAGGTTCTATTTTTTTTACGTAAAATAAATGGTTCTACTACGCACAATGTAGTTGAATAAAAATTCTACACACAATTACAGTGAAAACCCTAGCTTGATTTCTAATGAGTAATCATGGAAACGCATTGTTGAGTGATGCACCACGACAGTCCATGTGATAGGTGTATTCCCATCAACCAGTCTGACTAAAATCATGGCCCTCTCTCTCACCAGAGCCACTTGCACTACAATGAAAACAAAGAAGCAACAAGGAAATGAAAACACAAAACAAAAAAAAGGATCTGTGCTAAAAAAAACAAAGCAGATGTTTATCAGAAGTTTCTAAATGTATGGGTTATACTTGAACAGTTAAAACTGGTATGCATCAAACGTGTGGCGAATTGTACATGGCGTGAAGCTAGCACAACTTATTTCAGCGATTCTTTAAGGTGAACTCCAGCTGACATACAAAGTTCATCTGTTCTATTACATAAATGTACAGTACATGAGGCTTCCCAACAGTTTTATTACTTTACAACCACTATATTTAGACGTTATCTTTTATATGCTTGCTATGCGAGTCCTGCCTCACTTGACTTGGCTGTAACTCCTTGGCTTTGCTGATCAAGAGGAGTCATTCATCAAGCCCCTTTATCTATTCCTGCCTACAAGCTGACTAGTAGCAGTGTGGAGCAACATTGCAATTGTCCCTCGACAAGTCATCATTAAAAGTGGTGGTACTAGAAAGCCTGTTATAAATACCTATCTTTAATCTCAACCAATTTTGTAATTAGCTTAATTATTAATATCCTTACACTTCTCCCTATCCTGCTATTTCCTACATGTGCTTTTTTTTACTTTACTTCCTGTTTAAGGAGAGGAGTCTCAAACAGGATGTCAGGAGAGGCTGGGGCTGTGCTCACTTCTCTGCAGCATCTATCGCCCCTTCTGAAACAGGAGGGCACTGGTGTGTTCAATTACCACAGTTTATATCACCACCATTCCCTGATGATATCCTGGTTTAGTAGAGGTGATTGGTAAGTGACCACAGCTTCAGTCGCTGTGGTCGTCACAGTCACTTCTTCTAACACCGCAGTTGTTTTCCTGGAAAAAAATGATTAGGCTAAGTTCACACGTTGCGGAATTGCCGCAGAAATTTCCGCGGCAATCCCGCACTTCTCTGCCGCGGGAAATAAGCATTTTTTTTGGTATGTATATTCCCGCCAGAAACTAGCATTTTGCAAGCGTAATTAGCTTGCAGAATGCTAGCGTTTTCCAAGCAATCTGTAGCATGGCTTGGAAAACTGATTGACAGGTTGGTCACACGAGTCACACATAGTGCTTGACACGTGTGACCAACTTTTTACTATTGATGCCGCCTATGCCGCATCAATAGTAAAAAGATCTAATGTAAAAATAATAAAAAAAATAATAAATCGTGATATTCTCACCTTCCGGCAGCCCCCGCAGCTTTCCCGCCTCTCAGCGACGCTCCCGGCCAATCCATTCCCAAGGATGCATTGCGAGAGTCACCCCAGATGACGTAGCATCACGCGAGACCACTACGTCATCTGGGGTGATTCTCGCAATGCATTACTGGGAACGGGATTGGCCGGGAGCGTCGCTGAGAGGCGGGAAAGCTGCGGGGGCCGCCGGAAGGTGAGAATATCACTATTTTTTATTTTATTGTTTTACCAGGGATATGGTACCCAGGGCCTGGAGGAGGTCTCCTCTCCTCCAGACCCTGGGTACCATCCGCACATGAACCGCTTACATTGCGCATGGTGGGCATAGCCACATGCGGAAAGTAAGCGGTTCAATGCATTCCTATGGCGGCGGAATCGCCGCGATTATGCAAAATTAATGAACATGTTGCTTTTTTTTCCACGAAGCGTTTTTTTCACAGAAAAAAACGCTGCATGTGCACAAAAATTGCAGAATCCATTTAAATGAATAGGATGCTTAATGCTTGCGTTTTTTTCGCGTTTTTGCCGGGGAAAAAACGCGAAAATTCCTGACGTGTGCACATAGCCTCAGGGTACGGTAATAGAAGCTGTGGGGAGGCGCTGTAATCATTCATCCTGCTTCCATCATCGGCCTCAAATGAATCGTTTTCAGGAAGCTGTGCTGGTGTTACTCAAACTGCTGAAAAAAAAAGTTGCACGTTTTGCAAAATGGCACAAAAATGGTACAAATACAATGGTACGGAAAGTATTGAGACCCCTTGAAATTTTTCACTCTGTTTCATTGCAGCCATTTGGTAAATTTAAAAAAGTTCATTTTTTTCTCATTAATGTACACTCTGCACCCCATCTTGACTGAAAAAAAACAGAAATGTAGAAATTTTTGTAAATTTATGAAAAAAGAAAAACTGAAATATCATATGGCCTTAAGTATTCAGACCCTTTGCTCAGTATTGAGTAGAAGCACCCTTTTGAGCTAGTACAGCCATGAGTCTTCTAGGGAATGATGCATTCACACCTGGATTTGAGGATCCTCTGTCATTCTTCCTTGCAGATCCTCTCCAGTTCCGTCAGGTTGGATGGTGAACGTCGGTGGACAGCCATTTTCAGGTCTCTCCAGAGATGCTCAATTGGGTTTAGGTCAGGGCTCTGGCTGGACCAGTCAAGAATGGTCACAAAGTTGTTCTGAAGCCACTCCTTTGTTATTTTAGCTGTGAGCTTAGGGTCATTGTCTTGGAAGGTGAACCTTCGGCCAGGTCTGAGGTCCAGAGCACTCTGGAAGAGGTTTTCATCCAGGATATCTCTGTACTTGGCCAAATTCAGCACAGTGGCTCAGTGGTTAGCACTGCAGCCTTGGAGTCCTGGGTTCAAGTCCCACCAAGGACAACATCTGCAAGATGTCTGTATGTTCTCCCCGTGTTTGCATGGGTTTCCTCAAGGGTTCTCCGGTTTCCTCCCACACTCCAAAGACATACTGATAGGGAATTTAGATTGTGAGCCCCATCGGGGACAGCAATGATAATGTGTGCAAACTGTAAAGCACTGCGGAATATTTCCTTCCATTACAACCAGTCGTCCTGTCCCTGCGGCTGAAAAACACCCCCATATCATGATGTTGCCACCACGTTTCACTGTTGAGTTTGTATTGGGCAGGTGATGAGCAGTGCCTGGTTTTCTCCACACATATGAACGACTTCACCAGAGTCGCAGGTGGGACTAGGTTTTCCCAACGACCGCAGAGGTCGTTATACAGATCGCTGATGTGTTGTTTTTGGAATCACAGATCGCTGATGAGTTGTTTGGAATCTTAATAGCTAAGTCGCTAACGAGATCACTACTGCGTCATAAATGGTGACGCAAGTAGCGATCTCGCTTAGTGTGGCATACCCTTAAGTCTGGGAGTCCTTCATGTGTTTTTTAGCAAACTATGCGGGCTTTCATATGTCTGGCCCTGAGGAGAGGCTTCCGTCGGGCCACTCTGCCATAAAAGCACGAATGGTGGAGAGCTGCAGTGATAGTTGACTTTGTGGAACTTTCTCCCATCTCCCTGCTGCATATGTATAGCTCAGCCTCAGTGATCTTGGGGTTCTTCTTTACCTCTCTCACCATGGCTCTTCTCCCATGATTTCTCAGTTTGGCTTGACGGCCAGGTCTAGGAAGACTTCTGGTGGGCCCAAACTTCTTCCATTTAAGTATTATGGAGACCACTGTGCTCTTAGTAACCTTGAGTACTGCAGAAATTCTTTTGTAACCTTGGCCAGATCTGTGCCTTGCCACAATTCTGTCTATGAGCACTTCGGCCAGTTCCTTTGACCTCATGATTCTCATTCGGTCTGACATGCACTGTGAGCTGTGAGGTCTTATATAGAAAGGTGTGCCTTTACAAATCAAATCCTATCAGTTTAATTAAACAAAGCTGGACTACAATGAAGGAGTAGAACCATCTCAAGGAGGATCATAAGGAAATGGACAGCAAGTGACTTAAATATGAGTGTCTGAGCAAAGGGTTGAATACTTATGACCATGTGAAATTTCAGTTTTTCTTTTTTAATAAATTTGAAAAAATTTCTACATTTCTGTTTTTTTCAGTCATGATGGGGTGCAGAGTGTACATTAATGAGAAAAAAAAAACTTTTCTGAATTTACCAAATGGCCACAATGAAACAAAGAGTGAAAAATTTAAAGGGGTCTGAATACTTTCCGTACCCACTGTATGTACTCAAAACTACTTTAAGGGTAGTCTTAAGGCCCCGTCTCACACAGCGATACACCAGCGATTCCGACAACGATCAGGATCGCTGGTGTGTCGCTACATGATCGCTGCTGAGCTGCCAAATAGGCAGCTCAGGTAGCGATCAGGACAGCGACACTGTGGGTAACGTCGCCTAGTTACCCGCAGTGTACGTTGGATACCAGCGCACTGATGCAGGGAGCTGGTAACCAAGGTACACGTCGGGTTTCCAGTCGCTGCGCGGTGGAAACCCGATGTGTACCTTGGTTACCAGGAGATCGCTGGTCTCCTGCCTGTCACACGCAGCGATGCGTGCTGGCCAGCAGGAGACCAGCGATCAAAAAAAAGTCCTGGCATTTCTGACACGACCAGCGATTCACAGCAGGGGCCTGATCGCTGGTACGTGTCAGACATAGCGAGATCACTGCTGAGATCGCTGTTTAGCAGCGATCTCGCTATGTGAGACGGGGCCCTTAAGCAGAGTTGTGCCAAATGTGGAGACTTTTTAAAAAGTTGCAATTGATCAATCGACTGAAAACATCTGGACTCACTAAACTCACAGCGTCCACAAAGCGAAAAACAAACAAAAAAAAAACCAACACCACAACTTTTGTGAGCACATATAAATTAGACTTAAAAAAAGGCAAAATAGAATATTGAATTGGATGTTCTAATGCTGAGCTGCTGTCAGTCAGGGCCAGGGGCACGGTTACAGCCACCACTCACTATGCACTGAGCAGTGACTTAATCCCCGATGACCATACCCCTATGACTGAAAGCCGGAAGCTGCCGGGCTTTATTGTCCATTTCCTCCCGGCTGCAGGGCTCTCAGAGCGGAGCTGGGTAGCTTCAGAATGCCATTAACCTTAAGATTAACCCCATATTTGCAGGTTAACAGCGTTTTTTACATGACAGATGCAACTGTTATGTTTTGCTACAAGCACTAAGGAAAGAAGGGATATCTGTCCCTACGATAGAACTAAGCTAGATCCCTATGATGTAACGGGGAACCTGATCCTGTGATCAGACCCGCTAAAGTCCTCAGCTAGTCTGTACGAAGACCTATAGATGCGAGGGAGGGATCCCTACAAGAACTAGGGACTGGGAGAAAGATGGACACCTCCTAACAGAAGTTGTAGCAGTAAAAGACAAACAAACAACATAGAACATAGAAGTCTGAAGACCAAGCATAACTGACTGAGTAAGGTAACAAAGCACCTGGCTAGCTTAAGAGTAGAAATTACAATGAAGTCCAGCAAAGCCAGAAGGGAGGAGCAGGATTAAATAGGCCACAAAGGTAAAGTGACCAGCAAGATCGAAAAAACCTAACAGGAGAGTTCTAACAGTACCCCCCCTTCTAAGAGGATCCTCCAGATCCCCTAGGCCCCGGCTTACCCGGAAACCTCTTGTGAAACGCTCTGACAAGTCTGGACGCAGAAACATCATCAGCCCTCACCCATGAGTTATCCTCGGGTCCAAAACCCTTCCAAGCGACGAGATACTGCAAACTCCCTCTATACCGTCTAGAATTTGGATGCGGGAAATTTCATATTCCCCGTCCTCCACCACCTGGGGAACAGTGGCAGAGGCGTCTCCATTCGACACATCAGCTCTTTTCAACAGAGAAACATGAAACACCGGATTAATCTTCCAGGAGGTAGGAACCTCCAACCTAACAGCAGATTGGTTAACAACCTGAAGCACCTTAAAGGGCCCTACAAACTTGGGACCCAATTTTTTAGAAGGAATCCTCAACCGCAGATTCTTAGAGGACAACCAAACCATGTCACCAATAGCAAACAAAACCTCTTGCCGTTTCCTATCAAAGTACCTTTTAGATTTTCTGTTAGCCTCCTGAAGATTACCACGCACATCCGTCCAAACTCTCTCCAAATCACCGGAAAAATTCTCCTCTTCAGGCACGGCCGATACCAATTTGGAGAATGACCCAAACGACGGATGTCTCCCAGTACAACAAAAAAGACGAACGACCAGCAGAAGAGGATGTTTGGTTGTTAAGAGCAAATACAGCAAGTGGCAGAAATTCAGACCACCCCTCTTGATTGTCTGCCACAAAACAACGCAAGAACTGCTCAACATCCTGGTTTTTCCTTTCTGTCTGGCCATTAGACGCAGGATGATATACGGATGAAAACGACAAATGAACTCCCAACCTATCACAAAAGGCGCGCCAAAAACGAGCCACGAACTGAGGTCCCCAATCAGAAACAATGTCAGTAGGAACTCCATGTAGTCTGACAATTTCCTTGACAAAGGCCTTAGCGCAGGGCAATTTGATGAAAGGAACCGACACATCTTGCTAAAACGGTCCACGACCACCCAGATGACAGTGAAACCCTCAGAGGGGGAAGGTCAGTAATAAAGTCCATAGCCAAATGTGTCCAAGGTGCACTAGGAACCTCCAGAGGGCAAAGCAACCCCGCAGCAGGAGTATGTGAAGACTTAGATCTAGCACACACAGTGCATTGACGCACCCACTTAATGACTTCCTTCTGCCATCCAGGCCACCAAAAACTGCGACCCAAAAGTCTCTTGGTCTCAGAGATTCCAGGATGACCTGCCAACCGAGACTCATGACACTCAACAAGCAAATCTCTCCTAAAGGTCCCAGGCACAAACTACCTCCCATGGGGAGTGTTAGATGGGGCATTCTCCTGTGCTTTAAGAATCTCATCTTCCAACACAGAGTCCAAAGCAGCAATCACAACCCCTTCTTGTAAAATGTTCTCCTCCTCCTCAGCACCGACCATGGGAGAAAAGCTGCGAGACAAAGCATCGGCTTTAACATTCTTAGTACCTGGGATGTAAGTAACGGAAAAATTAAACCGCGAGAAAAACAGTGCCCACCTAGCCTGACGGACATTCAAGCGTTTGGCAGCATCAAGATAGATCAGATTTTTATGATCAGTGAAAACCTGAACGGGAAATTCAGCACCTTCCAAGAGATTACGCCAGTGTTCAAATGCGAGTTTAATCGCCAACAATTCTCGATTACCAATATCGTAATTCAGTTCAGTCTCAGAAAATTTTTTTGAAAAAAAGGCACAGGGATGTACTCCATCCCTGTTTTCCTGAGACAACACCGCGCCGACCCCCACAGAAGAAGCATCAACCTCAACCAAAAACGGTTTAGTCACATCAGGCTGCATAAGGATGGGAGCAGAGCTGAACCTCTCCTTTAGAAACACAAAAGCTTCAATGGCCTCAGTAGTCCACTGAACCGCATTAGCACCTTTCCTGGTGAGATCGGTCAGTGGTTTGACAATAATAGAAAAATTTTGAATGAATTTTCTATAATAATTGGCGAAACCCAAAAACCTCTGTAACGATTTCAAACCAATAGGCCTAGGCCATTCCTGCACAGCTTGAACTTTCACCAGGTCCATCTCAAAACCTTCGCTGGAGATAATGTAGCCCAAAAAACTAATTCTCTGTACAGCGAACTCACATTTCTCTAGCTTAGCAAAAAGCGAATTGTCCATTAATAACTGTAATACCTCACGTACGCTCCGCCAATGAGACTCCAGATCCGGCGAATAAATCAAAATGTCATCCAAATACACAAACACATTTTTGCCGATCAAAGGTCTAAGGATGTCATTAATAAGATTCTGAAAAAATGCAGGAGCATTGGTAAGACCAAAAGGCATAACCAGATTCTCAAAATGACCCACAGGAGAGTTAAAAGCAGTCTTCCATTCGTCACCCTCCTTCATGCGCAACAAATTGTATGCCCCCGAAGATTAATTTTAGAGAACCACTTGGCCCCCACTAACTGGTTAAACAAATCAGGAATCAATGGCAGTGGGTAAGGATTGCGTACAGGAATTTTATTAATCTCACGAAAGTCCAGACAAGGACGTAAGCCGCCGTCCTTTTTTTTAACAAAAAAAAAATCCAACAGGAGACTTGGAAGGCCTAATGTGACCGGCGGCCAAGCTTGTCTGTATGTATTCCTCCAAAGCCTTTCTCTCAGGAATAGTAAGATTAAATAAACGACTTTTGGGAAGAGTCGCTCCAGGGACAAATTCAATAGTACAATTATAGTCTCTATGGGGAGGTAAAATCTGCGATTCCTTCTCAGAAAAAACTTTCCAAAAATCCTGAATAGGTACAGGTAATTCCCCTTTATCCACAGCAGCAATACGCCAGTTACAACACTTGTCATAACACTTAGGGCTCCAGGACTTAATTTCATTGGTAGACTAATCCAGTACAGGATTGTGCAATTTTAACCAGGGTAACCCCAAAACCACCGGAGAAGGCAAATTATTCAATACTACCAAATCCAAATTCTCTTGGTGAACACAATTAATAGTGAGGGGAAATTCACAGACCTTGTGAGTATCATTCTTCAAGGGAGAGCCATCAACAGAAGCCACGGCATTAGGGGATGACAAAGGTTTGGGTTTTAATTTAAGTTTCTCCAAGAATCCCCCATCAATCACATTCAGAGTAGAACCGCAATCGACAAATACCCGAAATTCCATTAATTCTTCCTGAGCAGCAGTAGTGGCAGAAAGAAAGACACCCTTAGTGTTTAAACAGGCTATATGGGCGGAACTGACCTCTTTTTTTTTTTCTTTGTTCATACGAAGCACACAGTTCTTAATGAAATGGTCAGATTTGCCGCAATAAAAGCACAAACCTTCAGAAAACCTGCGGTCTTTTTCCTGAGAGCGAGGTGCCATCGCTCCAATCTCCATCGGCTCTCCAATGTCAGTACAGACCCTCTCAAGACTTGGAGCTGACATGGCAGAGGATTTACTCTCATTAACCCTTGCACGCAGTCTCTTATCCACCCGTATAGCTAATTGCATAGCCTCCTGCAAGTTACCAGGCACATGATAAGCAATCAGCAAATCTTTAACCCTTTCACCTAGCCCTGCAAGAAACAAACTTTTCAAAGCTGAATCGTTCCACCCCACCTGAGTAGACCACTGACGGAAGTGAGTACAATATTTTTCCACATTACCTGATCCCTGCCTCAAACGTCTCAATTCTGTCTCAGCTGAAGAGACACGATCAGGATCATCATACAATAACCCCAAAGCAGAAAAAAAAACTATCCACTGATCTAAAGCATGGATCACTAGGTTGTAGAGAAAAGGCCCATTCCTGAGGTTCTTTGCGCAAAAGTGACATTATAAACCCTATGCGCTGTGATTCATCACCAGAGGATCTGGGTCTCAAACGAAAATACAACAAGCAAGCATTTTTAAAAGAAAAAAATCTTGTTGTTCACACAAAAAATAAATCAGGCAAACGTACCTTTGGCTCCACGAAATGTGCTCCAGAACAGCTACTCACGTGTTGCTGGAGCCCGGCCACGTCCAGAGAGAGTCCCTGCAGGCGTTGAGCCAAGACCTGAACCGACACCATGATGGAAACTGGAAATCTTTCCTTAGAGATATTTTTGGGCTGGACTTACTGTTATGTTCTGCTACAAGCACTAAGGAAAGAAGGGATATCTGTCCCTACGATAGAACTAAGCTAGATCCCTACGATGTAATGGGGAACCTGATCCTGCAATCAGACCCACTAAAGTCCTCAGCTTGTCTGTACGAAGACCTATAGATGCGAGGGAGGGATCCCTACAAGAACTAGGGACTGGGAGAAAGATGGACACCTCCTAACAGAAGTTGTAGCAGTAAAAGACAAACAAACAACATAGAACATAGAGGTCCGAAGACCAAACAAAACTGACTGAGTAAAGTAACAAAGCACCTGGCTAGCTTAAGAGTAGAAATTACAATGAAGTCCATCAAAGCCATAAGGGCGGAGCAGGATTAAATAGGCAAAAAAGGTCATGTGACCAGCAAGATAGAAAAAACCTAACAGGAGAGTTCTAACAGGAACAAGTTGAGTTACTTTGCTAATACTTTGCTGTTTTCTTTCTGCACTCCAGTTATTTAATGTCGTTTTTCACCATAATATTTACCTGCATCCAAAATTGTGCTGGATGCCCTTGGAAATAGACAACAGTTTAACTTATAAGTGAACCTGACAGCTTAACTGTATAACTGTAGATAGATACACCTGAACATACATATGCCGATATCTCAAAATACATAATATATGATGTCCTATGGAAGAAAACATTCTGGAGCCTAAACAGTCCTTCCTAGAGATACTACATGGTGCTAGAGTGTCAGGAAACTTCTCTGAAAATCCAAGGGAACTATCTTTGTGGTATACGGAGTCTGCAGGATTTCCAGGCCATTAGGGTAGAGATAACTGCAATTTCACTGAATACCAATCTTGTGATTCTTATCAGGAGTTTTTACAGCCAGTATATCAATTCAAATGAACAAGTTGTAGCAGCCGACATGTCCGAGCATGTCACTATGTTGTATAACTCAGTGCTTGCACTAATAAGACAAAAAAGATTTTCTGAAAACATTGGGACAATGAAACACGGATTTTGGTAAGAACTTACCTGTAAAATCCTTTTCAGCGAAGAAGGAAGGGAGACACACTAGTCATTACTAGTGGGTAGGCGGAGCCCACATAGGATAGAAACACCTCAGATTAAAAAAGTGTTGACCGGCCCCTCCAGCATATAGGGCTCCTCCTACTCCAGCTCTCCAGTCGTACCCAAGCTAAGGAAGAGTAAATATCACCAGCGGAGCAACATAACCCCTTCTGAAGGATTTCAGAGAGAAAAACAAGGAGACAGGTTATGCATATAACAGAAAAAAACACACAGTCTCAGGTACTACTCACTGAACCTGACCACTGCGATGAGCTGGCGATGCTGGAACAGAGCCTTAGCGCGCCGACCTCAGCCCAGATAATCGCTATCAGAGAAGGGTCACGCCGCATCTGAAAACACAACAACACACTTCTGCCATGGGAGGGATGTGTGTCTCCCTTCCTTCTTCACTGAAAAGGATTTTACAGGTAAGTTCTTACCAAAATCCGTGTTTCAGCAGCAGATGAAGGAAGGGAGACACACTAGTCATTACTAGTGGGACGTCCCAAAGCAGTCCAAAAATAAGGGTGGGCAAAAAAACCAAAAAAGGCAGATACCCAACAACCTAAATAAATGCGCAACTAGCGCTAACTACAAGTTCACAAGAACTTTAAACTACAGCCGCCTGCAGGACCCTACATCCTAAGGCCGCATCAGCGGAAGCACTGACGTCCACCTTATAAAATTTTGTAAATGTGTGGACGGAGCGCCAGGTCGCCGCCCGGCAGAGCTGAGCTGCCGAGGCTCCTTGATGAAAAGCCCACGATGAACCCACAGCCCTTGTGGAGTGAGCTCGAATCTTAATCGGGCAAGGTTCGCCCTTAAGTCGGTAAGCCTCTAAAATGGCCGACCGAATCCAACGAGCTATAGAATCCTTGGAAGCTCGTTGCCCACGTCGACGACCTGCTGGAATCACAAACAGAGAATCTGACTTCCGAAAACTTTGAGTAATAGACAAATAGAACTTCAAAGCCCGCACCAAATCCAATGTGTGCAAGGCCCGTTCCTTCGCATTCCTTGGCTCCGGACAGAGCGAGGGCAACACAATATCCTGGTTAACATGAAACTGTGACACCACTTTAGGTAGAAAGTCGCCCCGTGTGCGAAGCACTACGCGATCTGGGAGAAACTCCAGAAAAGGAGGCGAGCAAGAAAGAGCCGCCAACTCAGAAACCCTTCTCAAAGAAGTGACCGCCACTAGGAAGGCAACCTTCCAAGAGAGAAAGGAAAGATTAACAGAGTCCATAGGCTCAAAAGGTCCATGTTGAAGAGCCTCCAAGACAAGATTGAGCCGCCAAGGAGACACAGGCGCCTTCCGCGGCGGAAATTGACGGTTTACCCCGCGAAAAAAGGAACGTACGTCCCTACGCGAAGCGATAGTCTTCCGAAACAGCAAGGACAGAGCAGAAACCTGTCTTTCAGAGTGCTAACTGCCAAACCCTTGTCCAGTCCATACTGCAAAAAGGCCAACAAATTGGGAATGGAAAAAATCCTCGGGTTCCTAGAAGAACCCGAACACCACGAGAAGAAGGCTTCCCAAGTCTTGTGATAAATCCTAGTAGTAGCCGGACCTCTGGCAGCTCGCAGAAAGGCAATGACCTCGGCTGAAAAACCTTGACGGGTCAAGATTTCGGTCTCAAGAGCCACGCCGTCAAACGTAGAGACTTCAGGTCCGGGTGACGAACGGGCCCTTGGGTTAACAGGTCCGGGCGAAGAGGAAGTGGAAGTGGAGGCGCTGCCAGAAGCGACACCAGTGTCGAGAACCACGTCCTCCTCGGCCAATCTGGGGCTATCACCATAGCCGGGACTCTCTCCAGTCTGATCCGACGCAACACCAGAGGAAGTAAGGATATCGGCGGGAACACATAGATTAGCTCGAATTGGTCCCAAGGAGCCACCAGAGCATCCACTGCCACAGCGTTCGAGTCCTTGTACCTGGACATGAATGTCGGTAACTTGGCATTGAACCTGGATGCCATCAAATCCACTTGGGGAGTTCCCCAACGGGAGCACAGCAGTGCAAAAATTTTCGGGTGAAGACTCCATTCTCCGGGATCCATCTTTTCGCGACTGAGGAAGTCCGCTGTGATATTCTGAACTCCTGGAATGTGAATCGCAGAGATGGCTGGCACTCTGGCCCTCGGCCCATACCAGAATTGAGACACTTCCATCATGAGCCTGAAGCTCCTCGTCCCACCTTGATGGTTGATATACGCGACCGCCGTCGCGTTGTCTGTCTGCACTCGGACTGGTAGACCGCTTAAAGGGACCGTCCAGTGTTGGAGGCAAAGGAAAACTGCCCTCAATTCCAGGATGTTGATCGGCAGGACAGATTCTTCCAAGACCATACTCCCTGAATCCAGAGATCGTTCCAGACACCCCCCCAGCCCGTGAGGCTGGCATCGGTGGTTATGATCGACCACCTCGGAGGAAGGAAGGACTTCCCCGGGGATAACGCTTCCGGACGTAACCACCATTCTAGAGACTCTCTCACCTGTGGGAGATGATGACACTGCAATCCAGTGAAAACTGTGATCGATCCCAACGGTTCAAGATGAACATTTGGAGAGCCCTGGAATGAAATTGGGCAAACGGAATTGCTTCATTGACGCCACCATCAAACCCAGAAGGCGCATACACCTTCGAAGGGACATTGCTGTCGCAGACTTCATGACCTGTACATGACGAAGAAGACTCGCTTGCTTGTCTGGAGGCAGAGACACCACTGCTCGTATCGTGTCGAAATGCATTCCCAAAAACAGGATTGACTGCGATGGTTCCAGAGACGACTTCTCCCAATTGACCAGCCACCCGAAGTCCTCCAGGAGCTGAAGGGATAGATTGCGAGCCGTCACCGCCTCCTCCTTTGAGGACGCCAGAATCAAAAGGTCGTCCAGATAGGGAAGAATCGTAACCCCCTGTCTTCGCAGAATCGCCATAAGAGGAGCCAGAATTTTTGTAAAAACTCTGGGTGCTGAGGCCAACCCGAATGGCAGAGCCACAAACTGGTAATGGTCCTGGCCTATGGTAAAACCAAGGAAGCGTTGGTGGGCCCTTCCGATGGGGACATGCAAATAAGCGTCGCGAATGTCGATTGACACCAAAAAATCGTTCTGCGACAAGGCCGCCACAACGGAGCGAAGTGACTCCATGCAGAATTTCCGGGAGCGGACATGCCGATTCAATCTTTTGAGATCTAGAATGGGGCGAAATTTGTCCTCCTTCTTGGGGACCACAAAGAGGTTGGAATAAAACCCTCTTCCCCGGTCCTCCAGTGGAACTGGTACCACCACACCGTTCTGTAGAAGGGAATCGACCTCCCGCAGTAGAGCGGCATATAGCTCGGGCTCTGACGGAATGCGGGATTGGCAAAAACTGTCCGGGGGTCGAGAAAGAAACTCTATGAAATAGCCTGCCGACACAACCCGCGTCACCCAGACGTCCGACACGCGGGAAGCCCAAATCGGTTCGAATTGGAGCAGGCGACCTCCCACTCGAGAGCCCTCGAGTGAGGCCCTGGCGTCAGTCCGCCTTAGCGGGCTTTTTGTCAGCTTCCCGCTTGTCTTGGCGGAAGCTCTGTTTCCAGGAAGTGCGGGATTTCTGAACATTCTTTTTTCCCGAAAAAGAGGGACGCCCCGATCCCAAGAGGGCTGACCGAACCGTCCCCTGGACCGAAAGGACCGCCGACTAGTACCGGCACTATGCCTGCCAGCCGCAGAAGACACAGTCTTCGCTGCGGTAAAGCCGTTTCTTTTGCCTTTGCCTTGGCAATCAGCTCCGTGAGGTCAGATCCAAATAGCTGACCACCCTTGTAAGCTAAAGAAAGCAAACCTTGCTCCGGTCCACTGTCTAAGCCACAGAGCTCTCCTGACTGTGATCGCCGAGGATTGTGCCCTGGACAGCAGTGAGGCAGTATCCAAACCTGCATCACTGCCATATCGTGCTGCATCCTCCAATGACTTGAAAAGCCCCTCTACCTCGGATAGTGGGGATCCATCTTGCCACGCCGTCCGTAGACGGTCTAACCAGCTCAGGGAAGCTTTACAAGCACACATGGATCCTAGCACTGCTCTGAATTCATGACCCGCGGCCTCGTAGATGGATTTCGCTGCCATCTCCGTTTTTCTGTCCAGCGGATCCTGCAGACTCGCCTTCCCTTTAACAGGAAGCAATGAGGATTTGCTAAGCTGGGATAAAGGGACATCCACTTCAGGAGAAGGAATCCAATTATCAATCAACTCCGTCGTACACGGATATAGCGTCTCAAAAAACCGTGTCCCCTGAAAACGTTTATCTGGACACAGGCGTTCCTTCTCCACTGCCTCATTAAGTTCATCCAGAGATGGTAAGGCTGATCGCGACCTATGCGACTCCTGAAACATCCGGGCCGACTTACCAGGACGTCTAGTCACCTCCTCCGGTAACTGTAACGCCTCCCTCATGGCTCCAATAAAAGCCTCTGTACGGCTCAAAAGAGAGGCAGAGTGTCCCTGCCGATCCTCCTTATCCGAATCGGACACCTCCCCATTCGAGCTTGAAGGGGAACCCTCCATGCCCGAAATCTCCGAGTCGCTAAGCGGGGAAGAAGGCATCGGCCTGTGTCGCTTCCTACCATGAGAGGATCTAGCTGACACCCAATAACCTAGAAGGTCAGAAAGGCCATTAATAGAACGAGTGAGGGCTTCCATTTTGTCATCACTGACACCTCCGACCGCTGCGCTTGATGCCGTCGAGGTCTGTGTGTCAGATACGCGAGACTGATCCTGTAGCGGATCTGGGAGACGGTCCGCACCTCCTGGACCCTGATCCGACATGCCCTCACACAGTATATGACAGGTCAAAAACCTGTCAGCAACTAGAACAGTGTGGTTTTCAAAGGCAAAATGTACGCTGAAGGGTTAAGCTCTTAAAGAGAGAGCTACCCCAGCTGTCTCCCAATAAAGGGTTAACCGCCAAAGAAGGGGTTAATGTCGCAGACTCCCCACAACCCTTGTATAATGAAAGGGTGTGCGAGCCCCAGGTGCCTCTTATGAGGTAACAGCTGCAGGACAGAGTTTCAAAGGTATGCCACACTAAACAAGAACGCCAACGAGATCGCTAACATATTGAACTGAATTGTACATCGCAATGACCGCTAAAGTCGCTAAGGAGATCGCTAACCACTTATGCGTCGTCAATGAGATCGCCCACTGTGGCAGCTACTAGCGACATTAAAGACGATCACAAAAAACAAATGATCGCAAAGTTAAGCGACGCTATTGTGATCGCAGCGGGAGCGTTCCGTGTGACAGTACCTCCTGCGCTGTGAGTGTGAGGGGTTCAAGCTTCTGCCCTGACAGGTAGAAGCGACTCACCCAGCTGGCCGCGGTGTAGTGTCTTCCTTTCGGTCGGTCGGGGGGAGTGGAGAGTGAGGAGCCCGAGAAGGCCTTCAGTAATGGCCGCCGCGCTAGAGGAGAGAGACCGGAAGAGAAAAAAGGCAGAGAAGCCACGCCCCCCGCCGGTTTCAAAAAAAGCGCGCGACTCACTCCGCTCCCGCTCCCATGTCCTGCAGGTATCCACCTGCGGACAAAAGTACACAATCACCACACATGAATACATGTAGCAGCGGCTGCCGCAGCGGCCGCTGAAGCACTCAAAACACATTAAAATGTGGAGTACTCACCCAGCTGAGCGCCACAGGGACCCCTTAGAGATTTGTGGCGCTGTGCCCGTAGCTTCCCCCCCAGGGCGGGGAACGCAGTGACCCCAGAAGCGCGGTTTGCGTCCCCGCCAGGGAAGCAATCCTCATCCCCCAGGGCCGGCAGGGTTCTGCAGGGACCACCTTACAGGGTAATACAGATCCGCCAAGGGAGAGGTGGGGGTCCAGCAGCGCTGAGACCCCTGAGACCTCTAGACCACTGGCGGTCCAAGTCTCTGTCCGACTAAAATAAAAAAATCTTCTGAGGAGCTGCTTCCAGCAGAGACTATCCTCTGTGACCTCAAATTTTAGACTGGAGAGCTGGAGTAGGAGGAGCCCTACATGCTGGAGGGGCCGGTCAACACTTTTTTAATCTGAGGTGTTTCTATCCTATGTGGGCTCCGCCTACCCACTAGTAATGACTATTGTGTCTCCCTTCCTTCATCTGCTGCTGAAAAGCAGAATACATTGATTGGAGTTCATTTCTAGCATACGAGTTAACTGACGCTCCTAATGTAAGAAGCGGTGCCGCTTATTGAATTAGGGGAATTGAATCATCGTATTCCAGCGAGTCCTCATTAAAGGGAATCAGTCATTAGGATCAACTCTCCTTAGCTGTATATATGGGCTTGTAGGTCATAGAAAGTGGACTAAAATGCCTTGATATCTGAAATCAGACATCCTAATGAAGAGAAATCCACCTTTTTCTCAATATGTCAATGAGCTGTCCAGGACTATGGTCCGGACACACATCTCCCTGAGAATTTGCCTTCAGAGCTTATTTTAATGAAAGGGGCATTTCCAGTGGGAGACATGTAATGACTGACAGTCTGCTTTACTGATCCAAATGTCTCACACTGGTAAAGCCCCCTTTCATTTAAAATAAGCTCTGGAGGCAGATTCAGATCTGTGTCCGGACCATAGTGCTTAACAGCTCATTTACATATTTAGAAAACCATGGACTTCTCTGTAGAAAGACATTGGATCGCTGATATCAAGGCGCCATTTTATTCAGCTTTCTATGACCTACATGCCCATATAGATGGCTTAGGAGGGTTGATCCTACCGACAGGTTCCCCTTAAGGCTGGCATGCACAACACCAGTCTTAATGAATTAGCCCCTAGTGCAACTTTTAACATATAGTAACAAGAGCATTTTTCTATGTCAAAGTTATTCAGAGTTTCTAAGAGATAAGAGGAAACAATGAAAACAAATTGAGGGAGAAAAAAAAAAGAAAAAACAAATTCACAAAATTGTAATTGCACACTTTTATTTTCAATAGAAATTTAATATGTTGTAAACAGAATACTGCCTCTCAATATTAAATATTCTAGGATAAACAATATATCATTATTAATTTAGCCCAAGCTGAGAATATAAAATGTCCATGAGCAATATGTATGTGTATATGGCCGGCAAGAGGAAATTAGTGCATTTACCACTTACTAGCAAATTCAGACCAAACTCTAAGTCATGCTTGTGCCTTTTCAGCTGTGAATACTACCTGCAAACACGATCCAAAACAGAACAACAACATATCCATATGTATGTGATACACAATACAGCCAAGTCACAGTCAATGTTTGTTCCACATTGGCGTTGCCATGGGCCCTTGTACTGATCGCTCAACGGTTATGTATTCCTCTGGGTTGTCTACTGCTTGGTAATGGACAAGAAGATCTTGAATTGCTCGCTCTTCAATCTAAGAGACATAAGGCAAAAATATTCTGCTAGTCATTTATAGACAGGCATAATATTGTGTGTAGGCTAAAAAAGAAGAAAACAACCATACTCAAATCAAAATGTTCCTCTGCTTACCTGGATGAGTGCCAGTGGTTTCTCTCGGCTCCTAATTAAGGCAGCCTCCTGCTTCTTCTCTTCTTCCACGATCGTAGTAAAAGTCACAGGGGCCACCGAAGGCTTACTTTTACTTAAGGTTGAAAGCCACGGGCTGCAAAAGGATACAAATGTAAATCTTAAAAAGTAAGCACAGTAAAAAAAAGTACACATCAGGAATATGCCAGGCAGGAAAGAATGCTAAAGGTTTCAATAAAGCCCAAACGGGTGCCCTCTGCTTGCCTCCCACTGCTTCTTCTGCTCAAATCGGCAGTCCAAACCTCCTGTTTCCAATTAATTTTATAAAAAAAAAATAAATAAAAAACACACTAAGAAAAAAAATCACATGTAGGTCCGAAGTAATCCACCAAATCTGAAGTAGTCTAGAAAAGGATGCCTGTAAACATAAAAAGAAAGAAATAGAAACAAGAGACAGTCCCTCGTTCACCAATTTATTACCCAAAATATTTCTAGTCCGCTTTCCCCAAATCTGGTTGCGGCGACTGTGAATTACAGTAAAGTGACTATTCACAGGCGCCAGGTAGTGACGGCAATGCTCATCAGAGCCACTGTGCCTCGCTGACTGCAGCAGAAGCTAGTGACGATAATGAGCGTTGTGATGAGTACCCAGCACCTATGAATAGCAGCCATTTTACTGATAACATGGACTCAGGGAACGTGGACTACGTCGGGGCTTCGTGGGAACATTTAGGGTAATAAATTGGTGAACAAGGGAGTGTCTCTTGTTTTTATTTCTTTCTTTTAACTCCTTAACGACCGCCTATACGCCTTTTAACGGCGGCAGTTAAGGGTACTTATTCCTCAGTGCCTCTTTTTAACGGCGCTGAGAAATAAGGGTATAGCATCCCTCAGCGTCGGAAAATAGAGAACATTATTCAGGTTGGTTTTTACCGTCCACAGTGTTGTGATCGCAGTTATTCACAGAATAATGGCAACCGCAAAAAAAAAAATCCAATTTTCCATTTATTTCTCTCTTCTCTGATATGATCAAGACCAGAGGAGAGAGAAATTGTGTCCCCCGAGACCCCCGGTACCTCTTGTGTCCCTTGACTCCCTGGCTCTGTCCTCCGGCATCTTCTTCGGAGAAGAAAATGGTGGGCGCATGTGCAAGTGTGCCCACCGAGATCTGCCGGCCAGCAACCGGCAACAATAGGAAATTTTTTCCTATTGGTTAATTTTGATCACTATGACAGTAACTCAAACCCCCTTTATCACCCCCTTAGTTAGGTAAAAATAATAAAAAAAAAAAATGTATTTTTTTTCCATTAGGGTTGGGGCTAGGGTTGAGGTTAGAGCTAGGGTTGGGGCTAGGGTTGTGTTGGGGTTACAGTTGTGGTATTGTGTTGGGGATACGATTGTGTTGGGGATACTGTTGGGGTGTTTGGGGTGATGCTGGGAGTTGGGGTGACGTTGGGAGTTGGGGTTGTGGTTAGGGTCGGGATTAGGGTCAGGGGTAGGGCTGTGTTAGGGTTGGAGTTAGAATTGGGGGGTTTCCACTGTTTAGGTACATCAGGGGTCTCCAAACACGACATGGCGTCCGCCTTTGATTCCAGCCAATTTTGCGTTCAAAAAGTCAAACGGTCCTCCCTCCCTTCTGAGCCCTGACATGCGCCCAAACAGTGGCTTTCCCCCACATACGGGGTATCGGCGTAATGAGGAGAAATTGCACAACAAATTTTGTGGTACGTTTTCTTCTGATAACCTTGTGAAAATAAAAAAGTTTGGTTCCAAAGAAAATTTTTTGGGAAAAAAGTAAAATGTTCAATTTTTCCTTCCACATTGCTTTACTTCTCCTGAAGCACCTGAAGGTTTAAAAAACTTCTTGAATGTGGTTTTGAGCACCTTGAAATTCTTGAATGTGGTTTTGAGCACCTTGAGGTGATTCCTAAAAAAATGGTTTTGTAAATGTTGATGTAAAAATGAGAAATTGCTGGTCAACTTTTAACCCTTATAACTTCCTAACAAAAAAAAAATTATGTTTACAAAATTGTGCTGATGTAAAGTAGACATGAGGGAAATGTTATTAACTATTTTGTGCAATATGACTCTGATTTAAGGGCACAAAAATTAAAAGCTTGAAAATTGCTAAATGTTCAAAATTTTTGCCAATTTTTTTTTTTTATTATAAATAAATGCAAGTCATGTCGAAGAAAATTTTACCACTAACATGAAGTACAATATGTCACGAAAAAAACAGTCTCAGAATCATTGGGATCCGTTGAAGCATTCCAGAGCTATAACCTCATAAAGTGACAGTGGTAAAAATTGGTTTGGTCCCAAAAGGGTTAATGTTTTTCAGGCATCCATTTCTGGACTACTTCGGATTTGGTGGTCTTCTTCGGACCTGGATGAAACTTTTTTCTTTCTTTCATTAAATTGGTGAACGAGGGATAGCATGGGGGAGTCTTTATTCTAATAAAGTATTTTTTTTCTGTGTGCTTTTATTTTTGATTACTGGGTTAGTAATGGGGGTGTCTGATAGACACCTCTCCATTACTAAACTCAGGGCTTGATGGCAGCTGTAATTTTTGACAAATCACAGTGGTCATCAGCCTCAACTACCATTACATTGATTGCCACCACACCAGGGCAATCTGGAGGAGTCCGGAAAAGCCCCATAATTAACGCACCTAATGTGATGCGACAATTCTGGGGCAGCTGCAGGCTTGTGTTTTTAGGCTTGGAAGGGCTCAATAACCATGGATCTTTCCAGCCTGATTATATAAGTCCACAGCTGTCTGCTTTACCTTGGCTGGTTATCAAACAATAGGGGGGACCCTACGTCATTTTTTAAAATGATTTATTTACTAGGTTAAAACACCTGTGTAAACACACTTACAAAGCATATGTTTTTTTTAACTGCAGATTTTCCTCATCTAATGTAAGTCTATGAGGAAATTCAGGACAGAAGTCTGAGCGTTCCTGCAAGAGAAACTGACAAGCTGCAGCTCGGAAACCAGCACCACAGGTGATTTTATGCAGTTTTAAAAAAGAACAGTGGGCATGAGATTTCTATTAATCCCATCCACTGTGCTTGTACTGCACAATGCAGCGTTTTGGATGCAGAGAAAATATGCTGTGTCCAGAACGCTAGTATTACTGATAGTGTGCACGCAGCCTTAGGGTTTTCATAAATTTAACACTTTAAGCTTTTGTCCCACATGAGAGAGAGTTTCCAGTGTCAGCGCATGATTTGTGCTGTGTGTGTGGAGGGGGCTGGCGTAGATATTGAAGTAAGCCAGGTAATCTATATATCTAACCACCAAACTATTGAATCTTTTAAGAGGGATACTGTTGAGTTTGCCATTACATAGTCAGGATGTATCATTTGTGGCTTGCCATAGGAATGCAGATAATTAAATACTGGGTAACTCAACTCAGAGGTATAAGTTCACATAAGAAATCGATTCATAACTAGTTTATCTTTACTTGAATACATTTATGAAATGTAACAGTAAATACATTACTTGGAAGACTCAGCTTGTGGTGTGTTACTTTTCCACTTGGATTCATGGGTTATAGTTTCAGATGGTCTTCTGAGACAAAAAAAAAGAAAAAAGAAAAAGTGAAACGACGTTGTTAGGATGGGAAAAGAAGTTTAGTTTAGGGCAGAATGCCAGTAAAACCAGTAACACAAACTATATCTAAATATATATTATGGCTTCCCACTAGTCTACTAGATTAAAACAAATGCAGTATCTGGAGAAGAGAACCAGCATGGATTAAGATGTTTTCGAGGTCTATCCTTAGGTAAGGTTATCAAGATTTGAAAGATAACTGTCCAACTCTCTCCATGCAAGCTCATCTATAGTGTCACATCTGCTTCACAGGGCGGTACATCTAGTGTTAGTTGTGCCTGGTACATCGGAGTAGAGAGTAACCGTGCTTACAAAAAAAATTTAATTTGCAATTCATTGGAAGCCGGTGATAGGAAACAAGCTGGTATGATCTCTCATACAAAGCACAGCACATCGAGAGGGATTCCTGCTAATTTATTTCTAGCACACAGAGACAAGGTGAAGCAGTATGGAGGACAATATTCAGCAGAGCCTCAGCTTCTCAGATGAGAAATGCAATGTGGTGCGCTTGGCCCAGGTCAGCGCACCGTCAAAAGGACGCATGCGCCGGCAAACGCATACCTGCGCATGGCCTGCGTACCCAATGCTAAAGATAGGGTACGCAGGTCGCATGCAGCGTCATGCACCCATAGGCCGAGAGGCCGGAGGAGGCATGGCCGGGGGCGGAGCTTAGCAGCGGCCGTGCGCAGACCGACGCAGGTCAGTGAAACGCTAGTGTGAAACTAGCCTAAGCAAGACAGATTTGATCTGTTTTTTTTTCCACAGTGGCTGGAAAATACAGAAGGCAGGGGGTGAGGAAGAAGTAATTGATAAGTGGGGAAAGGAATTACTTTTGATTTAATATATTACAAAGTTTTTTATATTTGCCTGTACTATTGGTTTATGAAAAGTCTGTTAAATGTACAGTTCCATTTTGAGTAGGATTGATATGATCCGAATTGCAATGTCAGGCACAACCACAATTGTTAGGGTATGGTTCCACGTTCCGGATAGGCAGCGTTTTGGACAGAGCGGAAAGCCCGCTCCGCCCAAATCCCGCCCCATTCTGAACGCGCGGTGAATCCGGATGTGTTCATTGAACACATCCGGAATCACCACACCCCTACATAGGACTCTGCTATTTACCTTGCGGCGACGGAGCGTAAAAGGACATGCTGCGATCTGAAAAGACGCGCCGCATGTCCATTTACGCAGGTCTGACGCCTGCGTGTTTTAACGCATAGTGGAGACGGGATTTCATGAAATCCCCTCCACTATGCTGTAACATCTGGACGCTGCGTGTTTGACGCTGCGGCTGTACACAGCGTCAAACACGCAGCGTTTCCTGACCGTGGAAACATACCCTTAAAGGGTTGTCCAGTACGATATCCAGCACCCTGCCAATCAGTTGTTCCTGCTGTCTGCAGGAAGTGCACAGTTGAGGAGCTGCACAGCCCAACTCCGTCAACTGCATAGTTGCCAAGGCACTGTTGATTGCCTGAAAAGGCTCAATGATTCGAAGAGTGTTGTGTTGATGTTGTTGACCGGTCGTCGAAACAGATTCCCATCAATTAGATATGGAACATCAGAGTCCCAGAAAACCCCTTTAAGTGGCTGTGTCTTTACAGAATGCTGGCAATTTGGGAAAGCACCCTTGTGAGCAACATATGGTAGTATAATATCTTATGAGAGTTGAAACTACCATCCCTTAATCATCAGTGAGTAACACCCTGATTAAAAAGGCCGAATGTTATTTTTTACCCTCTTCAAATGTTACTTTCTTGCATTTTTGCTCTGATTTTTTGTTATTTTCCTTTAACAGTTGAGGCATAGTCTTTCCTCTTCTATGCGGAAAATGTTTAATGATGAGGCCAGGCTGACTGTGGTTTGGAAAGATTGCACTCAAGATAATCTGTACAATTGGAAACATTTCTAAAATCTCTTCCTTAACCAACCATTAACATAAACGGCAGGGTTATTAAAATTAGGGCACTATGTGTATAATAAAAGCTCTGGTCATAATATATTATATCTATATTACACACAACTAAACATGTATCTAATAGCACTAGTTATTATACATCGGATAGTCTATTTAGACAGACATACACATATTTCCTGCATGTTTTCTCCACCACTGTATTGCAGTCCAAGTGTCCATTCATCTACCTCTCATTACTATGTATGGTTTCCTGACATCTGATTTACACCTCCACCTATTCAGCCATTTTTCAAGGGAAGGTGCCATAAAGAAAGAAAAAAAAATATAAGGTGCAGCAGCTGCTGACATTTGCCATGAAAACCTAGTGTACAACTAGTTCACATTACGACTGCAGTAAGGCTGTGTGCACACGTTCAGACTTTATCGCGTTTTTTTTTTTCACGTTTTTGCGGCGGTCTTCCACTGCAAAAACGCTTTAAAAACACATGCATTAAGCATCAAATTATTAGAATGGATTCTGCAATTTTTGTGTACATGGTGCGTTTTTTTCCACGAAAAAAAAGGCATTGCGGTTAAAAAACATCATGTTCATTAATTTAGCGGTAAATCTGCGGATTTCCTGCTATATTATTGACCTAGGATGTTCAGGAAAAAAAACACGAAAAAAACGCACAAAAACGCGTACGGATTTCCTGGGAAAAAGTCCGGTTTTTCACAGTAGATTTCTGCTAAGAATACTGAACGTGGGCACACAGCCTAATATGGGTGGGATCTGCTCACGTGTGACGTCACTGCTCCCTGCCCCTTCTGGGCGTTTGTAAAAAGAGAAGAAAGGATGAAGTTTAGGATCACAGTGCAGAGCCATTTTGTTGGTGACTGCAAAGTGATACTGACAAGTACAGTGTCACCGAGGACGGCAGGCAGCACCGATTTTGTTAGTTGGTGCTGCTCACTATCATAAGTTGGGGTTAGATACGTGGAGTATATCACATGCACGATTACATGCACTTAGAGTATCACACGGTTGGATTAGATACAGGGCTCAGTGTAGTTTATTACATGATGGGATTAGATATTGAGCTCAGCGGGGTGTATCGCACTGGATGGGATTAGATCCACAACATCTATTGTATGCAAAGTGTGACCTCCGCTCCATCCACTTATTACTTCTCCTATAGAAGTGGACAAAGCGGGGTCATGCTTTACACAACTGCTCCAATAGAAGTGGACGGAGTGAGGGTCACCCATTACACCACTTCTCCCATAAAAGTGGACGGAACGGGCCCATACAAAGTAATTTTTGTCCAATTGATCCCCCTAGATTCCCCATATAGTCCTCCATATAGTACAATGGGCCACACACTGCTTTCCATAATACAATGGGCCCCATATAGTGCTCTATACTAAATAAAAACTAAAATCACACTGCAGCGCCATTTTGTTGGTGACTGCACTTTGATCTACACGTGCTACGATGAGCAGCAAGCAGAATAGATTGTGGGAGCAACGTGGACAGTAGATCAGCGTGGATCAGAGGAGCAGCAATGACAGGTCGTGGTGGTGTCAGCATCAGGGCTGTGGCAGTGTCAGCATCAGGGCTGCAGAGGTGAAGGGCCAGGCATGGTTCTTTTGTGCAAAGGCAAAAATAAGAGGTGGGAAGGGTAGACATGGAATATCGGGGGAGGGGGGCAGAGAGACATGGGAAAACTGGGGGGCAGAGAGGCATGGAATATCAGAGGGAGACATGAAATATGGGGGGGTGGATACATGGAATATGAGGGGGGCAGAAAGACATGGAAATTGATGTGGGGAGAGACATAGAATATGAGAATATGTCTTCCTCCCCCATCATATTCCACGTCTTTCTCTACCCCCATATTCCAGGACTCCCCCTCACATTCCATGTCTCTCTCCCCCTCATATGCCATGTCTCTCCCACCCTCATATTCCGTGACTATATCCCCCTTCACATTCCATGTCTCTCTCCCCCCTCAAATTCCATGTCTCTCTCCACCTCAATTCCATGTCCTCTCTCCCCTCATAATTCCATGTCTCTCTCCCCCTCAATCCATGTCTCTCTCCCCCTCATATTCCATTCTCTCCCCACCTATATTCCATGTCTCTCCCCCTCATATTCCATGTCTCTCCCCCCTCATATTCCATGTCTCTCCCCTCAATTCCATGTCTCTCCCCCTTTATATTCCATGTCTCTCCCCCTCATATTCCATGTCTCTCTCCCCTCATATTCCATGTCTCTCCCCCCTCATATTCCATGTCCTCTCCCCTCATATTCCATGTCTCTCTCCCCTCACATATTCCATGTCTCTCTCCCCCCTCATATTCCATGTCTCTCCCCCCTCACATTCCATGTCTCTCCCCCCTCAATTTCCATGTCTCTCCCTCCATCCACCTCAAATTCCATGTCTCTCCCCCCTCAATTCCATGTCTCTCCCCCCTCATATTCCATGTCTCTCCCCCCTCATATTCCATGTTCTCCTCCCCAATCCATTCTCCCCATACTCCATGTCTCTCTCCCCTCATATTCCTGTCATCTCTCCCTCACATTTCATGTCTCTCCCTCCTCATATTCCATGTCTTCTCCCCCCTCACATTCCATGTCTCTCCCCCTCAATTCCATGTCTCTCCCCCCTCATCATTCCATGTTCTCTCTCCCCCTCATATTCATGTCTCTCCCCCCTCAATTCCATGTTTTCATCTCTCTCTCCTCATATTCCATGTCTCTCCCCCTCACATTCCATGTCTCTCCCCCCTCACATTCCATGTTCTCCCCCCCTCACATTCCATGTCTCTCTCCCCCTCACATTCCATGTCTCTCTCCCCATCACATTCCACGTTTCTCTCTCCCCATCACATTCCATGTCTCTCTCCCCTCGTATTCCATGTCTCTCTCCACCCCTCAATTCCTGACTATCTACCCCCTCACATTCCATGTCTCCCCCTAACATTCCATGTCTCTCTCCCATATATTCATGCTCTCCCCCCTCACATTCTATGTCTCTCTCCCCCTCCACATTTCCATGTTCTTCTCCCCCTCACATTCCATGTCTCTTCCCCCTCACATTCCATGTCTCTCACCCTCACATTCCATGTCTCTCCCCCTCACATTCCATGTCTCTCCCCTCACATTCCATGTCTCTCCCCTCCTATTCCATGTCTCCCCCTCATATTCCATGTCTCTCCCCCTCACATTCCAGTCTCTCCCCTCCATCATATTCCCATGTTTCTCCCTCCTCACATTCCATGTCTCTCCCCTCACTTCATGTCCTCCCCTCCATTCCATGTCTCTCTCTCCCCCTCACATTCCATGTCTCTCTCCACCTCAATCCATGTCTCTCCCCCCCTCATATTCCAGTCTCTCCCCCTCATATTCCATGTCTCTCCCCCCTCATTCCATGTCTCCCCCCCTCATTCATCTCTCCCCCTCACATTCCATGTCTCTCCCCCCTCAATTCCATGTCTCTCTCCCCTCTATTCCATGTCTCTCCCCCCTTATATTCCATGTCTCTCTCCCCCCTCATATTCCATGTCTCTCTCCCCTCATATTCCACGTCTCTCCCCTTCCATCATATTTCATGTCCCTCCCTCCTCACATTCCATGTCTCTCTTCCCCCTCACATTCCATGTCTCTCTCTCCCCCTCACATTCCATGTCTCTCCCCCTCACATTCCATGTCTCTCCCCCTCAAATTCCATGTCTCTCTCCCCCCTCAAATTCCATGTCTCTCCCCCCTCATATTCCATGTCTCTCTCCCCCTCATATTCCATGTCTCTCTCCCCCTCATATCCCATGTGTCCTCCCCCCTCATATCCATGTCTCTCTCCTCCCCTCATATTCCGTGGCTATCTACTCCCTCACATTTCATGTCTCCCCTCCTAACATTCCATGTCTCTCCCCCCTCACATTCCATGTCTCTCCCCCCTCACATTCCATGTCTCTCCCCCCTCACATTCCATGTTTCTCTCTCCTCCTTCATATTCCATGTCTCTCTCCCCCTCACATTCCATGTTTCTCTCTCCCCTTCATATTCCATGTCTCTCCCCCTCACATTCCATGTCTCTCCCCCCTCACATTCCATGTCTCCCCCCCTCACATTCCATGTCTCTCCCCCCTCACATTTCCATGTCTCTCCCCCCTCACATTCCATGTTTCTCTCTCCTCCCTCATATTCCATGTCTCTCCCCCCTCACATTCCATGTCTCTCCCCCCTCACATTCCATGTCTCTCCCCCTCACATTCCATGTCTCTCCACCCTCACAGTCCATGTCTCTCCCCCCCTCATATTCCACGTCTCTCCCCCCTCATATTCCATGTCTCTCCCCCTCATATTCCACGTCTCTCCCCCCTCACATTCCATGTCTCTCCCCCCTCACAGTCCATGTCTCTCTCCCCTTCCATCATATCTCATGTCTCTCAGCCCCCCTCACATTCCATGTCTCTCTCCCCCATCATATTTCATGTCTCTCCCCCTCACATTCCATGTCTCTCCCCCCTCACAGTCCATGTCTCTCTCCCCTTCCATCATATTTCATGTCTCTCTCCCCCCTCACATTCCATGTCTCTCTCCCCCATCATATTTCATGTCTCTCCCCCCTCACATTCCATGTCTCTCCCCCTCACAGTCCATGTCTCTCCCCCCTCATATTCAATCTCTCTCCCCCTCATATTTCATGTCTCCCCCCTCCTCACATTCCATGTCTCTCTCTCCCCCTCCCATTTTTGCTTCTGCACAAAACCACCATACCTGGCCCTTCACTGCCACAGCCCTGATACTGACGCTGAGGCTTGATTCATCCAGCATATAGGTTGTTCTACCAACGAAATCAAAGCATGGCCGCCTCAGGAAAAATGTATTACAAAGATGATTGTTCCAGAGCTGGAGGGCTCATGTGTCATTGTAGGTGACATATCTGTAATTCTACATAGCAGACATAAATCAGCAGAAGTGTCTCCAACGAGTGGGGCAATCCCTCCTGATGCAGTAGCATACATTTTAAGATTGTTTTGTAATTCTACAGTAGATAAGAGAAGATTTATTGTCCTAGAACCCTGATGACGTCAAAATTGTGGTAGACCATGTCAGAGGTGAGGGACGAGACTAGATGAGCACATGTAAATTTTAACACGCCTGACGTCTGTAGCAGATCTACCATTTTTTTTTTAGATTAATTGCCATTCCTGATCTCAAATCAAAAGAGTTTATAATATATATATATATATATATATATTATATATATTTATATAATATAATATATAATAAAGTTTAAGGATTGCTCAACATAATATAAAGTACAATCATAGATGGTGCACGGGCACAGAGTAGGGAGTCAAACACAATCTTTCGTGACCCAAATCATGGCATATATTTTTAATAATGATACAGGTTTTAATGGCCGAATAACTAGTGGGGTCACTGGTCCTTTTAGGAATTTATAGAATTTAGAATCAATTTCCTTCCCAAACTATTGGGAACTATTGTATAGCCTATACAGGCTATTTATATGCCACAGATTTCAGATGATTGTAGGAATAGAATCTTGCTTTGTACTACTTCCTGCCAATGCTACAATTTTTAATATATGCTCTGGCTGAACACTACCGGGACAACATTACTGACAGCAGCAGGTACAGGAAATCTGAGAGCAGTGACAAATGGATAAACTACACTATCACTGCAGGAATCCCAAGAGGTAACAGAACTAAGTGGTACCATAGTGCACCCTAGTGGTCATATACAATCATTACCATGTATTATTGAAGCAGTTGTCTGTACACTTTGAATTGATAAGAGATATAAATGTATAAAAAAATGAAAAGCAACAACATAATTTACCAAACTGACTTGCTATAAAGATAAAATTCAGGACAGCTACAGTTTAATGATGGCTCCTGAATAATTATGAGGAATTGCACCCTTACCTAGAAGTCTTATTAATTCAGATTTTAAAGTGCACTACCATTTTCAGGTGACTTTTCAGAATAAGTTGTCTTGCAAGTGTTCACGATAATTGACTATTTCTGGCCATTATAATACTTATATTCCACATTTTGACGCATATTCTGCAATTTTCAATAGTTTTTCCCTGCAGGCATGCTCTAATTTTCAGTTGTGTATGTACTAGTATCTGCTATGATATCCACTAGAGAAGACTGCACAAAGATGGATTCCTGCTTTCTTCTTTACCTATGCAGCACACAGATAGAAGCAGCAGCACAGAAGACATTATACAGCAGTATTGAGCTATGTAGCTCTGAATCCAGCTCTGGGATAAGCTAAATCACAAGCACAATCTCCCTGTCTCTGAAAATGTTTTTTTTTCTCACTTCTCCTCCTCCATAAGCTTTAAATAACCCAGTTGTAACCTGATCACAATAGATGTTTAGCTGCTTCTCAGAATGGGTTGTGAGCTCAGGAGGCAGGGGAAGAAGCGGCTCATAAATGGATAAAGAACCTTCTCAGAATGAATGGTGAGCTCATGAGGCAGGGGAAGAAGTGGCTCATAAATGGATAAAGAACCTTCCCAAAATGAATGGTGAGCTCAGGAGGAAGCGGAAGAAGTGGCTCATAAATGGATAAAGAACCTTCTCAGAATGAATTTTGAGCTCAGGAGGCAGGGGAAGAAGTGGCTCATAAATGGATAAAGAACCTTCTCAGAATGAATGGTGAGCTCAGGAGGCAGGGGAAGAAGTGGCTCATAAATGGATAAAGAACCTTCTCAGAATGAATGGTGAGCTCAGGAGGCAGGGGAAGAAGTGGCTCATAAATGGATAAAGAACCTTCTCAGAGTGGATGGTGAGCTCAGGAGGCAGGGGAAGAAGTGGCTCATAAATGGATAAAGAACCTTCTCAGAATGAATGGTGAGCTCAGGAGGCAGGGGAAGAAGTGGCTCATAAATGGATAAAGAACCTTCTCAGAATGAATGGTGAGCTCAGGAGGCAGGGGAAGAAGTGGCTCATAAATGGATAAAGAACCTTCTCAAAATGGATGATGGTCTCAGAGGCAGGGGAAGAAGTGGCTCATAAATGGATAAAGAACCTCAGAATGAATGGTGAGCTCAGGAGGCAGGGGAAGAAGAGACTCATAAATGGATACAGAAGCTTCTCAGAATGAATGGTGAGCTCAGGAGGCAGGGGAAGAAGTGGCTCATAAATGGATAAAGAAGCTTCTCAGAGTGGATGGTGAGCTCAGGAGGCAGAGGAAGAAGTGGCTCATAAATGGATAAAGAAGCTTCTCAGAATGAATGGTGAGCTCAGGAGGCAGGGGAAGAAGTGACTTATAAATGGATAAAGAAGATTCTCAGAATGAATGGTGAGCTTAGGAGGCAGAGGAAGTGGCTCATAAATGGATAAAGAAGATTCTCAGAATGAATAGTGATCTCAGGAGGTAGAGGAACAAGTGGCTCATAAGTGGATACAGAAGCTTCTCAGAATGAATGGTGAGCTCTGGAGGCAGGGGAAGAAGTGGCTCATAAATGGACAAAGAAGCTTCTCAGAGTGGATGGTGAGTTCAGGGGCAGGGGAAGAAGTGGCTCATAAATGGATAAAGAAGCTTCTCAGAGTGGATGGTGAGCTCAGGAGGCAGGGGAAGAAGTGGCTCATAAATGGATAAAGAACCTTCTCAGAATGAATGGTGAGCTCAGGAGGCAGGGGAAGAAGTGACTTATAAATGGATAAAGAAGATTCTCAGAATGAATGGTGAGCTTAGGAGGCAGAGGAAGTGGCTCATAAATGGATAAAGAAGATTCTCAGAATGAATAGTGAGCTCAGGAGGTAGAGGAACAAGTGGCTCATAAATGGATACAGAAGCTTCTCAGAATGAATGGTGAGCTCTGGAGGCAGGGGAAGAAGTGGCTCATAAATGCATAAAGAAAATTTAAAGACAGATGTAGCGGCGCAAGTATATATGTGCCAGATCCGCTGCAAGTACAAAAAACTCCTACCACAAGGAGAAAGGAGAGTAATAAAAATACTAAGGCAGTACTCGCGCTTTGAATCAAACACACTCACAATACTGATCGTAACACTTACCTGAAGTTCTAAGAAGGTTTGTACACGGATATTTGAATGATAAGTCAGCGACTTATATTTGTGTGATAGTAGGCGCTTTCGTACACTGAACCACTAGGTGCAAGAAGAAAGAAATAAAATCAATAACCACATAAATAGGGCTAATATAAGTCTAAACATCCGTTCATAGGATTAAGAAGGACAAAACTGCATATACGTCCCATAAAAAAATGTGCCTTTTAAGTAATCCTAGGGAGAAAAAATATACCGATACCAAGGTACTTAAAGTGAATCTCTAGATGTTCTAATATACATATATAATGTGCATGTAGAATGAAAATAAGGTGCATTTAATACGGTATAAATATACCCAAAAAGTGCCAACTGTGCGATGTTGGAGTGCAAGATTCTTTAGGAAAAAACAGCTTTATATAATATACCATGTACCGTTTTCTTATTGAACATCGTGAAGTGGTAAACAAAAGAGAGTCCTGGTAATCCTATGTGATTAAATGGGAGTGAAAACGGTGATATCAAGATAATCCACTAGCGGTACCTTATGTACAGAGTATTAATGTGCCCAGTATCCTGACGGAAAAAAGATACTTAGCTTGAGATGACATTCAGAACGATCCGGTATTGGTGAAAGAGAAAGAGTCCTGGAGAGCTGCCCGGCCGGTGGCAAGCTCTCCTCCTCACTAGCGCTGCTACACGGCTGCACTCCGGGAGGCGTCGGTAGTCCACAGGTGCTGATACCGTTCCAGCACGGCCCTCCTCCTCACAGTGCTGCCGTGCGCGTGTTCTCCGGGGAGCATCTGCAGTATCCGGACGCTGACACGTGATGTGATCACGTGATGTCCTTGTTCAGGCTACGGTGTGCAGAAAGAGCCACAATACCATCCTACGCGTTTCGGAGAGCTAACGGCCTCCTTCATCAGGGATGGCTCTGTCTGCACTTGGCTCATATATATATATCCTTGGTCTGTACAGCTTAATTGAAAGCAAATAGTTCTATGTCATTATTTAATCCTCTAGGCCTTAAAGTTTCCAATTCAAAGATCCATCTTGTTTCTTCCCTGGACATCTGTTTAATAAAATCCCCTCTGCGCCAGTCTTTTTTAACCACTTTAATTCCAGTAACTTTTATATCCTTAAGCGATCCTTTATGTGGCAATTTAAAATGTCTGGATAAGGGATGTATATCCACATTATTCCTTATATTGCGCAAATGTTCCCCAATACGTCTGCATAAGGGACGTATTGTGCGTCCAACATACATCTTTTTGCATGGACATTCAATAACATAAATCACTCCTGTTGTTTTACAAGTTATGAAATCCATAATTTCAAATTTTATACCACTTTGAGAAATAACCATTTCTTGTTTGGTAAGCTGCAATGTCCTGCATATTTTGCATTTTTTGCAGGGATAAAAACCTTTCATAGTTGTTTTAAAGGGGCCGACACACGTATTGTTGTTCAGAGGCTTTTCCAAATTACGTACTGTTGGCGCAATTAGATAATTAAGATTCTTAGCTTTTCTAAAAATAAAGCTAGGATTTTCCGTAATTTTATCTCCAATGACTTTATCATCTCTCAGGAGTCCCCAATGTATATATATATATATATATATATATATATATATGAAGCCCACGGATTCTAATAGTTATATTGCCACCAACAGTTGTCACCTTCCAAAATGGCTGCTAAATGTTCCACGTAGCCAATTTTTAAGATTGCACCGTAACTGTTCTAATACAGAGGATTATGTGAAGGAAGCCGACACACTTATTAGCAAGTTTTTGAATAAAGGCTATAAAGAAGAATTTCTATCCAGTATTAACCCCTTCATGACCCAGCCTATTTTGACCTTAAAGACCTTGCCATTTTTTGCAATTCTGACCAGTGTCCCTTTATGAGGTAATAACTCAGGAACGCTTCAACGGATCCTAGCGATTCTGAGATTGTTTTTTCGTGACATATTGGGCTTCATGTTAGTGGTAAATTTAAGTCGATAATTTTTGCGTTTATTTGTGAAAAAAATGGAAATTTGGCGAAAATTTTGAAAATTTTGTAATTTTCAAATTTTTAATTTTTATTCTGTTAAACTAGAGAGTTATGTGACACAAAATAGTTAATAAATAACATTTCCCACATGTCTACTTTACATCAGCACAATTTTGGGAACAACATTTTTTTTTGTTAGGAAGTTATAAGGGTTAAAAGTTGACCAGCGATTTCTCATTTTTACAGCAAAATTTACAAAACCATTTTTTTTAGGGACCACCTCACATTTGAAGTCACTTTGAGGGGTCTATATGGCAGAAAATACCCAAAAATGACACCATTCTAAAAACTGCACCCCTCAAGGTACTCAAAACTACATTCAAGAAGATTATTAACCCTTCAGGTGCTTCACAGGAACTAAAGCAACGTGTAAGGAAAAAATGGACATTTTAATTTTTCCAACAAAAATTTTCTTTTAGCATCAATTTTTTCATTTTTACATGGGTATCAGGATAAAATGGATCCTAAAATTTGTTGGGCAATTTCTCCTGAGTACACAGATACCTCATATGTGGTCATAATAAACCACTGTATGGGCGCACGGCAGGGCTCAGAAGGGAAGGAGCGCCATTTGACTTTTTGAATGGAAAATATGCTGGAATATTTAGCGGTTGCCATGTCACATTTGGAGAGTCCCTGTGTGCCTAAACATTGGAGCTCCCCCACAAGTGACCCCATTTTGGAAACTAGACCCCCTAAGGAACTTATCTAGATGCATAGTGATCATTTTGAACCCCCAGGTGCTTCACAAATTGATCTGTAAAAAAAAGAAAGTACTTTTTTTTCACAAAAATTTTCTTTTAGCCTCAGTTTTTTCATTTTCACATGGGCAACAGTATAAATTGGATCCTAAATTTGTTGGGCAATTTCTCCTGAGTACACAGATACCTCATATGTGGTCATAAACCACTGTTTGGGCGCATGGCAGGGCTCAGAAGGGAAGCAGCGCCATTTGACTTTTTGAATGGAAAATATGCTGGAATATTTTAGCGGTTGCCATGTCGCATTTGGAGAGTCCCTGTGTGCCTAAACATTGGAGCTCCCCCACAAGTGACCCCATTTTGGAAACTAGACCCCCTAAGGAACTTATCTAGATGCATAGTGATTATTTTGAACCCCCAGGTGCTTCACAAATTGATCTGTAAAAAAAAGAAAGTACTTTTTTTTCACAAAAATTTTCTTTTAGCCTCAGTTTTTTCATTTTCACATGGGCAACAGTATAAATTGGATCCTAAAATTTGTTGGGCAATTTCTCCTGAGTACACAGATACCTCATATGTGGTCATAAACCACTGTTTGGGCGCATGGCAGGGCTCAGAAGGGAAGCAGCGCCATTTGACTTTTTGAATGGAAAATATGCTGGAATATTTAGCGGTTGCCATGTCGCATTTGGAGAGTCCCTGTGTGCCTAAACATTGGAGCTCCCCACCAAGTGACCCCATTTTGGAAACTAGACCCCCTAAGGAACTTATCTAGATGCATAGTGAGCACTTTGAACCCCAGGTGCTTCACAAATTGATCCGTATAAAAAAAAGAAAGTACTTTTTTTTCACAAAAATTTTCTTTTAGCCTCAGTTTTTTTCATTTTCACATGGGCAACAGTATAAATTGGATCCTAAAATTTGTTGGGCAATTTCTCCTGAGTACACAGATACCTCATATGTGGTCATAAACCACTGTTTGGGCGCACGGCAGGGCTCAGAAGGGAAGGAGCGCCATTTGACTTTTTGAATGGAAAATATGCTGGAATATTTAGCGGTTGCCATGTCGCATTTGGAGAGTCCCTGTGTGCCTAAACATTGGAGCTCCCCCACAAGTGACCCCATTTTGGAAACTAGACCCCTAAGGAACTTATCTAGATGCATAGTGAGCACTTTGAACCCCCAGGTGCTTCACAAATTGATCCGTAAAAAAAATAAAGTACTTTTTTTTCACAAAAATTTTCTTTTAGCCTCAGTTTTTTCATTTTCACATGGGCAACAGTATAAATTGGATTCTAAAATTTGTTGGGCAATTTCTCCTGAGTACACAGATACCTAATTTGTGATCATAAACCACTGTTTGGGCGAACGGCAGGGCTCAGAAGGGAAGGAGCGCCATTTGACTTTTTGAATAGAAAATATGCTGGAATATTTAGCGGTTGCCATGTCGCATTTGGAGAGTTCCTGTGTGCCTAAACATTGGAGCTCCCCCACAAGTGACCCCATTTTGGAAACTAGACGCCCTAAGGAACTTATCTAGATGCATAGTGAGCACTTTGAACCCCCCAGGTGCTTTACAGAAGTTTATAACGCAGAGCCGTGAAAATAAAATATCATTTTTTTTTCTCAAAAAATGATTTTTTAGCCCACTATTTTTTATTTTCACAATGGTTACAGGAGAAATTGGACCCCGAAAGTTGTTGTCCAGTTTGTCCTGAGTACGCTAGTACCCCATATGTGGGGGGGAACCACTGTTTGGGCACACGTCAGGGCTCGGAAGGGATGTAGTGACGCTTTGAAATGCCAACTTGATGGAATGGTCTGCGGGCATCTTGTTACGTTTGCAGAGCCCCTGATGCGCCTAAACAGTAGAAACTCCCCACAAGTGACCCCATTTTGGAAACTAGACACCGCAAAGAACTTATCTAGATGTGTGGTGAGCACTTTGAACCCCCAAGGGCTACACAGAAGTTTATAACGCCCGGGCATGAAATAAAAAAATCATATTTTTTCCACAATCAGGATCTTTTAGTCCCCAATTTTTTTATTTTCGCAAGGGTAACATGAGAAATTAGACCCCAAAAGTTGTTGTCCAATTTGTCCTGAGTATGCTGATATCCCATATGTGGGAGAAAACTACTGTATGGGCACACGTCGGGGCTCGGATGGGAAGTAGTGACCTTTTGAAATGCCCACTTGATGGAATGGTCTTCGGGCGTCATGTTACGTTTGCAGAGTCACTGATGTGCCTAAACAGTAGAAACTCCCACAAGTGACCCATTTTGGAAACTAGATCCCCCAAGGAACTCCTCTAGATGTGTGGTGAGCACTTTGAATCTCCAAGTCCTTCACAGAAGTTTATAACGCAGAGCCGTGAAAATATAAAATCATTTTTTTTCCACAAAAATAATTTTTAGTCCCCAATTTTTTTTCCCAATGTTAACAGGAGAAATTAGAACCCCCAAAGTTGTTGTGCAATTTTTCCCGAGTACGCTGATACCTCATATGTGGGGATAAACCACTGTTTGGGCATACGTCGGGGCTTGGAATAAAGGGAGCACTGTTTGACTTTTTGAACGCAAAATTTGCAGGAATCAATGGTGGCGCCATGTCGCGTATGGAGACCCCCTGATGTGCCTAAATAGTGGAAACCCCTCAATTCTAACTCCAACCCTAACCCCAACACACCCCTAACGCTACACACACCTAACCCTAATACAAACCCTAATCATAACCCTAACCCAACACACCCCTAACCCTAATCCCAACTCTAACCATAAACCTAACTACAAGCCTAACCCTAATTCCAAACCTAACCCTAATTCCAACCCTAACCCAAATTCCAACCTAACCGTAATTCTAACCTTAGCCCTAATGCTAACCCTAACCCTAGTTCTAACCCTAAGGCTGGGTTCATATTGCGTTTTACCAGCCCGTTCAACACGTAGCGTTGACGGCTGGTAACGGTATAGCATAACGCGATCGCGTTATGCTATACCCGCTAGCGCAGATGAATCAGCAGCGAAATCCGCCGCGGATCAGCAGCGAAATCCGCCGCGGATCAGCAGCGAAATCCGCCGCGGATCAGCAGCGAAATCAGCCGCGGATCAGCAGCGAAATCAGCCGCGGATCAGCAGCGAAATCAGCCGCGGATCCGCAGCGAAATCCGCCGCGGATCAGCAGCGAAATCCGCCGCGGATCAGCAGCGAAATCCGCCGCGGATCAGCAGCGAAATCCGCCGCGGATCAGCAGCGAAATCCGCCGCGGATCAGCAGCGAAATCCGCCGCCGATCAGCAGCGAAATCCGCCGCGGATCAGCAGCGAAATCCGCCGCCGATCAGCAGCGAAATCCGCCGCGGATCAGCAGCGAAATCCGCCGCGGATCAGCAGCGAAATCCGCCGCGGATCAGCAGCGAAATCCGCCGCCGATCAGCAGCGAAATCCGCCGCGGATCAGCAGCGAAATCCGCCGCGGATCCGCAGCGAAATCCGCCGCGGATCAGCAGCGATGTCCGCCGCGGATCAGCAGCAAAGTCCGCCGCGATCAGCAGCGAAATCCGCCGCCGATCAGCAGCGAAATCCGCCGCGGATCAGCAGCGAAGTCCGCCGCGGATCAGCAGCGAAATCCGCCGCGATCAGCAGCGAAATCCGCCGCGGATCAGCAGCGAAATCCGCGCCGATCAGCAGCGAAATCCGCCGCGGATCAGCAGCGAAGTCCGCCGCGGATCAGCAGCGAAATCCGCCGCGATCAGCAGCGAAATCCGCCGCGGATCAGCAGCGAAATCCGCCGCCGATCAGCAGCGAAATCCGCCGCCGATCAGCAGCGAAATCCGCCGCGGATCAGCAGCGAAATCCGCCGCGGATCAGCAGCGAAATCCGCCGCCGATCAGCAGCGAAATCCGCCGCCGATCAGCAGCGAAATCCGCCGCGGATCAGCAGCGAAGTCCGCCGCGGATCAGCAGCGATGTCCGCCGCGGATCAGCAGCGAAGTCCGCCGCGGATCAGCAGCGAAATCCGCCGCGGATCAGCAGCGAAATCCGCAGCGGATCAGCAGCGAAATCCGCCGCGGATAAGCAGCGATATCCGCCGCGGATCCGCAGCAAAATCAGCTGCGGATCAGCAGCAAAATCCGCTAGGAAAAAAAAAAAATTCTTTATTTTTTTATTTGTCCCTACCTATGATAAAGGGGGGGTTCATTTACTTTTTTTTATTTTGATCACTGTGACAGTTTATCACAGTGATCAAAATAAATTTTTGAACACTGGGGGGCGCACTGCGCATGCGCCGGCCGGCGGGCGCACTGCGCCCGCCATTTTCCAATATGGCGGCGCCCATGAAGAGGCCCGGGCGGACGCCGGGCCCGATCGTGGGACATCGGTGGATCGGGAGAGGTGAGTAGGGGGGTCGGAAGGCTGGGGGGGGGGGATAGGAAGTGGGGGCAGTGGACCAAAAGAGGAGGGGAGCTGTAAGTGACGGCGGTGACCGATCGCTGCCATCTTTCGGTGGCGGCGGCCGATCACCGCCGTGACTCGGTGTGGGGGGGGGGGTCAGGGCTCGGTCTCCAGCCATGGCAGATGCTATTGCAGCATCGGCCATGGCTGGATTGTAATATTTCACCAATTAAATTGGTGAAATATTACACATTACTCTGATTGGCTGTTTCACTTTTAACAGCCAATCAGAGCGATCGTGGCCATGGGGGGGTTAAGCCAACCCCCCTGTGGTGAAGCACAAAGGGTCCTGTAACTGCGGGTCGGGTGACCTTTGAGTGACCCCGGTCTCCCGGCCCGCAGGGACGAGATCCTTTCATGACGCCACATAGGCGTCATGGGTCGGATTGGCACAGGTTTTCATGACGCCTACGTGGCGTCATGGGTCGGGAAGGGGTTAAAGAAAATGTTAAAAACACTCCTAGGGAGGAAATTCTATATAATACCAAACCCAGGAAAGACTCCTTATCTGAATCTTCAGATGTAATATCTGTCCCTTTAATAATACAGTATAATTCTAATGTACATCTTTTCAAAAAAATAGTTTCAAAACATTGGGGACTCCTGAGAGATGATAAAGTCATTGGAGATAAAATTACGGAAAATCCTAGCTTTATTTTTAGAAAAGCTAAGAATCTTAATTATCTAATTGCGCCAACAGTACGTAATTTGGAAAAGCCTCTGAACAACAATACGTGTGTCGGCCCCTTTAAAACAACTATGAAAGGTTTTTATCCCTGCAAAAAATGCAAAATATGCAGGACATTGCAGCTTACCAAACAAGAAATGGTTATTTCTCAAAGTGGTATAAAATTTGAAATTATGGATTTCATAACTTGTAAAACAACAGGAGTGATTTATGTTATTGAATGTCCATGCAAAAAGATGTATGTTGGACGCACAATACGTCCCTTATGCAGACGTATTGGGGAACATTTGCGCAATATAAGGAATAATGTGGATATACATCCCTTATCCAGACATTTTAAATTGCCACATAAAGGATCGCTTAAGGATATAAAAGTTACTGGAATTAAAGTGGTTAAAAAAGACTGGCGCAGAGGGGATTTTATTAAAGATGTCCAGGGAAGAAACAAGATGGATCTTTGAATTGGAAACTTTAAGGCCTAGAGGATTAAATAATGACATAGAACTATTTGCTTTCAATTAAGCTGTACAGACCAAGGATATATATATATGAGCCAAGTGCAGACAGAGCCATCCCTGATGAAGGAGGCCGTTAGCTCTCCGAAACGCGTAGGATGGTATTGTGGCTCTTTCTGCACACCGTAGCCTGAACAAGGACATCACGTGATCACATCACGTGTCAGCGTCCGGATACTGCAGATGCTCCCCGGAGAACACGCGCACGGCAGCACTGTGAGGAGGAGGGCCGTGCTGGAACGGTATCAGCACCTGTGGACTACCGACGCCTCCCGGAGTGCAGCCGTGTAGCAGCGCTAGTGAGGAGGAGAGCTTGCCACCGGCCGGGGCAGCTCTCCAGGACTCTTTCTCTTTCACCAATACCGGATCGTTCTGAATGTCATCTCAAGCTAAGTATCTTTTTTCCGGTCAGGATACTGGGCACATTAATACTCTGTACATAAGGTACCGCTAGTGGATTATCTTGATATCACCGTTTTCACTCCCATTTAATCACATAGGATTACCAGGACTCTCTTTTGTTTACCACTTCACGATGTTCAATAAGAAAACGGGTACATGGTATATTATATAAAGCTGTTTTTTCCTAAAGAATCTTGCACTCCAACATCGCACAGTTGGCACTTTTTGGGTATATTTATACCGTATTAAATGCACCTTATTTTCATTCTACATGCACATTATATATGTATATTAGAACATCTAGAGATTCACTTTAAGTACCTTGGTATCGGTATATTTTTTCTCCCTAGGGATTACTTAAAAGGCACATTTTTTTATGGGACGTATATGCAGTTTTGTCCTTCTTAATCCTATGAGCGGATTTTTAGACTTATACTAGCCCTATTTATGTGGTTATTGATTTTATTTCTTTCTTCTTGCACCTAGTGGTTCAGTGTACGAAAGCGCCTACTATCACACAAATATAAGTCGCTGACTTATCATTCAAATATCTGTGTACAAACCTTCTTAGAACTTCAGGTAAGTGTTACGATCAGTATTGTGAGTGTGTTTGATTCAAAGCGCGAGTACTGCCTTAGTATTTTTAAATGGATAAAGAAGCTTCTCAGAGTGGATGGTGAGTTCAGGGGCAGGGGAAGAAGTGGCTCATAAATGGATAAAGAACCTTCTCAGAATGAATGGTGAGCTCAGGAGGCAGGGGAAGAAGTGGCTCATAAATGGATCAAGAAGCTTCTCAGAATGGATGGTGAGCTCAGGAGGCAGGGGAAGAAGTGGCTCATAAATTGATAAAGAAGCAGATTTTTCTAATATGAAATATTACAAAGTTTCTTAAAATCAAATAGTTATGCTTCACGTCACTTGTATTACCTATTGCATTATTCCTGTGTCCTCTTGTGTATAAATATGTGATTCTTCAGATGTTGTATTAGTCTTTGCCTGATGAAGAGACCTGAGTAGTCTCGAAAGCTTGCAATTTGTTACCATCTTTTCAGTTAGCCATTAAAAGGTATCAACCACTGAGGACTCTCAAGTCTAAATATTTTTTTAAAATCAAATACTAATTTATTTAAAGTTTGTTAAAATGACAGTGACCATATATAGCAGCTAACATTAGTCCACTGTATTATTGAGGCGTACTCAACCCGTATCCACCAAGCAGTGACGGATGGCCACAGTATCTACATGTAGCCTGTCACTACCTGCTGACCAGGAGGAGTGCTTCCCCCATGAACACAGTGGAACCGTTACTATGAGTCTGCTGTATACAGTCATGGCCAAAAGTTTTGAGAATGACACAAATATTATATTTTCACATGATCTGCTGCCCTCTGGTTTTTATGTGTGTTTGACAGATGTTTTTATCACAGACAGAAATATAATAATTGCAAACATATGAGTAACAAAAGCTTATATTGACAGTTAGAATGAGTTAATGCAGCAAGCCAATATTTGCAGTGTTGACCCTTCTTCTTCAGGACCTCTGTAATTCTCCCTGGCATGCTCTCAATCAACTTCTGGACCAAATCCTGACTGATAGCAGTCCATTCTTGCACAATCAATGCTTTCATTTTGTCAGAATTTTTAGGTTTTGGTTTGTCCACCTGTCTCTTGATGATTGACCACAAGTTCTCAATGGGATTAAGATCTGGGGAGTTTCCAGGCCATGGACCCAAAATCTCTATGTTTTGTTCCCTGAGCCATTTAGTTATCACCTTTGCTTTATGGAAAGGTGCTCCATCATGCTGGAAAAGGCATTGTTGATCGCCAAACTGCTCTTGGAGGGTTGGGAGAAGTTGCTCTTGGAGGACATTCTGGTACCATTCTTTATTCATGGCTGTGTTTTTAGGCAAGACTGTGAGAGAGCCGATTCCCTTGGCTGAGAAGCAACCCCACACATGAATGGTTTCAGGATGCTTAACAGTTGGCATGAGACAAGACTGGTGGTAGCGCTCACCTTGTCTTCTCCGAATGAGGCGTTTTCCTGATGTCCCAAACAATCGAAAAGGGGATTCATCAGAGAAAATAACTTTACCCCAGTCCTCAGCAGTCCACTGCCTGTCATTTTGCAGAATATCAGTCTGTCCATGATGTTTTTTCTGGAGAGAAGTGGCTTCTTTGCTGCCCTCCTTGAAACCAGGCCTTGCTCCAAGAGTCTCCGCCTCACAGTGCGTGCAGATGCACTCACACCTGCCTGCTGTCATTCCTAAGCAAGCTCTGCACTGCTGGTAGCCCGATCCCGCAGCTGAAACACTTTTAAGAGACGGTCCTGGCGCTTGCTGGTCTTTCTTGGGCGCCCTGGAGCCTTTTTGGCAACAATGGAACCTTTCTCCTTGAAGTTCTTGATGATGCGATAGATTGTTGACTGAGGTGCAATCTTTCTAGCTACGATACTTTTCCCTGTTAGGCCATTTTTGTGCATTGCAGTGATGACTGTACGTGTTTCTTTAGAGATAACCATGGTTAACAGAAGAGAAACAATGATGCCAAGCACCAGCCTCCTTTTAAAGTGTCCAGTGGTGTCATTCTTACTTAATCATGACAGATTGATCTCCAGCCATGTCCTCATCAACACCCACACCTGTGTTAATGGAGCAATCACTGAAAAGAGGTTAGCTGGTCCTTTTAAGGCAGGGCTGCAATGATGTTGAAATGTGTTTTGGGGGATAAAGTTCATTTTCTAGCCAAATATTGACTTTGCAAGTAATTGCTGTTAAGCTGATCACTCTTTATAACATTCTGGAGTATATGCAAATTGCCATTAGAAAAAGTGAAGCAGTAGACTTTGTAAAAATTAATATTTGTGTCATTCTCAAAACTTTTGGCCATGACTGTAACTTCAATAGATGCCATTGGTGAAACAGCACAATATTTCTTGCTTAATTGGGGTTACAGTGTATGGTCCTAGGGACATATCGTACAGCAATAGCTCCACGATGTGACCTGCTTCTGATCACTGTGGCTCCAACATTTAGCTATTTTCTAGCAAATCTAAAATCTTCCAAGCACCAGGATGGTCTGTACAATATTCTTGGCATTTTGCTTTATTCCTTTCTGGTGTTTAGTGTGCAAAATGGAAAACTACACCCAGACCGCAGCAATACCCCTTCCAGTACGTAAGCGCATTCACTATACAAACACGGAGCAAAAATACACAGACTCGAAAATAGGTTTTTCTACATTTTCTCAAGCTTCAGTTCCTGCTCAATAAATATTTGGAGTAAAATAGCAATTATACTGGTTCTTCAGGACAGAAGGGAAGAGTCAGAAAATCTAATGCTGTGAAGAGGCTAAAGTTACCACTATGTCTATGGCCGTGCATAATCCTCTTCCTAAAAAATGATTTAGGTACTATAAAAAAGTACTATAAAAAGTTCTGCCGGTCATGACATCAATGGGCTAATAGCAAACTACTCCTCTTAAGTCTGAAAATGTCGTTTTGGAGCTATGGCAGCAAACATTTACATGAATCTGTACGAGAACTCCTCTATAAATGGTAACATTGACTAATCCAGTTTACTAACTATGGTAAATCACCGCTCAGACAGACAGGCCATTGTCTAACAGCCTATTACCATACCAGCCCCAGGGAGAACACAGATTTATGAAAACCATCTAGAAGAATGAACACGAAATGGAAGATTATATAACCGGGTGCCACCGGCAACGCAGGCAGTCTCATCAAGTCCCCTGCTAGATGCAGAGTTCAGATGGATACTATTTGTAGATCACCCGTGTAAATGACAGAAACGTTAGGGTATGTTCAGATCGGGAAAATCAGGGATGTGGGCTCAGGAGCTTACATTACAATGTAAGTGGATGGGGTTCTAAAAGCCCATTCACATGAAGCAGAAAAATTATGCACAAAAATCAAAGCATGATGCTAATGTTTTTGTGTTGTTTTCTTGCTGAAAGAGGCTTATTCTAGTATGAATAACATATACACACATGCACAAAATTGTCAGTACCCTTCTGTAACAGTAAGAAAAAACACACAAAGGTCGATAAAATAATTTGAAATGGATTTTCAATTTACGTTTACTGAATATCAACTCATGAAAATCAGACATTGCTTTTGAACTGTGATTCAACGGAAAAAGAAAAACAAAAAATACAAAAAACACACAAATGAAAATGACCTGGCCAAAAATTATGGCACTCTCAAATTAAATGGGTTTTCCACTAAGACAACCCCTTCTCGATCTGAACGTTTGCCCCTGTTAAAATAAAACACCAATACTCTCCTCCCGTGCCAGCGCCTTTCCAGCGGTTTTCAGCAATCGCGTTTCCGGGACACATGTGCGCTCACTTCCTCCCGATTACTTGTACGTTCGAAGGCAGGGACAGTGATTGGGCGCAGGGCTCACATGACGTAACAACCTCACATGAGCCCTGGGACCACGAGTGCTGGCACGGGAGGAGAGAATCAGCATTTTTATTTTAACGGGGGCAAACATTCAGATCGAGAAGGGGTTGTCCTTGTAGTGGAAAACTCCTTTAATATATTGTTGCACAAGCTTTTGAGGCAATCACTGCAAACAAATGATTTCTGTACCTCTTTAAAAGGACTTCTGCACCTGTCCGTAGCTATTTTAGCCCACTCCTTGTGAGCAAACTGCTCAGGTGTGACGGGTTCCTTCAGACATCATGTTTCTGCTCCTTCCACAGATGATCACTAGGATTTAGATCAGGGCTTATAGAAGGCCACATCAGAATATTCCAATGTTTTACTCTTAGTCATTCTAGGTTGGTTTTAGCTGTGTGTTTTTGGTCATTATCCTATTGCAGGATTTTGGCTCCAGAATGTCTTGATAGTGTTGAAATCTCTTTGTACATCCTTAGACACCCTAAAGACACCCTCTTCCAGATGCAGCAAAACATAACTGACCCTGCTCCATGTTTCACAGTAGGTACAATGTTTTCTTTGCATGCTTTATTTTTGTGTCTGTGGACATAGAGGTGATGTGAACTTGCCAAAAAAAACTGCAATTTTTTTCTGATCAGTCAAAATTACATTCTCCCAGAAGCTTTGTCGCTTGTGAAGATACACTTTGCAAATTCCAGTCTCACACTTGTTTTTTATTTGCTTTCAACAGTGGTTTCCTCCTCGGTCATGTTTCTTGATGTTCATTTAGGCCACGGATGGTGCAACCTGACACTGATGTACATTGACCTTGGTGTTCACCTCTAATCTCACTGGAAGTTTTTCTGGGCTCTTTTGTTACAATTCGCATTAACTGTCTCTACAATTTGTCATACATTTTCCTCTTGTGGCCACGTCCAGGGAGGTTAGCTACTGTCCAATAGACTTTAAATGTCTGAATAATATCTGCAACTGTAGTCACAGGAACATCAAGCTGTTTGGAGATGGTCTTACACTCTTTAACATGTTTGACTACAATAGTCTTTCTAATCTCCTGAGACAACCCTCTCCTTAGCTTTCTTTGGCTCATGTTCAGTGTGGTACACACCATGATACCAAACAGCACAGTGACTACTTTTCACCCTTCAAATAGGCAGACTGACTGATTACAAGTTTGTAGACACATATGATGCTAATTACAGGACATACTTTAGTTTAACATATCCTTATGGTCAATTATTTTTTCATTATTTTCTAGGTGTACCATCACTTTTTTGTACAGGCCGTTTTCTTTAGTTTGTTTTTTATTTTTTTTCTGTTGAACCACAATTCAAAAGCAATGTCTGAGTTTCATTCATTGAAATTCAGTAAATTTATATTAAAAATTACTTTGTCAGTTTAAAGTTATTTCAGTGACCATTGTGTGTTTTCTTTTACTTTAAGAGAAAGATATCAATAATTTTGATCAAGTCTGTATTTCACCCTTTTATATTAAAGAAATTGGTGGGAAATCCACTGCAAAATTTGCATGTGACAACTTGGAATTTAGCTATGCAATTGGTTCGGCTTCACAGTAAATCCAGTAGTGTAAATAATCTGCCAAATGTGGACTCTACAATATATTTCTAATCTGGCACATGCACAGATGACAGAATCCCAATCATCAATATACCCTATACTCTCACCTTGCAGATTTTTGAGGCTCGGCTTCTGATGCATGAGTGGATTTTTTTCCAGTATCTCCCAGTGTACTTAAAACAACAGATTTTTGCTCTTGTCGAAGGACGTCACGGAATGACTTTGGTTCCCCATCGTGATGTGAAGAGGCTGCCCTGCAGGAGACGAGTGTAAGAAGGAATTAGTCACTGCAGTCATGGATGAGAACTACATCTTTAACAATGCAGTTGAACTTTGAGAAAATTTGAACCGTTACAAACAAAAAAGAAATTTGCTGGTCAATATTCCGTCATACATTTTAGACAATTTCCTTAAATTAATTGTGCATCATTTATTGCTTGATTAACTATACCCTCCAAAGTCAGTAGATATGCAATTACCTGTTTTGAATGCTGTAATAGTATCGGCCATTTATATCATTCATAAAGTTTAACTGCTTTAACTGTAAAGAACCCTTTCCTATGTCTAAATAAACCTTCTAACAAATCACTGGGTGATTGTCAAGCGTCTGGGGAAAAGCCAGGGCGGGGCTATGGAGAAGCCAGGGCGGAGCTGTGGAGAAGCCAGGGGGCGGGAGCAGGCTGTGGAAAAGCCAGGGCGGGGCTGTGGAAAAGCCAGGGCGGGGCTGTGGAAAAGCCAGGGCGGGGCTGTGGAAAAGCCAGTGGGCCGGGGACTGTGGAAAAGCCAGGGCGGGACTGTGGAAAAGCCAGGGCGGGCTGTGGAGAAGCCAGGGCGGGGCTGTGGAGAAGCCAGGGCGGGGCTGTGGAGAAGTCCAGGGGGGGCTGTGGAGAAGCCAGGGGGGGCTGTGGAAAATCCAGGGCGGGGCTGTGGAAAAGCCAGGGCGGGGCTGTGGAAAAGCCAGGGCGGGGCAGGATGAGGAGTGGCTACTCCCACTCATCTAACTCTGGGAAAGTGGCAGAGTTTCTTACGCTAGAAATGTTACTCCAATTGCTGTCTGGGGTAACATTTCTGGATAGGCACAAGCCAATAAAATGTGCCAAATTCACTAAATGGTGCATTCCTGGTGCATGAATTTATGCATCTTATTCCTGCGCGTCCCTCATTAAGGCTGGCGCACAAACCACCAGTGTTACTGAATCAGGGCCTACGTTTTTAAATATGACAGGTTCCCTTTAAGTACATATTAAACTGGATCAGCGGGACTAGAGTAATACTTTAGGCCCTATAAATACACTTTAATCTTCTGAGTTATATCCTGTAACCCACTCGGAAACAGAAATTTGACAGATTCACCTAAGATGACTTATCTCTGGCTAACGAGCTGTAGAAGAATTTATTTCATAGCTTAAAAGATGGAAGAAAAACAGAGGTTTCTTCTGGAGTGGGAAGTCTGAGGTATTCTTAGTCCTTACTCTTCTGAAGTTCCCACCCGTCTGGCACACAGCAGCGCCAGAAATACTGCTGGATTTCCACAGCAAGTATTTCATTTCAATGGATTTCACAAGTTGCACACCACTTAAGTTATGAATGGAAACCAACCGTCCCTGCCAGAATAATTCATTGATTGTTAATGCACATACGAAAAAAACAGGATATGCGCAGCGAGAGAATATAGTGCAGATAATCTGCACAGAAAGCCAACGCTATTTATAAAGAACGTCAGGATAAATAATTGCCTGACACAATAGTACATTCTGCTGCAGTTTACAAGGGGATTGTACTTCCAATTTTGGAGAGTGCCGACGGACTCGGGCCAAGATTTTATCTGAAACAGGTGGCTAGAATTCTTAGATGTTGGAAAATTACCATGGTCACTAACTAATTAAATGCCCTTTATTTTTCACTGTTCTGCTTAAAAATTGTTGCAAAGTTACCATAAACATTGAAAACTAAAAACACAACCAAAATGGTAAATGGTTTATGTCAATGGTAATTCAAGAAGTCAACAAAAAGCGTTACCACTCACCAGGACAGGCTCGGCATCAATGATACCGTCGCCAGAAGTAATGAACCCTAATGATATAATGACTCCTGAGACACTAATTCCTCTTTCTGCACACCTCCCCGCTATTCACCCTCTCCATTACAGAAAATCTGAATTAACCCTGTGAGAAGCACATGTAAAGGGCTACAAATTATACATACCCCTGGCTTAAAAAAAAAAATACAAAAACAAAAAACCTTAAGATGATTGACCCCTTTCAGAAAATCTTCATCCCCGGCTAGTCTGTTATAAAATAAACTGCTTATTACTTACTCTTCATGGATCAAAGGCTGAGACTCTGGCGCTGCTCCCAGTATCTGTTATTGGCTGCGGCCCTGACGTCATGTCAGCAGCCAATCAGTGAGCTCACCATCTCTACCCAGTTTAGAAAGAACACTGTCAAAGATGCCAAGCTAACTGACTTGAGTCAAGTCGACAGCGCCGCCTCCAGAGACGCAGCCAATAGCGGACACTGAGAGGAGCGGCAGAGACTAAGTGCTGGATCGGGGATCAGGAGGAAACAGCAGTTTGGGTTATTTTTTTACATGAAACTGCAGCCGGGGATGAAGATTTTCTGAAAGGGGAAAACCCCTTTAAGTGATATTACGACTAAATGTGTGATGGGGAGTACATTCTCGCACACAAAGACTTCAATGGCCAGAAGTATGCACAAAAGAGTCTTTAAGCTATATAAACAGGATAATAGAATTCTTAAAGGGAACCTGTCAGGTGACACATGGTGCCCATCAGCCACTGCGATACGATCCCAGCCATGTAGGTTTGTCTTTGAAACAAAGAAAAACCTACTTTTAATAGCTGCCGGGGACTGAGCTACGCGGGTGACCAGTTGTACAGGTGGGTCACTGGCGGTTTCTCCCAGCCCGTTGACAGTGACTGAAAAGCCTCTGCCTATGTGCATGTATAGGCAGAGGCTTGTCAGTATTATATATTCTCTTTTGCAGGATACTTTTGCATTGAAAATTATAGTTTATATAGCAGAAAGACTCTTCTTGCATACTTTTAGCCTTTTTTCACACCTGTCATAATTAAGCGTTATCTGGGAACTCTTGTGTGTGCATGTAAACCTACGTCTAGACTTCTATAAGTCTTACATTTATGAACGTATATGCCCAAACGTGCATGTTCACACTGTGCAATAAGCACCGCTATTTCTTATTCTAAGACCAAAGCATGAGAGAGGGAATGGAAAACAAAAGCCCTGGGAATAGGGGCCTATAACCCCACCAGCTCTATTTACCAGGTCTTCGGTGGGCTCTTGATACTTGCAGCTGGGGTACTAGTATTTGTAACACTTTCTGCGCTGCCACTAGTCTCTTTACAGGACATGGCCATCATTTTCCTCTGCTTTTGAGACAGCTTTATCCCATGAGCTGCAGGCTTCTGTGGTCTGTAAAAAATATCAAAGCATTATTGTATAGTTTATAAAATCAGTTTAAAGTGCCATAATCCACATATTGGTGCCTACACCGGAAGCATCATTCACTAAAAGATAGTAGGAATTTCCATGGGATGATAGCCTGCAGGCAATTCTCCCATTCTCCAGATAGGTGAAGAAAGCAGAGAAGACTTAAAACGTTTAAAATAGAGAAATCAATTGAATGCTCCATCACACATGTAAATATATATTTTTTGTTAAAACCCAAAATACAATTTTCAGTCACAATGAAAGACAGATGAAGTAATATAATGTAAAACAGAAGCCTTTTCTTAACAAGAGTATCTGTTAGAATATGTATAAAGGGTTAAAGGAGATTAACTCAATAATTCTGATTTGTTTCTCTGACGTGTCAGAAGTTTTACGACTGGTGAGGGGACCATGTGTACCCCTACATGTGCAAAAAAAAAAAAAAGGATCAAGAAAGTGCTCTTCTCCATCAATACTGAAGACGGGCTCAATAAAATGTCCGTCTGCTGCCTCTGAATAGAAAGCCTCAATCGAGCCCTTCTCGTCTCATTGTAGCCACCAATGAGGGGGCCCGAACACAAGCACTTGTGTAACATGCCTTCGATGTATGGGAAGAGGTCTGATACATCATTGTCTGATACACTAATGGTACTAACCCAGTCACTAGTTTTGGTGTTGCTCCACATTTTTGTATATTTTCCTCTATTTCCATGATTTTTCTTAGGTCCATAGCGGGAGGACTAACAGGACTGGACAAAAAGAGAAAGAATTAAAAAACATCAGTTTCCAGAAAAAGAAAAATCACCTTACAAAGACTATTGGCATTGTAGAGAATTAGTGATGAGTTCAGTATGCTCGCTGCTCGGGTTTTCCGAGCGTGCTCGGGTGGTCTCCGAGTATTTGGAAGTGCTCGGAGATTTAGTTTCTGTCACCGCAGCTGCATGATTTATGGCTGCTAGACAGCCTGAACACATGTGTGGAATTCCTAACAAACAAGTATTCCTCACATGTATTCAGTCTGTCTAGCAGTAGCAAATCATGCAGCTGCGGTGACAAGACACTAAATCTCCGAGCACGCCAAAATACTCAGAGACCACCCGAGCATGGTCGGGAAAACCCGAGCAACGAGTATGCTCGCTCATCACTATAGAGAATCTCTGACTTGCTCGGCATTTCCTCTGTATTTAGGGGACTGCTACAATTATTTCATGATTTACAGAGTAAAAACAAATATATATTTTCCATTTTCCATTGAAATACATCCTTACCTGAATGCCACAGCAACCCAGTTCGGAGATGAAGCAGGAGAAGCCCTTGAGTTTGGAATAGCTTTTGGAGAAGAAGCCATGTTCTGTGGCATCTTAGTACCAGTAGATCCAGTCACTGCTGGTGAGGAGTTGATGGAACTTGCACTGTAAACTTTACTACTTTCCTATTAAATATAAAGAACAGACTCTACAATTCCTCCACAACCACAAATGTCTACAACAAAACAGAAATTAATCGAGAACTTGTCTGTACAGCACATGCCACCATTTGCAGAAGAACCAATGTAGAATACCTTTGTTTTTTCTGAACTTATAAGGAATGTGATCATACCTAAGTTTATGTACTAGTAGCCCCTATCCTTTCAGGATGATCATAGTCTTAAAATCCAGAAGACTCAGCGGGAACATGTGTGAGCTCATTGCTGGTGAATCACAGATTACAATAGTAATTCACTGACCAAAAGACCACAACCTGTTGGTGTTTCATTAAAGCAAACTCAAAGCCTCAAATAATTGCATTTTGGTTACTTGCTGAGGTCTAAGGGGTCACTTTTCTTCTTGTGGAGAGTAACATGTCAAGCTGGGTATGTCAAAGTGAGGAGACTTAAATGTCATGCGTGCGCCTCTGGGAAATTAAATATGCAAATTGTCTCTTCAGGCAATAAAGACATAATTTGCATGTTACTTGCTGTAAAATCCTTCTGATTTCATGTACATTTGGAGAGGCAATAAATAATTAACCACGAGTATAGCTACTGCAACTTGGAGACGGACACTGAGCAAAAAAGATTTATATCCTCCTACCATCTCTACCTCTCCTTCAGACATTTTGTTAAATCTGTTTTGTACCTAAGCAGTAGGAATAGCAATGGGACAAGGACAAGGCTAAAAGTCAAAAATACAAAAGTCATACAGTACAGACCAAAAGTTTGGACACACCTTCTCATTTAAAGATTTTTCTGTATTTTCATGACTATGAAAGTTGTACATTCACACTGAAGGCATCAAAACTATGAATTAACACATGTGGAATTATATACTTAACAAAAAAGTGTGAAACAACTGAAAATATGTCTTATATTCTAAGGTTCTTCAAAGTAGCCACCTTTTGCTTTGATGACTGCTTTGCATACTCTTGGCATTCTCTTGATGAGCTTCAAGAGGTAGTCACCGGAAATGGTCTTCCAACAATCTTGAAGGTGTTCCCAGAGATGCTTAGCACTTGTTGGCCCTTTTGCCTTCACTCTGCGTTCCAGCTCGCCCCAAACCATCTCGATTGGGTTCAGGTCTGGTGACAGTGGAGGCCAGGTCATCTGGCGTAGCACCCCATCACTCTCCTTCTTGGTCAAATAGCCCTTACACAGCCTGGAGGTGTGTTTGGGGTCATTGTCCTGTTGAAAAATAAATGATGGTCAAACTAAACGCAAACTGGATGGAATAGCATGCCGCTGCAAGATGCTGTGGTAGCCATGCTGGTTCAGTATGCCTTCAATTTTGAATAAATCCCCAACAGTGTCACCAGCAAAGCACCCCCACACCATCACACCTCCTCCTCCATGCTTCACAGTGGGAACCAGGCATGTAGAGTCCATCCGTTCACCTTTTCTGCGTCATATAAAGACACAGTGGTTGGAGCCAAAGATCTCAAATTTTGACTCATCAGACCAAAGCACAGATTTCCACTGGTCTAATGTCAATTCCTTGTGTTCTTTAGCCCAAACAAGTCTCTTCTGCTTGTTGCCTGTCCTTAGCAGTGGTTTCCTAGCAGCTATTTTACCATGAAGGCCTGCTGCACAAAGTCTCCTCTTAACAGTTGCTGTAGAGATATGTCTGCTGCTAGACCTCTGTGTGGCATTGACCTGCGATTTCTCAGGCTGGTGACTCGGATAAACTTATCCTCAGAAGCAGAGGTGACTCTTAGTCTTCCTTTCCTGGGGCGGTCCTCATGTGAACCAGTTTCTTTGTAGCGCTTGATGGAGTTTGCAACTGCACTTGAGGACACTTTCAAAGTTTTCCCAATTTTTCGGACTGACTGACCTTCATTTCTTAATGATGGCCACTAGTTTTTCTTTACTTAGCTGCTTTTTTCTTGCCTTAATACAAATTCTAACAGTCTATTCAGTAGGACTATCAGCTGTGTACCCACCAAACTTCTGCACAACACAACTGATGGTCCCAACCCCATTTAGAAGGCCAGAAATCCCACTTATTAAACCTGCCAGGGCACACCTATGAAGTGAAAACCATTTCCGGTGACTACCTCTTGAAGCTCATCAAGAGAATGCCAAGAGTGTGCAAAGCAGTCATCAAAGCAAAAGGTGGCTACAGAAGACAATAGAATATAAGACATATTTGCAGTTGTTCCACACTTTTTTGTTAAGTATATAATTCCACATGTGTTAATTCATAATTTTGATGCCTTCAGTGTGAATTTACAATTTTCATAGTCATGAAAATACAGAAAAATCTTTAAATGAGGTGTGTCCAAACTTTTGGTCTGTACTGTATGTGAACCCAAGAAAGACGATCCTCCATTGGGAAAAATAGCTGCAAGATGCTGTGTCGTCCAATTTACAAGACTGAGTAAGGTATTTGCAGCGAGTAGCAAAAAACAAAAACCTATGTGGTTAGTGTACTGGTGTGTGCACTCGGACAGAGAGAGGCATTAGTGGGTACACAGCTACGCATTCTGTAGCACATTATATGGGGAGAAAGGACCAAGTAGTCGCCTAACACACATGGAGAGCACAAGCTCTGAGCTCAACTACCATCTTCTAAAGGCAGCACTTCTTGCCTTTTTACCGGTATGCCTTTTCCAATAGCTGACAGAAACTGGTGGCTATGGTAGATTAGATGCTGACAGATCCCCACCTCTGAAACTTTCAGGATCAAATTGAGGGAGTGGCAAATAAGTTTGCAAACAGTAAATCCACAATGTGTGGTATGCTTTACTCTGATGGGAGGATCTGTCAGGAAGTGGGTTCAGTCTTGGTTGGAAGCACTGTGCTTTCCAAGGTGAACAGGTATCCTATATTATTATATTATTTATTTCTATAGCACCATTGATTCCATGGTGCTGTACATGAGAAGGGGTTACATACAAATTACAGGTATCACTTACAGTAAACAAACTAACAATGACAGACTGATACAGAGGGGAGAGGACCCTGCCCTTTCAGGCTTACATTGTACAGGATTGTGAGGCAGGAGACAGTAGGTCGGGGGGTTGCAGCAGTTCCGGTGTTAGTTGAGGCAATATCTCGGTAGTGGTGAGGAGGTAGCAGGGTCATTGCAGGCTGTAGGCTTTCCTGAAGAGATGGGTTTTCAGGTTCCGTCTGAAGGATCCGAATGTGTTTGATAGTCGGACGTGTTGGGGCAAAGAATATTAGAGGATGGGGGATATTCGGGAGAAGTCTTGGAGGCGGTTGGGTGAGGAGCGAATAAGTGTGGAGGAGAGAAGGATGTCTTGGGAGGATCGGAGATTACGTGAGGGAAAATATCGGGAGATTAGTTCAGAGATATAAGGAGGAGACAGATTATAGATGGCCTTGTAGGTCAGTATTAGTAATTTGAACTGGATACCTGAGGGAATGGGAGCCAGTGAAGAGATTTGCAGAGGGGAGAAGCGGAGGAGTAGCGAGGAGAGAGGTGAATTAGTCGTGCAGCAGAGTTAAGGATGGACTGGAGAGGTGCGAGGGTGTTAGCAGGGAGGCCAGAGAAAAGGGTGTTGCAGTAGTCGAGGCGGGAGATGATGAGGGCGTGCACAATCATTTTAGTAGATTGAGGGTTGAGGAAAGGACGGATTCTTGAAATATTTTTGAGCTGAAGGCGACAGGAGGTAGAAAGAGCTTGGATGTGCGGTTTGAAGGACAGGGCAGAGTCAAGGGTTACTCCGAGGCAGCGGACTTCTGGTACGGGGGAAAGCGTGATGTCGTTAATTGTGATAGATAGGTCAGGTAAGGAAGATCTGTGGGATGGGGGAAAGATTATGAGTTCAGATTTGTCCACATTGAGTTTGAGGAAGCGGGAGGAGAAGAAGGAGGATATGGCTGATAGACACTCCGGGATTCTGGATAGCAGAGAGGTGATGTCTGGGCCAGAGAGGTAGATCTGAGTGTCATCAGCGTAAAGGTGGTACTGGAATCCGTGGGACTTTATGAGTTGCCCCAGGCCAAGTGTATAGATTGAGAAGAGTAGGGGTCCTAGAACAGAGCCTTGGGGGACTCCAACAGAGAGAGGGTTGGACGAGGAGGTAGTGTGGGAGTGGGAGACGCTGAATGTGCGGTTGGAAAGGTATGAGGAGATCCAGGATAGGGCGAGGTCTTTGACGCCAAAGGAGGAAAGAATCTGTAGTAGAAGGCAGTGGTCAACTGTGTCAAAAGCAGAGGACAGGTCAAGAAGCAGGAGTATAGAGTATTGTCCGTTTGCTTTGGCTGTAAGTAGGTCATTAGTAATTATGGTCAGGGCTGTCTCAGTGGAGTGATGGGGGCGGAAACCAGATAGTAGAGTGTCAAAGAGCAAGTTAGAAGAGAAGTGGTAGGAAAGCTCAGCGTGGACATGCAGCTCCAGGAGTTTGGAAGCGAATGGGAGCAGCGATATTGGGCGATAGCTGGACATAGCGGTTGGGTCGAGGGTTGGCTTTTTAAGGATAGGCGTGATTATGGCATGCTTGACAGCAGAAGGGAAGGTACCGGAAGTTAGTGATAGGTTGAAGAGGTGGGTTAGGGATGGAATAATAGTGGTGGTGAAGTTGGGGAGGAGGTGGGTTGGGTTTACTACAGAGAATCCTCTCCAGCTCTGAAGGCTGGCATCTATAGGGTAACCCGTACCGTGAAACGAGGGAAGGATCTGCCTCAGGGACTGGCCAAGAACCAAGAGTACAACATACTGACGGGGAGAAATTGGAATTACTTAGCGTGGGCAAAGATTAAATCTCAGAGGAACAGATGTGCACACAGAAGTGGATAAGTGCAACACAGAGAAAAGAAGATGACCTAAATGGAAGAAGGACGCAGATCTGTGCAAGGTGCGACATGTGGGTCACATCCGGCCCTCTGGCTGATCCAGTCCGGCCCGTGGACAGAGACAGCCAAAGGGCTGAAATGGTGGCCCACAGGGCCACATCGTGCCCTCCCCCACCGAGTGTCCATATGCCACGCACTGTCAGCGGTTTCCACATCCTCTGGATGCAGACAACGGTGAAAACATTGGTGGAAGAAGCCAGAGGTGTGTTCATCCAATCAGCATGTGGGCTAGCAGTTGCGGTGATGTAATTTTATCGCTTCAGTTGTGCACTGCGGAGTCAGTGCATGAGAGAGCAGAGACAGAGTGCTGGGGAAACGGGAGTGAGGCGAGTATGTGTTAGTTTTTTGAATCATGTGTATGGGATACTTGTATGTACATAGGGGGCTGTGTGGGGCTCATATTGTATATGGGGGTTCAAGCTGTATATAAGAGGCTATGTGGGGCTCATACTGTATATAAGAGGCTATGTGGAGCTCATGTTATATATAATAGAGGCTAAATGGGGCTCATACTTTACATAGGGGGGCTATGTTGGGGCTCATACTGTACATAGCCCCCTATGTGAGGCACATGTTCTATTTAAGAGGCTAAGTGGGGGCTCATGCTGTACATAGCGGGCACAAGCTGTATATCAGAGGCAACATGGGGCACATGCTGTATACAGTAGGCTATACGGGGCACATTCTGTACACGGCAGGCTATGTGGGGCTCGTACTGTATATGGGAAGTTATATAGGGCTCATACTGTACACTCCCTGACAGAAGATATGTCGCTTATCCATGTTATGTAAATAAAAGCTTATAACCTGACATTAAATTCATCCATTGGTTGTAAAAATTATTCTTTTGAAAGCTGAAACCCTCCAAAATGTGGTTTAGGTTAAGAAAATAAATTGGCATCAATGCAGAAATATTGATCATTTAATGGACACAGAATGGTCAGATTTTGGCAAGACAAAAGTTTTGTCGCCTGGTCATATAATGCACCCAATCCTAGTTTACATCCTCACCTGTGCTCAGTAAATGATCGGTTAATTAGTGGGTGTGTATAAAAGAAACTCAGCACCCCAGACCTTCACTTGAACTGCAACTTGATCTCTGACAACATGCCAAAAATCCACACTGCGACCAAAGCCTGGATTATAAAGAGGCTGAAGGCCAGACCCACTGCACCTTTAATGTGTCTAAGCGTCAAGTACAAAGAATTAAAAAAAGATATGAAGAGACAGGAGATGTGTTTTACAAGCCCAGGTCCGGCAGACACCGCAAGACAACTGCTCAGGAGGAACGTTTGTTAGTTAGAAAATCCAAAGCAAGCCCCTCTTCCATGGCAGCAGAGCTCCAACAGGCCTGGCCACCTCAAGTCCCTGTGTCATCTAGAACAATTTGTAAGATTCTGTCTCAAAATGGCCTCCATGGTCGAATCAGTGCCCAGAAGCCAGCTCTAAATAAAAGGCAAATAAAAAATCGTGTGGCATTGACAAAGTCCCACAACCTGATAAACAGATGGACGCTGGAAAAGTGGCAGAAGGTGGATTTCTCTGATGAATCTTCAGTAAACTACAAAAACATGGCACTCAATGAACTAGTATAGATGTAGGTGCACAAGTAGGGTCTCCAGCCCAAATAATAGAAACAAAATAAACTTGGCACTCAAACATAGAATGATAGACCAAAAAAGGTAATTGTTGCTGTGGTTTTTTTTAAATTTTATTAGTATCCGTAGAAGAAAAAAGTGGTGTACATAACAGGTAAACGTTTTCGGCTGAAAAACATCAGCCTTCCTCAGACCATATGTACAAATTAACACTGTAATGGAGGGAATGAGAGCAATAGGACGAAATATTTTACACAGTTTTTCCCTTTTTTTAAAAAAATGCCTTTGTATTACAGTATTTGGCGCATATCTTCCTACTTTCTTTTGTTCTCTGTGTCATCACAAAGTATATCCTTAACAATATTTCTGTTACATTACAACTGTTGCTTTCAATTTTTCATAAGATATTCATTATGTTGTTTTTTGTTTTCTCTATTTATTACAGTGTTAATTTGTACATATGGTCTGAGGAAGGCTGATGTTTTTCAGCCGAAAACGTTTACCTGTTATGTACACCACTTTTTTCTTCTATGGATACTAATAAAATTTAAAAAATACCATAGCAACAATTACCTTTTTTGGTCTATCATTCTATGTTTGAGTGCCAAGTTTATTTTGAATCTTCAGTAAAGGCAGATTCCGGGCTCGGTCTCTGTCCTCATTAATTTCTGCAGTCAGATGTGATCACAGGATCAATGAATCTTCCGCTGCATCCGCCCCGATCTACGGCACATGCTGCCATGATCCAGCACCGCCCAGGGGAAGGGCAGTCCGTCAGCCATAGTTCCCTAGAGGTTTCCTCCACTGGGGGTTTTTCCTCTCCTGAGCGCTGACGGACATAAGTCCAGGACCCCCCATCATCAGCATCATCATGGTGGGAACTTCTACATGTGATATCTTGTATGAAGCTAATAATTAAATTATTATCTATCAGCCGTATGTCTGAGCCGTGTATCTAAACCGTGTGTCTGAGCTGTGCATCTCAGCCATGTGTCTGAGCAGTGTATCTCAACATTGAAATTGCAGGAAAAGTTATGGAATTCTGGAAATGACAGGTGTGATATTTTCTCTGATGATTTTTCCCTACAAACTGTTTGGGACATTTGGAAGAACGATTGTCCGGAGAAGAAAAAAAGACGCTGCCATAAGTGCTGTGTATGCCAGCAGTAAAGAGACCACTCATGTGTGGGGGCTTCTCATCAATGGAGGGGCTCACACACAATTATACCTCAACACGGCCATGAATGAAGAAGAAAATCTAAACTTCCTCCACAAGCAACTACTCCCATCATCCAGGGCAAGGTTGTGATGATGCTTTATGCTTTTTCTAAATGATGGAGACCAGGTCCCATGGGAAAAGTGATAACTAAGTTGCTTGTTGAAAAATACATTGTCATTTTCAGATCTCATCCCATTGACTGTGAAAACCAAAGTTTGTGTCAGTCTCAAAACTTTTGGCCACCATTGTCATGATAGCACTCCATTCCTGATAGTAAAACTTCTCTAAACTTCTGCATTAATAAACCACTTTTCTTACTTTGTGCAGAAAGCAGGGGAATATGGTCCTCAAACTGATTTTTAGCATTCTACATAACTAACTAATGTAGAGACTGAGTTTTCCTAAAGTTTCATATAAAATAGTTATTTTTAATGGAACTTTTGCAAATCAAGGGTTCAAAAAGAGGTTCTTCAGCAGCTGCAGTGTGTACACATTTCTAATGTATGTTGTAAGGTAGATATCACAATACACACCTCAGCTAATGCAGAACATCAAAATACACCTTAGCTGCTGCAGAACCCATAATACACATCTCAGCCTCTGCAGAACCTCATATTACACACCTCAGCTGCTGCAGAACCTTATAATACACCTCAGCTGCTGTACAACCTCATATTACACACCTCAGCTGCTGCAGAACCTCATAATATACACATGAGCTGATGCAGAACCACATATTACACACCTCAGCTGCTGCAGAACCTCATAATATATCTCTCTCAGCTGCTGCAGAACTTTATAATATACACCTTAGCTGCTGCAGAACCTCAATACATCTCAGCTGCTGCAGAACCTCATAATACATATCTCAGCTGCTGCATAACCTCATAATACACCTCAGCTGCTGCAGAACCTCACAACACACCTCAGCTACTTTTAGAATATATACAGATCTGTATATTTATTCTTATTTTTTAGATGACAGTTTGGTAAAATCTATAAATCCTGTAAATACAAAGTCCTCGGTGTCACAATAAAAAAAAAAAGTCAAAATCACTCAAATCCTTAGAAATAGAAGAACAATTATTCGGTGTCCACATCTTGGGAGAATATTGTGATGTTAACAGATAAATCCGGAGATGATGTCACAGTCTACACGGAATGTTCTATGCCGGCTCAGACTGGACCACAGAAGAACAGGACAATCCCCTGGTGGATCACAGCAAAATACGGATTTTTGTGTTACTCACCGTAAAATCCTTTTCTCCGAGACGCTCATTGGGGGACACAAGACTGTGGGTGTATGCTACTGTCGCTAGGAGGCTGACACTAAGTAAACATAAAAAAAAGGTTAGCTCCTCCTCCGCCGTATACACCTCAGCACTGGCCGCAGGCAAACCCAGTTTAGTGCAAAAAGCAGTAGGAAGCTAAAGAATAAATCAGTGTTAACACAGGTACAATATATCCAGAAGTAAATCTACTGACAGACCCAAAAAATGGAATTAACTCCAAAACGAAGCCATCCGGCTATTAGGGAGGGTGCTGTGTCCCCCAATGAGCGTCTCGGAGAAAAGGATTTTACGGTGAGTAACACAAAAATCCGTATTTCTCCTTCGTCTCATTGGGGGACACAAGACTGTGGGACGTCCCAAAGCAGTCCCTTGGGTGGGAAACCGACTCCACAGTGTAATTTATGACAGGCATTGCCTATAGGTTTCAATGCAATGATACAAAAAATGAGCTCACCTCCCTGTTGATGGAGTCCTTCTCAGGAGCAAAGGATTATGCCGAGACGTCCCCGCTTCGTGTTGCAACATGTACCGCAGCACCTACTATGCAAGCAAGCATTTTTAGCTGACAAGCGATTCAATAAAGGATTTTTTTGACTTCACATGGAGCTGGATTGGATTCTATTATATGAACTTTCAACACGAAGCGGGGACGTCTCGGCATAATCCTTTGCTCCTGAGAAGGACTCCATCAACAGGGAGGTGAGCCGTGCATTTCTTTGGGGCGCAAGCCTCATTTTTTGTATCATTGCATTGAAACCCCGGCACTTTATGCTTACCTCCCTAGTTTAACTCATTGTGTGAAGCAAAGTAACTAACAAGGAGTTAAACCAGTGAAACAATACTATCACCCCAAGCAACATTATTTTAAGTGGTGAAATGCTAAAAGTCTGGTTTAACTAACAAAAGTAAAAGCTTCAGCACATAAGAGATGAACGAAACCTCATAAAGCAGATTATAAGCATTTGAGGACTGTATCATATTAATAGTAAAATTGAATCGCTAATAAAACAGCTAGTGTATTGAGCTTTGCTTTTTATAAAGCCACTTCAGTATCGATACAAATGGATATACAAGCCTTTGATCAGCTGGGAGATATTAATTCTCAACCCCGCTGTGAACGCCTAGATTTTCTGTTCCAAGAAGGAATCTCCACAGTAATTGCAACATGTACTGCAGCACCTACTATGCAAGCAAGCATTTTTAGCTGACAAGCGATTCAATAAAGGATTTTTTTGATTTCACATGGAGCTGGATTGGATTCTATTATATTGCCTATAGGTGCGCTACCGCGCCCTGAAGGATCCTTCTACCCAGACTTGCATCCGCTGAAGCCTGAGTATGGACATTATAATGTTTGGAGAAAGTATGCAGACTGGACCAGGTTGCCGCCTTACAAACCTGTTCCGCCGAAGCCTGATGCCGAAGAGCCCAGGAGGCACCCACTGCCCTGGTGGAGTGAGCCTTGATTCCTGCGGGAACCACAGCGCCTCTGATGCGGTAGGCCTCCTGAATGGTTAACCGTATCCATCTGGCTAAAGTTGACCTAGAGGCAGCGACTCCTTCCTGCGACCCTCGGGGAGGATAAACAGCGTGTCCGTCTGCCGAAAGGATGCCGTCCGAGATACATATCTCCTGAGTGCTCTCACCAGATCCAGCGTATGGAGAGCCTTCTCCACTCGGTGCGTCGGAGCTGGGCAAAATGAGGGCAAAACAATGTCCTCATTAATATGGAATGAGGACACGACCTTAGGCAAAAAAGGTGGTGTTGGCCTGAGCACTACCTTATCATAATGGAAAAGTAAGTACAGAGCTCGACAAGACAGTGCTGCCAGCTCCGAAACCCGCCTTATGGATGTTATGGCTACCAAAAACACCACTTTCCATGACAGGTATGTCAGGGAAACCTCCTGAAGAGGCTCAAATGGAGATTCCTGCAGGACTCCTAGGACCAGATTGAGATCCCAAACCTCTAAGGGAGCCCTGTAGAGGGGTACTATATGGACAACCCCTTGAATAAAGGTCTTAACCTGCAAATTAGACGCGATTCTTCTCTGAAAAAGAACCGACAAGGCTGATATCTGTCGTCTAAGAGTACTTGGAGCTAGACCTGAATCTAGGCCCGCTTGGAGAAAAGACAGAATGTTTGGAATTGAAAACAGAAGCGGGGAACAACCCTGTTCCCTGCACCATGCAAAAAAGACCTTCCAAGTACCATGGTAGATACGAGCCGAGGTGGGTTTCCGAGCGCTAGCCATTGTAGCAGCGACTTTTTTGGAGAATCCAGCCCTGGTTAGGATCCAAGATTCAACGGCCAGGCCGTCAAACACAGGACCGCTGAGCTCTGGTGGTAGACTGGGCCCTGGGAGAGAAGATCCACGCGTTCTGGCAGACGCCAGGGTGCGTCGGCGAGCAACTGTACTAGCTCTGCGTACCATGAACGACGCGGCCAATCCGGAGCGATTAATATTGCTGGGACCCCCTCTAACCTGATCTTTCTGATCACCCTTGGGAGCAGAGGTATCGGTGGAAACAAGTATGGAAGGTGAAACTGATTCCACGGTAGAACCAGGGCGTCCACTGCAATTGCCTGCGGATCCCGGTACCGGGAGACGAAGTTGGGCACCTTAGCGTTTATCCTGGAGGCCATCAGGTCCACATCTGGGGTTCCCCAGCGTAGGCATATCTGCTGAAAAACCTCGGGATGTAGTGACCATTCCCCTGACGCTATCCCCTGACGGCTGAGGAAATCCGCTGCCCAGTTCTCCTCGCCCGGAATGTGGACCGCTGATATCACAGAGTGATTTCTCTCTGCCCAGGTCAGAATATGTTTTACCTCGTGCATGGCCGCCCTGCTGCGGGTACCCCCTGATGATTTATGTATGCCACCGCCGTGGCATTGTCCGATTGTATCCGGACAGGGCAGCCAGCCAGATGATGGTGAAAACTCTTCAGAGCCAGCCGAACAGCTCGGATCTCTAGAACATTGATCGGGAAGGTTGATTCCTGCCGACACCATGTCCCCTGGGCTGTATAGTGACGAAACACTGCTCCCCATCCGAGAAGGCTGGCGTCCGTTGTGACTACCAGCCAATGGACTGGAGGAAAAAAAATCGCCCTTGGAGGAGAGTGGTGCTGTTTGTCCACCATGTGAGCATCTGTCTGACCTGCAGGGACAGACGGCACCGAAGATTGAGCGAGTAAGGGCTCCTGTTCCATATTGCCAGGATTGCATGCTGGAGGGAGCGGAGATGGAACTGGGCAAATGGAATGGCCTCGATTGCCGCCACCATCCTTTGTAGGACCCTCATGCAAAACCGGATGGTGTGAGGTATCGGTTGGCGAAGGACCCGTACCTCCTGACGGAGAACTAGGGCCTTGTCCCGAGGAAGAGTTATCAACCCCTGAGCAGTGTTGAAGATCATCCCCAAAAAGGTGATCTTTCAAGATGGCACAAGAGATGACTTTTTTAGATTCACCAGCCACCCTAAGCGAGCAAGGGTGTCTAGCGTAATGTTGACACTTTCCTCGCAGGCTTGAAAGGACGGACCCTTGATGAGGAGATCGTCTAAGTATGGCAAGATGACTATCCCCCGGGAGTGCAGAATGGACACAACAGCAGCCATAACCTTTGTGAACACCCTGGGGGCTGTGGCTAGCCCGAAGGGCAAGGCTGCGAACTGAAAGTGAAGATCGCCGATGGCGAATCGAAGAAACCTTTGATGAGGAGGGAATATGGGAATATGAAGATATGCATCCTGAATGTCTATTGACGCTAGAAATTCCCCCTTTTCCATGGCTGCAATGACCAAGCGGAGAGACTCCATTCGGAAATGTCGAATCCTGACGAATTGGTTCAGACGTTTTAGGTCCAAAATATGCCTTACAGTGCCGTCTTTCTTGGGTACTATGAACAGATTGGAATAGAACCCTTGACCCTTTTCGACCTCTGGTACAGGAACAATGACCCCGCTGCACCGAAGAGATTCGACCGCCTTGAATAAGGCGTGAACCCGGGAATCTTTTTTGGGAAGACGCGAGGGAAAAAAAATGATTTGACGGCAGGCTGATAAATTCTATTTTGTACCCCGAGGTGACTAACTCCCTGACCCACTCGTCGTGAGTAATTGATAGCCAAGTGGGGCGAAACCAGAGTAAGCGGCCGCCTACTCTGGACGAATTGACCGGATTCTGCCTCCAGTCATTTGTCCGAATATCTTTGGGGTTTAGACCCTCTAGATCTTGGCTGTTGAGATCGCATTCTTCCCAAAGGGTTGGTCTTGTAGGAGACCTGGCGATCTCTGGCCTGATTAGGTTGACCTGTGCCGCTGGAGGTGGCTGTCGCGGCCCAACCTGGGTTACGAAAAGCCCTAAACCGAGGCTGAAGTTGTCGGCGAAAAGGCTGTCTAATCTTTTGCTGAGGAAGGAAACTGCTCTTCCTTCCTGTCGCATCAGATATGAGCTGATCCAGCTTCTCGCCAAATAACCGGCCACTCTGATACGGTAAGGATGTGAGTGATTTCTTTGAGGTTGAGTCCGCTCGCCAAGTTCTTAACCACAAGGATCTTCTGATAGCAATCGCATTAGCAGCAGCTAGAGCTGCGCAATTTGCCACATCCATTGAAGCGTTAATTAAGAAGTCTCCTGCAAGAGCTATCTGATTAGAGATCTCAGTTACCTCAGACGGCACTTCTATTCCGTGGAGAGCTCTATTTAGAGACTCCGACCAGGATATCATGGCCTTAGCAACCCAAGTTGCTGCAAAAGAAGGAGAGAGAGCAGAGCCTGATGCCTCAAACACTGAGCGGGCCAAGCTCTCAATCAGACGGTCCGTTGGATCCATGATCGAGGAACTGTTGGGAAGAGATAGAAGCGTCTTAGACGCTAAACGCGGCACCGGAGGGTCGACCGCAGGAGATTCCGCCCACTTCTTCAGAAGTTCGGGAGCAAAAGGATATCTGGTATTAATAGTCTTTTGTCCTGCGAAGCGCTTGTCCGGCTTTTCCCGGTGGCGCTGCACCAGCTCTTCAAACTCAGGATGAGCACCAAAAACCTTATGAGTTTGCCTGGCTCGTTTGAAGGACACCTTATGACCAGAGGCCAAGGTGGACTCATCGTCTACCCCCAGGGATTGATTGACAGCTTCAATTAGACTGTCAATTGTCTCCTGACAACTTGGTGCTTCTAAATTGAGGGAACCTTCAGAATCGGAATCCGAATATTGATCACTCGCCTCCAAAGGTGAGGGAGAGCGAGAAACTGAACTGAAGGATGCCGAGGCCCCGGACGGCATAGGCGACGCAGTGTGGGTTCGCTTCCCCTGTGTCTGCCTGGTGAGAGCACGGCCCCTGCAGGCGGGAGGTTCCTGAGACGTAGCCAAGACTGGTGAACCACTGTCCCTGCTCCTATCGGGAGCTTGAAGGGACTCGATTGCTCTCGTTAATGGCGCCAGATTGAGACAGAGATAGGGCCCATTCCGGGGGACCTGACGTACTGGGCTCGGCTATAGGTGAGGGCTCCTGAGACCGTTCGGAGTCACAGGCTTCACAGACCCGATTAGTCTGGGCGTGCGGAAAAGGGGACCTACAGGCAATGCATGCTGTATACAGCACCGTGTGAGTCTTAGCCCTTCTGGACATACTGGATCTGTCACAGAGTTCTTCCAGCAATTATTTGGATGTGGCGGTGCGGTGTAGTGGAGTGGAGCGCAGCGAAGCAGAGCAACCAGGCTGGAGGTAGTAGAACTTACCCCAGTCCTGTATCCCGAATGTCTGACAATGATGGGATGCCCGTCCTGCGAAGCGCTTGCGTCCACTGCTGTAAAAGGTCACTGGGCCAAGAGAGAAGACGGAGGCTCCAGACTTCAAAAAAGCGCGCTTCCCTTTCAGGGGGGCGTGCCTAAATAGCCGAGCCTAGGGGGAGGGGTCACGAGGCGCGGCCAAGCGCCGGGCAAAGCCGCGGCCTAAATTTCTGAGGCCGCCTGAGAAACAGGGGGCGGGCCCGCCGGAGGTGTCGCTGCCGGGGGCGGAGCCCGGCCTATCTTCCGGCCAAAGCCGGGAGCAAGATTAGACGCCGCGGCCTAGTCCCCGGCCAAAGCCGGGGACTAAATTTCCGCCCGCGGCCTAGTCCCCGGCCAAAGCCGGGGGCTAAATTTTTGGTGGCGGCCGCCCAGAAGCCGGGGGCGGGCCGCCGGAAGATGACGCTGTTTACGGGGAGGAGCTCAGGCCGGGGACTGGAGCCCGGCCTCCTGCTCCTGGCTGAAGCCAGGCTGAATCACCTACCGCCTCTCTGGGACGGAGCCCGGCCTATCTTCTCTCACCAGCGAAGCGCTTTTCCTGACCCTCCAGCACATCCCTCGGCCCCACATCGATACCGTGGCTTTCTCTGAAGGTGGGTTCGGGTTCCGTCTCTGGCCGTAGCTGCTTGTAGTGGACTCTGTCTTTTTAGACAACAGTCCCAGCGTCTCGCCCAGTCTCAAATTAGAGGGGGGCTTGCGGAACCAAAATGGGGGATGGTGCAGGCACCCTAACTCCATCACCCCTTCGGTGGATGAGGAGAGGGACCGTCCGCCTCCTTGCAGCACCGCAGTCTGGCATTGGTGGTGCAGTGGGGGCCGCACGGACTATCTCCTGCCACTGTACAGCCTAGGGTTTCAATACTCTAGGGTGGTCAGGGCTGAGTCCGGCATCGTGTCCCACGTTGCGGGAAAGGATACGTGGAGGCGACACTCCACGTGCTCGCCCGTTGATGGTTTGGGGAGCTCGGACCCCTTCAAAAGGGTCCGTCACCCCTATCTCATCTTCGTGGGAAAGTTGAAGGAAAAAAAAAATAAAAAAATGGTCTGGAAGAAACCAGACGTGTGCCTCCATCAGACACTAAGCATGAACTGGGTTTGCCTGCGGCCAGTGCTGAGGTGTATACGGCGGAGGAGGAGCTAACCTTTTTTTTATGTTTACTTAGTGTCAGCCTCCTAGCGGCAGTAGCATACACCCACAGTCTTGTGTCCCCCAATGAGACGAAGGAGAAAGAGTGCATTTAAAATAGCAGCGGGTGAATGCAGCCTCAGGCTATGTTCACACACTGCGTTTTTTGCAGCCTTTTTATGCAAATTAAAAGCTGCTTTTTACAGTACCAGCAAAAGCTATGAAATGTCAGAAACCTCATGCTGACGCTTGTTATTTTTTTTCCTGACTGAATTGGAAAACATCTGCTTATTTGAAAACTGCAGTATGACACTCCTTTCAGCATTTTTCCCCCATAGAAAGCAATGGGTAATTGCAAAAAATGCAGCAAAAACATAGAAAAAATGCCATCAGTCTTTGCACCATTATTAGTGAAAAAATCAGGTACAGCAGGATGTGATTTTCCAAAAATTAAACCAAAATTTCTTGGTCTCCTCACCTGAGAATGGCCGTTACATTAGAACAGTTTAATCAAATTATTGATATGTGTAACAGTAAACGATGTCTGACCGATGTGTGAAATTGAACAATACCTGATCAATCAATGCACTGCCAATGTCTTAGGTAAACTATGCCTGACCAATTCAGCTCCCCCTGCTGTATTTACATTTGCAAATGTGTATTTTTTCATGAACTCATATGAACTTTTTTGCTCAGAAAAGTCACTTTTTTCAGACATAAAAAAACTTTCTAAATAGTTTTATCAAATTGCCCTTTTTTCCCAAAATGTTTTATGGTTTCACATACGTCTTGCATCGGTGGCCTAACACCTTGCATTGTTCATGCTTGTATGGTGGAAGCAAAGCTGAACTTTGGGATCCTAAAAAATGCAGCAAGAAATGCAGAATAAAAGCCAGCAAATGCTGTTTTTTTGTCTGCAGTTTTTTTTTGCTGCCAAAACATTAGGTATTGGCTGCAGAAAAAAAGCCGCAAAAAAGCAATGTGTGAACATACTTTAAAAATATGAAGCCTTTAACAAGTCCATCTGAAAACCTTGGAGGTAAAACTGCATGTAACACGGCCATATTGTGCACTTACACTTTAGACAGCACGTGCCATAAACCAGCAATCCCCCCAATGCATTCTCCATATACCTGGGTGGAGATATAACTACACATAGAGGAACCTCCTCATAACATTTGATGGAGAATGTGGCTGGATATTTGTGATTAAGGGTCAGATAATAACTGCATGTAGCTGTAGAATGGCGTCAGCCTCAATGTTACTGGTGGGCCCTTAGCAGCTGAGCCTGCAGCAGTGATTTATGCGGAATGTGGAACTCAATGACATCATCTACTCTGTCATCACAATGGGACTGGGACTGGGCCTGGAGCAGTGATGTATGCGGAATGTGGAACTCGATGACATCATCTACTCTATGTCATCACAATGGAAGTAAAGGAGTAAATTCTATGTAAAGCCTGACCGCAGAGTCGGGGCTGTCATTTGTGTGACTCCCTACTGGATACACAAAGCTACAGGAATACGAAGGAGAAAGAAAGCGACGACATCATGAGGATTCATGGATGTCTCAATTGTGCCCAGCGGCTGCTGGTCAAGGCTCTCTCTTCCTGCAAGTCTTTTGGCTTTAGACTTCTGACCCTATTCCAATGCAATTAGTCATTTGCTATAAAAAGACGTGGATACCACGTCATCAGCCAAGACAGCGGTGAGAAGAGCCCAACCTACATAGTAGTTGATATTGAGCCCACTTCTAGCATTGTAGAAAGTGGAAAGGATTTGCCGATCCAGAATGTGCACAAGGTGCACCGAGGGGCTACCACAAACAAGACCCCAAGACAATCTGAAAAAGAAAGAATCACCCTCCGATGACAGGCAGCCTGAGATGCTGCCACCAGTCAAGAGAGCGGCTACAGAGATACTTAGAGAAGTAACCCTGGAGATGGAGACCCCACAAGTGGAGATGCCTGATATCGGGAACCAAGAGAACAACTTGCCTCCAGAGCTCTTAACCATCCTGCAGAGCGAAAGGGAGGACGGCTACCTGGATGACGAGATCATCATCATGGCCCAGGACCTGCTGCAGAGCCAGTTTAAGGGATTTGATGGCCTGCAGCCTCCCTGCGCTCTTATGGTACCAGGGTACTGCGTACTGAAGAATGCTGTACAAATCCACTATGATGCGGAGAGGGAGCACTGGCTGACAACATGCTATAAAAATGGCCAAATCTTTGTGGCCGACAGCATGAGAACCTGGAATCTGTCTCCATCCATCCGTCAGCAGATTACCAACATGTACAGTGTAATGGTCGACAATCCCCTGGAACATCTGAGGTTTATCGATGTGGATCAGCAGAAGAACTGGTACGACTGTGGCTTATATGCTATAGCGTTTGCCTACGAACTTATGGCTGATGGCGGTGAACCCAGAGCTGAGTTCCAGCATCAGAAGATGAGGACTCATCTAATATCCTGCCTGCAGAACGGCAGGATCAGCGGATTTCCCAAAAAGGTCAGGAAGTGACTCCATGTCTATAAACGGCATGTAGAGTCCACGACGGTGTGAGAGATCGCCCTGACCTTCAACTGGACACGACCAGGACCACAGACCAGTCTGCACCAGTAAGTAACCATGGACTTTCCATAATACGCTCAATATAGTGAATGTATAACTATGATGGGGGGCGTGCTGCCATTATTGGGGGTGTCTGATCTTTATTGTTTTTACTTTTTGTTAAAATTAGGAAGTGACTCCATGTCTATAAACGGCATGTACAGTCCACGACGGTGTAAGAGATCGCCCTGACTTTCAACTGGTCACGACCCAGGACCACAGACCAGTCTGCACCAGTAAGTAACCATGGACTTTCCATAATACGCTCAATATAGTGAATGTACAGTATAACTATGATGGGGGGCATGCTGCCATTATTGGGGGCGTCTGATCTTTATTGTTTTTACTTTTTGTTTAACCCCTTCATAACCCAGCCTATTTTGACCTAAATGACCTGGCCATTTTTTGCAATTCTGACCAGTGTCCCTTTATGAGGTAAGAACTCAGGAACGCTTCAACGGATCCTAGCGATTCTGAGATTGTTTTTTTCGTGACATATTGGGCTTCATGTTAGTGGTAAATTTAGGTCGATAATTTTTGCGTTTATTTGTGAAAAAAATGGAACTTTGGCCAAAATTTTGAAAATTTCGCAATTTTCAAATTTTGAATTTTTATTCTGTTAAACCAGAGAGTTATGTGACACAAAATAGTTAATAAATAACATTTCCCACATGTCTACTTTACATCAGTACAATTTTGGGAACAACATTTTTTTTTGTTAGGAAGTTATAAGGGTTAAAAGTTGACCAGCGATTTCTCATTTTTACAGCAAAATTTACAAAACCATTTTTTTTAGGGACCACCTCACATTTGAAGTCACTTTGAGGGGTCTATATGGCAGAAAATACCCAAAAGTGACACCATTATAAAAACTGCACCCCTCAAGCTACTCAAAACTACATTCAAGAAGATTCTTAACCCTTCAGGTGCTTCACAGGAACTAAAGCAACGTGGAAGGAAAAAATGGACATTTTAATTTTTCCAACAAAATTTTTCTTTTACCATCAATTTTTTCATTTTTGCATGGGCATCAGGATAAAATGGACCCTAAAATTTGTTGGGCAATTTCTCCTGAGTATACAGATACCTCATATGTGGTCATAAACCACTGTTTGGGCGCACGGCAGGGCTCAGAAGGGAAGGAGCGCCATTTGACTTTTTGAATGGAAAATATGCTGGAATATTTAGCGGTTGCCATGTCGCATTTGGAGAGTCCCTGTGTGCCTAAACATTGGAGCTCCCCCACAAGTGACCCCATTTTGGAAACTAGACGCCCTAAGGAACTTATCTAGATGCAGAGTGAGCACTTTGAACCCCCAGGTGCTTCACAAATTGATCCGTAAAAAAAAGAAAGTACTTTTTTTTCACAAAAATTTTCTTTTAGCCTCAGTTTTTTCATTTTCACATGGGCAACAGGATAAAATGGATCCTAAAATTTGTTGGGCAATTTCTCCTGAGTACACCGATACCTCATATGTGGTCATAAACCACTGTTTGGGCGCACGGCAGGGCTCAGAAGGGAAGGAGCGCCATTTGACTTTTTGAATGGAAAATATGCTGGAATATTTAGCGGTTGCCATGTCGCATTTGGAGAGTCCCTGTGTGCCTAAACATTGGAGCTCCCCCACAAGTGACCCCATTTTGGAAACTAGACCCCCCAAGGAACTTATCTAGATGCAGAGTGAGCACTTTGAACCCCCAGGTGCTTCACAAATTGATCCGTAAAAAAAAAGAAAGTACTTTTTTTTTTCACAAAAATTTTCTTTTAGCCTCAGTTTTTTCATTTTCACATGGGCAACAGTATAAATTGGATCCTAAAATTTGTTGGGCAATTTCTCCTGAGTACACCGATACCTCATATGTGGTCATAAACCACTGTTTGGGCGCACGGCAGGGCTCAGAAGGGAAGGAGCGCCATTTGACTTTTTGAATGGAAAATATGCTGGAATATTTAGCGGATGCCGTGTCGCATTTGGAGAGTCCCTGTGTGCCTAAACATTGGAGCTCCCCCACAAGTGACCCCATTTTGGAAACTAGACCCCCCAAGGAACTTATCTAGATGCAGAGTGAGCACTTTGAACCCCCAAGTGCTTCACAAATTGATCCGTAAAAAAAAAGAAGTACTTTTTTTTTCCACAAAAATTTTCTTTTAGCCTCAGTTTTTTCATTTTCACATGGGCAACAGTATAAATTGGATCCTAAAATTTGTTGGGCAATTTCTCCTGAGTACACAGATACCTCATATGTGGTCATAAACCACTGTTTGGGCGCACGGCAGGGCTCAGAATGGAAGGAGCGCCATTTGACTTTTTGAATGGAAAATTAGCTCCAGTCGTTAGCGGACACCATGTCATGTTTGGAGAGCCCCTGTATGCCTAAACTTTGGAGCTCCCCCACAAATGACCCCATTTTGGAAACTAGACCCCTAAGAAACTTATGCAGATGCACAGTGAGCACTTTGAACCCCCAGGTGCTTCACAAAACTTTATAACGCAGAGCCGTGAAAATAAAAAAAATCATTTTTTTTTCTCAAAAAATTATTATTTAGCCCCATATTTTTTATTTTCACAATGGTTACAGGAGAAATTGGACCCCAAAAGTTGTTGTCTAATTTGTCCTAAGTACGCTAGTACCTCACATGTGGGGGAGTACCACTGTTTGGGCACACGTCAGGGCTTGGAAGGGATGTAGTGACGCTTTGAAATGCCGACTTGATGGAATGGTCTGCGGGCGGGCAGAGCCCCTGATGTGCCTAAACAGTAGAAACCCCCCACAAGTGACCACATTTTATAAACTAGACCCCTCAAGGAACTTAACTAGATGTGTGGTGAGCACCTTGAACCCCCACGTGCTTCACAGAAGTTTGTAATGCAGAGCCGTGAAAATAAAAAATAATTTTTTTCCTCAAAAACTGATTTTTTTAACCCGCAATTTTTTATTTTCACAAGGGTAACAGGAGAAATTGGACCACAAAAGTTGTTGTACAGTTTGTCCTGAGTACACTGGTACCCCATATGTGGGGGGGGAACCACTGTTTTGGCGCATGGGAGAGCACAGAAGGGAAGGAGCGCCATTTTGGAATGCAGACTTGATGGAATGTTCTGTGGGCGTCATGTTGCCTTTGCAGAGCCCCTGATGTGCCTAAACAGTAGAAACCCCCCACAAGTGACCCCATTTTGGAAACTAGACCCCCAAGGAGCTTATCTAGATGTGTAGTGAGCACTTTGAACCCCCAAGGGCTACACAGAAGTTTATAACGCCGGGCCATGAAAATAAAAAAATCATATTTTTTCCACAAACATGATCTTTTAGTCCCCAATTTTTTTATTTTCCCAAGGGTAACAGGAGAAATTAGACCTCAAAAGTTGTTGTCCAATTTGTCCTGAGTACGCTGATATCCCATATGTGGGAGAAAACTACTGTATGGGCACACTTCGGGGCTCGGAAGGGAAGTAGTGACGTTTTGAATTGCCGACTTGATGGAATGGTCTGCGGGCGTCATGTTACGTTTGCAGAGTCCCTGATGTGCCTAAACAGTATAAACTCCCCACAAGTGACCCCATTTTGGAAACTAGACCCCGCAAGGAACTTATCTAGATATGTGGTGAGCACTTTGAACCCCAAGTTCTTCACAGAAGTTTATAACGCAGAGCCGTGAAAATAAAAAATCATTTTTTTTCCACAAAAATAACTTTTTTAGTCCCCAATTTTTTTCCCAACAGTAACAGGAGAAATTAGACCCCAAAGTTGTTGTGCAATTTTTCCCAAGTACGCTGATACCCCATATGTGGGGGTAAACCACTGTTTGGGCACACGTCGGGGCTTGGAATAAAGGGAGCACTGTTTGACTTTTTGAACGCAAAATTTGCAGGAATCAATGGTGGCGCCATGTCGCGTATGGAGATCCCCTGATGTACCTAAATAGTGGAAACCCCTCAATTCTAACTCCAACCCTAACCCCTACACACCCCTAACCCTAATATAAACCCTAACCATAACCCTAACCCCAACACACCCCTAACCCTAATCCCAACTCTAACCATAAACCTAACCACAAGCCTAACCCTAATCCCAACCCTAACCCCAAAACACCCCTATCGCTTATCCCAACCCTAACCCTAATCCCAACCTTAACCTAATTCCAACCCTAACCCTAATTCCAACCCTAACCCTAGTTCTAACCCTTACCCTAGTTCTAACCCTTACCCTAGTTCTAACCCTAACCCTAGTTCTAACCCTAAGGCTCGGTTCATATTGCGTTTTACCAGCCCGTTCAACACGTAGCGTTGACGGGCAGGTAACGGTATAGCATAACGCGATCGCGTTATGCTATACCCCCTAGTGCAGAGGAATCAGCGATGATTCATCTGTGCTAGCGGTGATGGAGCCCAGACGCTGCAGCCTGCGTCCAAGGCTCCGTCACTGAATGACGACACGTCGCGAACGCATGCCGCTTCATGGCATGCGTTGCGATGCGCACACAAATGGGGTGAATGGCAGCGTTAACAGACTGCGTTACACCGCGTTATACCGCGGTGAAACGCAGTCCATCTAACGGACTGCCATAATGCAATATGAACCCAGCCTGACCCTAAGGCCCCGTGCACACGTTGCGGATTCACTTGCGGATTTTTCTAAAATCCGCAGGTAAAACGACCTGTCTTTTACCTGCGTATTTAGCGCGGATTTGCTGCGGTTTTTCTCTGCGGTTTTACGCCTATAATGGATTAGGTGTAAAATCGCTGCGGAATCCGCACAAAGATTTAAAACCGCAGCAAATCCGCGCTGAAAAATCTGCAGCATGTGCACAGCGGTTTTTTTTTTACCATTTATTTGCATTGTACTGTACATGGTTTCTGGATCTGCTGTGGATCCGCAGCGCCAAATCCGCTGCGAATCCGCAGCAAAAATCCGCTGCTGATCCGCAGCAAAATCCGCTGCGGATCAGCAGCGAAATCCGCTGCGGATCAGCAGCGAAATCCGCTGCGGATCAGCAGCGAAATCAGCTGCGGATCAGCAGTCAGCGATCACAATCAGCTGCGGATGCAGCATGCGAAAAATCAGCTGCGGATCAGCAGCGAAATCAGCTGCGGATCAGCAGCGAAATCCGCTGCGGATCAGCAGCGAAATCGCTGCGGATCAGCAGCGAAATCGGCTGCGATGCGCGAATGCTGAGATCAGCAGCGAAATCAGCTGGATCAGCACGAATCCGTGGGATCAGCAGCGAAATCCGCTGCGGATCACAGCGAAATCCGCTGCGGATCAGCAGCGAAATCCGCTGCGGATCAGCAGCGAAATCGCTGCGGATTAGCAGCGAAATCCGCTGCGGATCAGCAGCGAAATCGCTGCTGCAGAGAAATCATGCGATAGCAAGAAATCGCTGCGGATCCGCAGCAAAATCCGCAACGTGTGCACAGGGCCTAATAGGAAAAAAAAAAAAATTCTTTATTATTTTTCCCTACCTATGACAGGGGGGTTCACTTACTTTTTTTTATTTTGATCACTGTGACAGTTTATCACAGTGATCAAAATAAATTTTTTGACTATGCAGGGCGCACTGCGCATGCGCCGGCCGGCGGGCGCACTGCGCATGCGCCCGCCATTTTCCAAGATGGCGGCGCCCATGAAGAATCCCGGGCAGCCGCCGGGAAGGATCCAGGGACATCGGTGGACCGGGAGAGGTGAGTATGGGGGTCGGAAGTGAGGGGGGGGGGAATCGGAAGGTGGGGGCAGCGGAGGCCAGGACGAGGGGAGCTTTTAGTGACGGCGGTGACCGACCGCTGCCATCTTTTGGTGGCGGCGGCCGATCGCCGCCGTGAATCCGTGTGGGGGGGTCAGGGCTCGGTGTCCAGCCATGGCAGATGCTATTGCAGCATCGGCCATGGCTGGATTGTAATATTTCACCAATTATATTGGTGAAATATTACAGATTGCTCTGATTGGCTGTTTCACTTTTAACAGCCAATCAGAGCGATCGTGGCCACGGGGGGGGTTAAGCCAACCCCCCTGTGGTGAAGCACAAAGGGTCCTGTGCCGGCGGGTCGGGTGACTTTTCAGTGACCCCGGTCACCCGACCCGCAGGGACGCGATCCTTTCATGACGCCACATAGGCGTCATGGGTCGGATTGGCACTGATTTTCATGACGCCTACGTGGCGTCATGGGTCGGGAAGGGGTTAAATTAGGAAGTGACTCCATGTCTATAAACGGCATGTAGAGTCCACGACGGTGTAAGAGATCGCCCTGACCTTCAACTGGACACGACCCAGGACCACAGACCAGTCTGCACCAGTAAGTAACCATGGACTTTCCATAATACCCTCAATCGAGTTAATGTATAAATATGGGGGGCGTGTTGAATCCTGATGTTGTGTCTCGCAATATTTATGTGTTTACATAAGGTAAGATCATTATTACAGGAGCGCAAGCCTGTAATGTAATGACGGGAGCTGAAAATAACAGCGGCCTTGATGTCACATTGTGAGGACATTGAATAGTTTACTGATGAGATTCTCCTGAAAGATGAGGGCAGAATTGACCATTACTGCGAAATAATCCAAATCCCTGCACACAACTGTGGCCACATCCTGACTGCATGCAGCCACCAATAGGGGGAGCTCCAATCACCGCAGTGTACAGGCTCTACTGCTCCCCCTAGTGGTGCCCAGGTTTATAACTAGTGACAGACAGCAGAGGATTCAGAGCTGTGCATCAGAAGAACTGAGCTCCAGCCCCTATAAAGATGTATTAAGAGATTAATTATCACAGGATTATAAGGTGTTTTCTGTTATTTTGTTCACAGAGGTGTGAACCAAACAAGAATGACCCCAAGTCGCGGCTATAACAAGTGTCGGTGTTTCTGTCATCACCATGGACCAAATATAATCCAGGTAAGGAGTGTAATGAGCGGCAGTGACTGGGAGTAAATCGTCTGCGCGTCTCTGATATGTAATGTTCGGCTGCTCCATGATCAGGTTTGTTTTATCTCTCTGCAGATCACTGTTCCAGAGCCGGGGTATCTCTGTGCCCCCACAATGAGGATGGGGTACAGCTGGAGGTGACGGCTATCACAAGTCAATGATGTGGCGGCCGCCATGTCAGGAGCAGATGAGCCGCACCTCAGGACGAGGCAGATTCCGGGCTCGGTCTCTGTCCTCATTACTTTCTGCAGTCAGATGTGATCACAGGATCAGCGAATCTTCTGCTGCATCCGCCCCGATCTACGGCACATGCTGCCATGATCCTGAATCGCCCAGGGGAAGGGCAGTCCGTCAGCCATAGTTCCCTAGAGGGTTTTTTTCCTCTCCTGAGCGCTGAAGGACGACTCTCCAAGAGTCCAGTACTCATCATCACCATCATCATCATCATGGTGGGAACTTCTACATGTAATATCTTGTATGAAGCGAATAAAAAATTCAATTATTATCTAGCAGCCGTGTGTCTGAGCCGTGTATCTAAACGGTATGCCTGAGCTGTGTATCTGAGCCATGTATCTGAGCCGTATATCTAAGCCGTGTGTCTGAGCTGTGCATCTCAGCCGTGTGTCTAAGCCGTGTATCTCAACATTGAAATTGCAGGAAAAGTTATGGAATTCTGGAAATGACAGGTGTGATATTTTCTCTGATGATTTTTCCCTACAAACTGTTTGGGACATTTGGAAGAACGATTGTCCAGAGAAGAAAAAAAGACGCTGCCATAAGTGCTGTGTATGCCAGCAGTAAAGAGACCACTCATGTGTGGGGGCTTCTCATCAGTGGAGGGGCTCACACACAATTATACCTCAACAAGGCCATGAATGAAGAAGAAAATCTAAACCTCCTCCACGAGCAACTACTCCCATCATCCAAGGCAAGGTTGTGATGATGCTTGATGCTTTTTCTCCATGATGGAGACCAGGTCTCATGGGAAGAGTGATAATGAAGTTGCTTGGTGAAAAAGACATTGGCATTTTGGTTCCATGGACGAAAACTTTTCAGATCTCATCCCATTGACTGTGAAAACTAAAGTTTGTGTCAGTCTGAAAACTTTTGGCCACAATTGTATTTATCCATCTTAAGACAATGATAGCACTCCATTCCTGATAGTAAAACTTCTCTAAACTTCTGAATTAATAAATCACTTTTCCTCACTTTTTTTGTGCAGAAAGCAGGTAAATACGTTCCTCAAACTGATTTTCGGCATGTCTGCCCTGTTGGCCGAATTCTATAGAAACTTCCGTGCTGCTGATAAATATTTAGGAAGCTGCTCTCACTTTCTTGAGCGTGAATTGGCTTATTATAGGGGGGGGCACAGATTTTTGTCCTCGTGTAGAGTGAATATAGAACTATAGGTCAGTGGCTAGACACATAGAATTAGGAAAAGCCATTGGGCATAGTAAATAATGCTGCCCTATAGTGTCGATGTGTTGTCATTGTGGCCCATAATAATCGTCTACTCCTGTGATATGATAAAAACACGGATTTTGGTAAGAACTTACCGGTAAAATCCTTTTCAGCGAAGGAAGGGAGGGAGACACAGGAATTCATTACTGATGGGTAGGCGGAGCCCCAGACCAGGATGTCACCTCAGATCAAAAGCGTGCTGACTGGCTGGCCCCTCCAGCTCGGGCTCCTCCTACTCAGCTCCAGTCGTACCAAAGCTTTAGGGAAGAACCAAGATCACCAGCGGAGCAACATAACCCCTTCTGAAGAAACTTCAGAGCAAAAACACAAGGATACAGGTTATGCATGCAAAGTAAGCCAAAAACCACAGAGTTCCAGGTACTATTCACTGAACCTGACTACTGCGATGAGCTGGCGATGCTGGAACAGAGCCTTAGCGCGCTGACCTCAGTCCAGATATCGCAATCAGACAAGGGTCGCGCTGCATCTGAAAACATCAACACACTTCTGCCTTGGGAGGGTGCTGTGTCTCCCTCCCTTCCTTCGCTGAAAAGGATTTTACCGGTAAGTTCTTACCAAAATCCGTGTTTCAGCTGCAGAATGGAAGGGAGGGAGACACAGGAATTCATTACTGATGGGACGTCCCAAAGCAGTTCAAAAATAAGGGTGGGAAAAAACCAACAAGAGGCAGAAACCCAACAACCTTAACAACAAAGCGCAACCAGCGCTAAACACAAGTTCATCCAGAACTTTAAACTACAGCTGCCTGCAGGACCCTACGTCCGAGGGCTGCATCAGCGGAAGCACTGACGTCCACTTTATAAAACTTCGTAAACGTGTGGACAGAGCGCCAAGTTGCCGCCCGGCAGAGCTGCACTGCCGAAGCACCTTGGTGAAAAGCCCACGATGAAGCCACAGCCCTCGTGGAATGGCTTGAATCTTAATCGGGCAAGATTCACCCTGAAGACGGTAAGCTTCCAATATAGCTGACCGGATCCAACGAGCTATAGAATCCTTGGAAGCTCGTTGACCACGCCGACGACCGACTGGAACCACAAATAGGGAGTCCGTCTTACGAAAAACCTTGAGTAATACATAGATAAAACTTCAAGGCCCGAACTAAATCCAATGTGTGTAAAGCTCGCTCTTTCACATACTTCGGATCCGGGCAGAATGAAGGCAACACAATATCCTGGTTGACATGAAAATGTGACACCACTTTAGGTAAAAAATCACCCCGAGTGCGAAGCACTACACGATCCGGAAAAAACTCCAGAAAAGGAGGCGAACAAGAAAGAAATGCCAACTCAGAAACTCTCCTCAAGGAAGTGACTGCAACAAGGAAAGCCACCTTCCAAGAAAGTAAAGAAAGGCTAGCAGAAACCATAGGCTCAAAAGGTTTATGCTGAAGAGCCTCCAAAACAAGGTTGAGCCGCCAAGGAGACACGGGTGCCTTCCGCGGCGGAAACTTACGAGATATACCTCGGAAAAAAGGAGAGCACGTCTCTATTCGAAGCAATGGTTCTCCGGAACAATAAGGACAGAGCAGAAATCTGACCTTTCAGGGTGCTGACTGCCAAACCCTTGTCTAGCCCATGCTGCAGAAAAGCCAACAGGTTGGGAATGGAAAATTTTCTCGGGTTCCGAGAGGACCCCAAACACCACGAAAAGAAGGTTTCCCAAATTTTGTGGTAAATCCCAGTAGTAGCCGGACTTCTTGCAGCACGAAGGGTAGCAATGACCTCGGCTGAGAAACCTCTACGGGTCAAGATTTCGGTCTCAAGAGCCACGCCGTCAAACGCAGGGACATCAAGTCCGGATGACAAACGGGCCCCTGAGTCAACAAGTCCGGTTGAAGAGGGAGTGAAAAAGGAGGTGCCGCCAACAGCGACATTATTGTCGAGAACCACACCCTTCTTGGCCAGTCTGGAGCTATCAAAATAGCTGGAATTCTCTCTAGTCTGATCCGACGCAGTACTAGAGGAAGTAAGGATATCGGCGGGAATACATAGATCAGCTCAAACTGATCCCACTGAGCCACTAGAGCATCCACCGCCACAGCCTTCGGGTCCTTGTACCTGGACATGAACGTCGGTAACTTGGCATTGGACCTGGATGCCATCAAATCCACTTGGGGGGTTCCCCAGCGAGAGCACAGTAGTGCAAAAACTTCCGGGTGGAGGCTCCATTCCCCGGGATCCATCCTTCTGCGACTGAGAAAGTCCGCTGTAATATTCTGAACCCCTGGAATGTGAATCGCCGAAAAGGCTGGTACACTGGCCTCTGCCCAAATCAGAATTCGGGACACCTCTACCATGAGACTGGAACTCCTTGTCCCACCTTGGTGATTGATATACGCGACAGCCGTCGCATTGTCTGTCTGCACTCGGACTGGCAGACCGCTCAAAGGGACCGTCCAATGTTGGAGGCAAAGGAAAATCGCCCTCAATTCCAGGATGTTGATCGGAAGAACAGACTCTTCAGATGACCATACCCCTGAATCCAGAGATTGTTCCAAACCCCCCCCCCAGCCCGTCAGGCTGGCATCGGTGGTTATGACTGACCACTTCGGAGGGAGGAAAGACTTCCCCAGGGAGAATGCCCCTGGACGTAACCACCATTCTAGAGAATCCCGCACCGCGCGAGAAATGGTGACGCTGCAATCCAGCGAACCTTGCGATTGATCCCAACGACTCAGAATGAGCCTATGGAGAGCTCTGGAATGAAATTGGACAAACGGAAAAAACCTCATGGACGCCACCGTCAGACCCAGAAGGCGCATACCTTCCGAAGGGACACTGCTGTCGCAGACTTCATAGTCTGTACATGCTGGAGCAGACATGCCTGCTTGTCTGGAGGTAGGGACAACACCGCCCGTACCGTGTCGAAATGCATCCTCAAAAACAGGATTGCCTGCGACGATTCCAGAGACGACTTCTCCTTTGAAGCCACAACCGAAAAGGCCGTCCAAATAGGGACGAATCGTAAGTCCCCGTCTTTGAAGGATTGCCATGAGATTTTGGCGTCAGAATCATTGTAAAAATTCTGGGCGTTAAGGCCAAGCCGAATGGTCGAGCCACAACCTGGGTGAGGTCTTCCGATGGGAACATGCCAAAAAGCGTCGCGAATGTCGATTGATCGTTCTGCGACAGGGCTGCCATAACTGAGCGAAGCGACTTCATGCTCGGCTCTGACGGAATGTCAGAAGTCAGTCCGCCTTAGCGAATTTTTTTTTTTTTTTTTTTGCCAGCTTCTGCCTTAACAGAAGTTCTGTTTCCAGGGTATGCGGAATATCTGAGAATTCCCCCTTTTTTTTTTTTTTTTTTTTCTTTTTAAAAAGAGAGAGACGACACAAACCCCCAGAGGGTTGGTCAGATCATCCCTTGAACCGAAAAGGACTGCCGATAACTATCGGCACTAGTCCTGCCAGACGCAGAAGTCACAGCTCTGCGCTGCGGTAAAGCTGCTTCTTTTGCCTTTGCCTTGGCATCAGCTCCGTGAGGTCAGTCAAATAGCTGACCACATTCTAAGCTAAAGATAGCAAACCCTGTTGGAAAACTGCGTTCCATCCAAGTCACAGTGCTCTTCTGACTGTAACCGCCGAGGATTGCTCCCTGGATAGCAGTGACGCATTATCCTTCAACTAGAAAAGCCCATCTACCTTGATAGAGGGCAACTTGCCACGCCGTCCTTAGACGGTCCAACCGGCTCAGGGGAACTTAACAAGTACACCTAGATCCTTACGGCTACACAGATGGAAATTGTTGCCATCTCCGTTCTTCTGTCCAGCGTGTCCTGCAGACTCGTCTTCCCTTTTACCAGGAAGATTTGCTAAGCTGGAATAAAGGGACATTCACTTCAGGAGAAGGGGTCCAATTAACAAATAACTCCGTAGAAAAAACGGATACAGGTTGTAAGGTCATCGCGACCCATGCGACCCTTGCAACATCCGGGCCGACTTACCAGGACGACTAGTTACCTCCTCTGGTAACTGTAACGTCCACATGGCTTCCACAGAAATTTTAGTACGGCCCCTGAGAGAGGCAGGGTGTCCCTGCCGATCCTCCTTGACCGAATCGGACTTCTTCGCTAAGCGAGAAGGAAAACACCGATTTGTGTCGCTCCCTTGAGAGGATCTAGTTGACACTCCATAACCTAAAAGGTCATCAATAGAAACCAGTGAAGGCCTCCATTTTGACACCATTGGAACCTCTGACCGTGTATGAGTCGAGGTCTGCGTGTCAGATACGCGAGGCTGATCCGTAGCGGATCTGGGAGAGGGTCTCTGACATGCCCTTGCATAGTATATGGCAGGATAAACCTGTCAGTAACCAGAGCAGTACTTAAATAAAAAACAAACGCTGAAGGGTTAAAGCTCTAAAGCGAGAGCTACCCCAGCTGTCTCCCATTAAGAGTTAACCTCCTAAGAAGGGTTAAAGTAGCTGACTCCCCACAACCTTGATAATGAAAAAGGGTGTGCGAATCTCAGGCGCCTCTTATAAGGTCGCAGCTGCAGGACAGCCATGCCACACTAAACAGAAAACGTTCCACAAGATCGCTAAAAAATTGCGCTGTTTTTTATAACGCAATGACCGCCAAAGTTGTCAAGGAGATCGCTAATCGCCTATGCGATTGCCCAGATTGGCAGCCACCAGCGACACTAAAAATGACACACAAACGATCGCAATATTATGCGACGCCATCAGGATCGTCAGCGGAAACGTATAGTGGCAGCATTAATGTCGCAGACTCCCCACAGCCTCTTTATTAATATTAAAAGAGTGTGCGAGCCCCTTATGCGAGAACAGCCGCAGGACAGCTCAATCTGTCACTCAGAAGTGCCCCAGACGGCGCCCCGCTGTGGAGGTGAAGGGGTTAAGCTTCTGCCCGGCGGGCTAGAAGCGACTCACCAAGCTGGTCACGTATTCTTGCCGGGAGGGGAAGAGAACGATCCGGGGAGCTTTCAACCTGCAGCGCTTTATCAGCAATGGCCGCCGCGCTCTGCCTCCGTGTGCTCCATGTAGAGGAGCCGGAAATGGAGGCTGCAGTAAAGCGCGCGCTCAGAAGCGGCGCGAAATTCAAAAAATAAAAAGAGGGCGTACTCCCCTCCTTTCCCTCGTCCTGCAGGCATCCTCCTGCGGACATAGAAAAACTAGTCACCGGCATATATATGTACAGCGGCTGCCGCAGCAGTCGCTAAACCACTCACACACATTTTACCAAAATGTGGAGTACTCACCAGCCGAAACGCCACAGGGACCCCCAGGGGTTTCTGGCGCTATGCCCATGCTTCCCCCCAGGGCGGGAAGCGCAGTGACCCCAGTGTGTGGTTTGCGCCCCCGCCAGGGAAACTCTCCTCATTCCCCAGGGCCGGCAAGATTCTGCAGGGACCATTATGTAGTTACAGATCCGCCAAGGGAGAGGCTGGTGAAATACACTGATAAACATGTAATAGCGCTGTCACCGCAGCGCTGAAGCATACTGATATACATGTAATAGCGCTGCCATCAGACGCTAAAGCACTCACACATTAATAATAAAATTTTGTGTGGAGTACTCACCAGCCAAAGCGCCACAGGGACCCTCAGGGGTTTCTGGCGCTGTGCCCATGCTTCCCCCCAGGGCGAGGAACGAAAGTGACCGCACGTGTGGTTTGCGTCCCGCCAGGGAAGCTCTCCTCATCCCCCAGGGCCGGCAAGGATTCTGCAGGGACTATTGAGTAAATACAGATCCGCCAAGGGAGAGGTTGGGGTACAGCAGCGCTGGTACCCCTGAGACCTCTAGACCAACTGGTGATCCAAGTCTCCTGTCCGAATATAAAATAATAAAATCTTCTGAGGAGCTGCATTAGCAGCGACCATCCTCTGGACCTCAAATCTTAGACTGGAGCTGAGTAGGAGGAGCCCGAGCTGGAGGGGCCAGCCAGTCAGCACTCTTTTGATCTGAGGTGACATCCTGGTCTGGGGCTCCGCCTACCCATCAGTAATGAATTCCTGTGTCTCCCTCCCTTCCATTCTGCAGCTGAAAAAACAAAAAGAACCGTGTGCCTTAAAGGTGACTATAAACACATCTAATAAAAATGATTAACATAAGAGAAGAGTAACCTAAACTTAAAGTAGAACTGTATGGAATAAAGGAATATTTTCAGCAACAGCGCCCCTTGTCTACAGGCATCGTATTTTGTATTGCAGCTCATCCTCATTCAGGTGAATACCAAATGCATAAACAACACTGGTATTCTCCTGGAAATAATCAGGCACTTTATTTCTAATCCTGCACTACCCCTTTAAGGATTCTTGTCCCCTAAGCTACTACAGATGCATTGATTAATGAGATGGATCTATTGATAAAGAAGAGATTTATTTTTATTAAATGTTAAAAGTGGGCAGTCTCTATGCCTTATGTACACAAAATGGAGATTTGCAGCTTAAGTTCCATTTTAATTCTTAAATATCAATAGAAATGATACAATGATGCAAATCTGAAAATACATAGAAATTATACAGTTACACCACAGCTGCCCCAAATACTGCAGGAGACCTACTGGAGCCCATATGGATCCAAAATACACCCAGAAAACAGTAAAATTTGGTGGTGGAAAGATCATGATCTGGGGTTACGTTCAGTATGGGGGTGTGGGAAACATTTGCAAAGTGGAAGGCAATATCAATAGCCTAAAATATCAAGAAGTATTAGCTACCTCTTATATTCCAAATCATAAAAGGGGTCAAAATCTGCAGCAGGATGGTGCTCCATCACATACATACATCTCTAGAACAAAGTTCCTCCAGGCAAAAAAGATCAAGGTGCTCAAGGACTGGCCAGCCCAGTCACCAGACATGAACATCATTGAGCATGTTTGGGGCAGGATGAAAGAGTAAGCTTGGAAGACAAAACCAAGGAATCCTCTGGGAGGCATGTAAGACTGCATTCTGTGCTATTCCTGATGACTTCATTAATAAATTGTATGAATCATTGTTGAACTGCATGCATGCAGTCCTTCAAGCTCATGGAAGTCACACAAAATATTAAATATGACTAATAGCACAACAACTTCATTCACCAATGTTATGCAACATATATTTGTATTTTAAGTTACCGTATTTTTTGGACCATAAGACGCACTTTTTTCCCCCAAAATTTTGGGGGAAAATGGGGGAGCGTCTTATGGTCGCAACATACCGGAAAGTTCAGTGGCGGCGGCGCTCCCAATGTAGCTTGGCTGCGATGCGGTGGTGGTGTCCGGGCAGCAGCGGGCCTCTGGGCTGCGTGGGGGGCTCCGCCGGCATCTCGTCCCAGCCTGAAAGCCCCCCCGCAGCTGCGACGCGGTGCCTCCGGTGTGCGGTCCCGATCCAAAGTGTGGTGCGGTGCGGTGGTGGTGTCCGGGCAGCAAGCGGGCCTTTGGGCTGCGTAGGGGACTCTGCCGGCATCTCGTCCCAGCCGGAAAGCCCCCCCGCAGCTGCGACGCGGTGCCGGCATGAGGAATGGCCGCCTGGGGCTTCCGGCAAGATGGCCGCCGCATACTCTTGTTCAAATCTTGGCAACGAGATCTTGTCCTCGGGAAGAGATCTCGTTGCCGAGATTTGAACGAGAGTATGCGGCGGCCATCTTGCCGGAGGCCCCAGGCGGCCATTCCTCATGCCGGCACCGCGTCGCAGCTGCGGGGGGGCTTTCCGGCTGGGACAAGATGCCGGCGGAGCCCCCCACGCAGCTCAGAGGCCCGCTGCTGCCCGGACACCACCACCGCATCGCAGCCAAGCTGCATTGGGAGCGCCGCCGCCACCACAGGATTTGTGAGTATATGGCCACCCTGGCCACCCCACAGAACACAGCGACCCCACAGAACACAGCCACCCCACATAACGCAGCCACCCCACAGAACACAGCCACCCCACATAACACAGCCACCCCACAGAACACAGCCACCCCACAGAACGCAGCCACCCCACAGAACGCAGCCACCCCACAGAACGCAGCCACCCCACAGAACGCAGCCACCCCACAGAACGCAGCCACCCCACAGAACGCAGCCACCCCACAGAACGCAGCCACCCCACAGAACGCAGCCACCCCACAGAACGCAGCCACCCCACAGAACGCAGCCACCCCACAGAACGCAGCCACCCCACAGAACACAGCCACCCCACATAACACAGCCACCCCACATAACACAGCCACCCCACAGTGCCCAACCACCCCACACAGTGGTAAGCTAAATTCGGACTGTAAGACGGACCCCCATTTGACACATTATTTTTTTCCCCAATTTTCCTTCTGAAAATTTGGGGTGCGTCTTATGGTCCGGTGCGTCTTATAGTCCGAAAAATACGGTAATTATTTGTTTGAATATCAGATTACTTTCTGTGGGCGACAAAACTTTTTGTCTTGCCAAAATCTGACCATTCTGCGTCCATTAAATTATCAATATTTCAGTATTGATGCCAATTTATTTTCTTAACCTAAACCACATTTTGGAGGGTTTCAGCTTTCAAAACACGGATTTTGGTAAGAACTTACCTGTAAAATCCTTTTCAGCGAAGAAGGAAGGGAGACACACTAGTCATTACTAGTGGGGTAGGCGGAGCCCACATAGGATAGAAACACCTCAGATTAAAAAAGTGTTGACCGGCCCCTCCAGCATATAGGGCTCCTCCTACTCCAGCTCTCCAGTCGTACCCAAGCTTAAGGAAGAGTAAATATCACCAGCGGAGCAACATAACCCCTTCTGAATGATTTCAGAGAGAAAAACAAGGAGACAGGTTATGCATATAACAGAAAACCACACAGTCTCAGGTACTACTCACTGAACCTGACCACTGCAATGAGATGGCGATGATGGAACAGAGCCTTAGCGCGCCAACCTCAGCCCAGATAATCGCTATCAGAGAAGGGTCACGCGCATCTGAAAACACAACAACACACTTCTGCCATGGGAGGGATGTGTGTCTCCCTTCCTTCTTCGCTGAAAAGGATTTTACAGGTAAGTTCTTACCAAAATCCGTGTTTCAGCAGCAGATGAAGGAAGGGAGACACACTAGTCATTACTAGTGGGACGTCCCAAAGCAGTCCAAAAATAAGGGTGGGCAAAAAAGCCAAAAAAGGCAGATACCCAACAATCTAAATAAATGCGCAACTAGCGCTAACTACAAGTTCACAAGAACTTTAAACTACAGCCGCCTGCAGGACCCTACGTCCTAAGGCCGCATCAGCGGAAGCACTGACGTCCACCTTATAAAATTTTGTAAATGTGTGGATGGAGCGCCAGGTAGCCGCCCGGCAGAGCTGAGCTGCCGAGGCTCCTTGATGAAAAGCCCACGATGAACCCACAGCCCTTGTGGAGTGAGCTCGAATCTTAATCGGGCAAGGTTCGCCCTTAAGTCGGTAAGCCTCTAAAATGGCCGACCGAATCCAACGAGCTATAGAATCCTTGGAAGCTCGTTGCCCACGTCGACGACCTGCTGGAATCACAAACAGAGAATCTGACTTCCGAAAACTTTGAGTAATTAGACAAATAGAACTTCAAAGCCTGCACCAAATCCAATGTGTGCAAGGCCCGTTCCTTCGCATTCCTTGGCTCCGGACAGAGCGAGGGCAACACAATATCCTGGTTAACATGAAACTGTGACACCACTTTAGGTAGAAAGTCGCCCCGTGTGCGAAGCACTACGCGATCTGGGAGAAACTCCAGAAAAGGAGGCTAGCAAGAAAGAGCCGCCAACTCAGAAACCCTTCTCAAAGAAGTGACCGCCACTAGGAAGGCAACCTTCCAAGAGAGAAAGGAAAGATTAACAGAGTCCATAGGCTCAAAAGGTCCATGTTGAAGAGCCTCCAAGACAAGATTGAGCCGCCAAGGAGACACAGGCGCCTTCCGCGGCGGAAATTGACGGTTTACCCCTCGAAAAAAGGAACGTACGTCCCTACGCGAAGCGATAGTCTTCCGAAACAGCAAGGACAGAGCAGAAACCTGTCATTTCAGAGTGCTAACTGCCAAACCCTTGTCCAGCCCGTACTGCAAAAAGGCCAACAAATTGGGAATAGAAAAAATCCTCGGGTTCCTAGAAGAACCCGAACACCACGAGAAGAAGGCTTCCCAAGTCTTGTGATAAATCCTAGTAGTAGCCGGTCCTCTGGCAGCTCGCAGAGTGGCAATGACCTCGGCTAAAAAACCTTGACGGGTCAAGATTTCGGTCTCAAGAGCCACGCCGTCAAACGCAGAGACTTCAGGTCCGGGTGACGAACGGGCCCTTGGGTTAACAGGTCCGGGCGAAGAGGAAGTGGAAGTGGAGGCGCTGCCAGAAGCGACACCAGTGTCGAGAACCACGTCCTCCTCGGCCAATCTGGGGCTATCACCATAGCCGGGACTCTCTCCAGTCTGATCCGTCGCAACACCAGAGGAAGTATGGGTATCGGCGGGAACACATAGATTAGCTCGAATTGGTCCCAAGGAGCCACCAGAGCATCCACTGCCACAGCGTTCGAGTCCTTGTACCTGGACATGAACGTCGGTAACTTGGCATTGATCCTGGATGCCATCAAATCCACTTGGGGAGTTCCCCAACGGGAGCACAGCAGTGCAAAAATTTTCGGGTGAAGACTCCATTCTCCGGGATCCATCTTTTCGCGACTGAGGAAGTCCGCCGTGACATTCTGAACTCCTGGAATGTGAATCGCAGAGATGGCTGGCACTCTGGCCTCGGCCCATACCAGGATCCGAGACACCTCCATCATGAGCCTGAAGCTCCTCGTCCCACCTTGATGGTTGATATACGCGACCGCTGTCGTGTTGTCTGTCTGCACTCGGACTGGTAGACCGCTTAAAGGGACCGTCCAGTGTTGGAGGCAAAGGAAAACTGCCCTCAATTCCAGGATGTTGATCGGCAGGACAGATTCTTCCAACGACCATACTCCCTGAATCCAGAGATCGTTCCAGACACCCCCCCAGCCCGTGAGGCTGGCATCGGTGGTTATGATCGACCACCTCGGAGGAAGGAAGGACTTCCCCGGGGATAACGCTTCCAGACGTAACCACCATTCTAGAGACTCTCTCACCTTGTGGGAGATGATGACACTGCAATCCAGTGAAAACTGTGATCGATCCCAACGGTTCAAGATGAACATTTGGAGAGCCCTGGAATGAAATTGGGCAAACGGAATTGCTTCCATTGACGCCACCATCAAACCCAGAAGGCGCATACACCTTCGAAGGGACATTGCTGTCGCAGACTTCATGACCTGTACATGACGAAGAAGACTCGCTTGCTTGTCTGGAGGCAGAGACACCACTGCTCGTATCGTGTCGAAATGCATTCCCAAAAACAGGATTGACTGCGACGGTTCCAGAGACGACTTCTCCCAATTGACCAGCCACCCGAAGTCCTCCAGAAGCTGAAGGGATAGATTGCGAGCCGTCACCGCCTCCTCCTTTGAAGACGCCACAATCAAAAGGTCGTCCAGATAGGGAAGAATCGTAACCCCCTGTCTTCGCAGAATCGCCATAAGAGGAGCCAGAATTTTTGTAAAAACTCTGGGTGCTGAGGCCAACCCGAATGGCAGAGCCACAAACTGGTAATGGTCCTGGCTTATGGCAAAACGAAGGAAGCGTTGGTGGGCCCTTCCGATGGGGACATGCAAATAAGCGTCGCGAATGTCGATTGACACCAAAAAATCTTTCTGCGACAAGGCCGCCACAACGGAGCGAAGTGACTCCATGCGGAATTTCCGGGAGAGGACATGCCGATTCAATCTTTTGAGATCTAGAACGGGGCGAAATTTGTCCTCCTTCTTGGGACCACAAAGAGGTTGGAATAAAACCCTCTTCCCCGGTCCTCCGGTGGAACTGGTACCACCACACCCTTCTGTAGAAGGGAATCAACCTCCCGCAGTAGAGCGGCATATAGCTCGGGCTCTGACGGAATGCGGGATTGGCAAAAACTGTCCGGGGGTCGAGAAAGAAACTCTATGAAATAGCCTGCCGACACAACCCGCGTCACCCAGACGTCCGACACGCGGGAAGCCCAAATCGATTCGAATTGGAGCAGGCGACCTCCCACTCGACAGCCCTCGAGTGAGGACCTGGCGTCAGTCCGCCTTAGCGGGCTTTTTGTCAGCTTCCCGCTTGTCTTGGCGGAAGCTCTGTTTCCAGGAAGTGCGGGATTTCTGAACATTCTTTTTTCCCCGAAAAAGAGGGACGCCCCGATCCCCAAGAGGGCTGACCGAACCGTCCCCTGGAACGAAAGGACCGCCGACTAGTACCGGCACTATGCCTGCCAGCCACAGAAGACACAGCTCTTCGCTGCGGTAAAGCCGTTTCTTTTGCCTTTGCCTTGGCAATCAGCTCCGTGAGGTCAGATCCAAATAGCTGACCACCCTTGTAAGCTAAAGAAAGCAAACCTTGCTTGGAAACCGCGTCTCCGGTCCACTGTCTAAGCCACAGAGCTCTCCTGACTGTGATCGCTGAGGATTGTGCCCTGGACAGCAGTGAGGCAGTATCCAAACCTACATCACTGCCATATCGTGCTGCATCCTCCAATGACTTGAAAAGCCCCTCTACCTCGGATAGTGGGGATCCATCTTGCCACGCCGTCCGTAGACGGTCTAACCAGCTCAGGGAAGCTTTACAAGCACACATGGATCCTAGCACTGCTCTGAATCCATGACCCGCGGCCTCGTAGATGGATTTCGCTGCCATCTCCGTTTTTCTGTCCAGCGGATCCTGCAGACTCGCCTTCCCTTTAACAGGAAGCAATGAGGATTTGCTAAGCTGGGATAAAGGGACATCCACTTCAGGAGAAGGAATCCAATTATCAATCAACTCCATCGTACACGGATACAGCGTCTCAAAAAACCGTGTCCCCTGAAAACGTTTATCTGGACACAGGCGTTTCTTCTCTACTGCCTCATTAAGTTCGTCCAGAGATGGTAAGGCTGATCACGACCTATGCGACTCCTGAAACATCCGGGCCGACTTACCAGGACGTCTAGTCACCTCCTCCGGTAACTGTAACGCCTCCCTCATGGCTCCAATAAAAGCCTCTGTACGGCTCAAAAAAGAGGCAGAGTGTCCCTGCCGATCCTCCTTATCCGAATCGGACACCTCCCTATTCGAGCTTGAAGGGGAACCCTCCATGCCCGAAATCTCCGAGTCGCTAAGCGGGGAAGAAGGCATCGGCCTGTGTCGCTTCCTACCATGAGAGGATCTAGCTGACACCCAATAACCTAGAAGGTCAGAAAGGCCATTAATAGAACGAGTGAGGGCCTCCATTTTGTCATCACTGACACCTCTGACCGCTGCGCTTGATGCCGTCGAGGTCTGTGTGTCAGATACGCGAGACTGATCCTGTAGCGGATCAGGGAGACGGTCCGCACCTCCTGGACCCTGATCCGACATGCCCTCACACAGTATATGGCAGGTCAAAAACCTGTCAGCAACTAGAACAGTGTGGTTTTCAAAGGCAAAATGTACGCTGAAGGGTTAAGCTCTTAAAGAGAGAGCTACCCCAGCTGTCTCCCAATAAAGGGTTAACCACCAAAGAAGGGGTTAATATCGCAGACTCCCCACAACCCTTGTATAATGAAAGGGTGTGCGAGCCCCAGGTGCCTCTTATGAGGTAACAGCTGCAGGACAGAGTTTCAAAGGTATGCCACACTAAACAAGAACGCCAACAAGATCGCTAACATATTGCGCTGAATTGTACATCGCAATGACCGCCAAAGTCGCTAAGGAGATCGCTAACCACTTATGCGTCGTCAATGAGATCGCCCACTGTGGCAGCTACTAGCGACATTAAAGACGATCACAAAAAACAAACGATCGCAAAGTTAAGCGACGCTATTGTGATCGCAGCGGAAGCGTTCCGTGTGACAGTACCTCCTGCGCTGTGGGTGTGAGGGGGTCAATCTTCTGCCCTGACAGGTAGAAGCGACTCACCCAGCTGGCCGTGGTGTAGTGTCTTCCTTTCGGTCGGTCGGGGGGAGCGGAGAGTGAGGAGCCCGAGAAGGCCTTCAGTAATGGCCGCCACGCTAGAGGAGAGAGACCGGAAGAGAAAAAAGGCAGGGAAGCCACGCCCCCCGCCGGTTTCAAAAAAGCGCGCGACTCACTCCGCTCCCGCTCCCATGCCCTGCAGGTATCCACCTGCGGACAAAAGTACACAATCACCACACATGAATACATGTAGCAGCGGCTGCCGCAGCGGCTGCCGCAGCGGCCGCTGAAGCACTCAAAACACATTAAAATGTGGAGTACTCACCCAGCTGAGCGCCACAGGGACCCCTTAGAGATTTGTGGCGCTGTACCCGTAGCTTCCCCCAGGGCGGGGAACGCAGTGATCACAGACTTAACATGAGTCAACAGTGTGATGCAGCAGCAAAAAAGGCAAATGCAATTCTAGGATGTATCAACAGAAGCATACAGTCTAGATCACGTGAGGTCATTATTGCCCTCTACTCCTCTTTGGTCAGACCTCATCTGGAATACTGTGTCCAGTTTTGGGCACCACATTTTAAAAAAGACATCAACAAACTGCAGCAAGTTCAGAGAAGAGCCACCAGAATGGTGACCGGTCTGCAAACCATGTCCTATGAGGAACGGTTGCAGGATTTGGGAATGTTTAGCTTGCAAAAAAGAAGACTGAGAGGAGACTTAATAGCTGTCTACAAATATCTCAAGGGCTGTCACATTGTAGAAGGATCATCTTTATTCTCATTTGCACAAGGAAAGACTAGAAGCAATGGGATGAAACTGAATGGGAGGAGACACAGATTAGATATTAGAAAAAACTTTTTGACAGTTAGGGTGATCAATGAGTGGAACAGGCTGCCACAAGAGGTGGTGAGTTCTCCTTCAATGGAAGTCTTCAAACAGAGGCTGGATAGACATCTGTCTGGGATGATTTAGAGAATCCTGCTTTGAGCAGGGGGTTGGACCAGAAGGCTCAGGAGGTCCCTTCCAACTCTACCATTCTATGATTCTATGACCCCAGAAGCGCGGTTTGCGTCCCCGCCAGGGAAGCAATCCTCATCCCCCAGGGCCGGCAGGGTTCTGCAGGGACCACCTTAAAAGGTAATACAGATCCGCCAAGGGAGAGGTGGGGGTCCAGCAGCGCTGAGACCCCTGAGACCTCTAGACCACTGGCGGTCCAAGTCTCTGTCCGATTAAAATAAAAAAATCTTCTGAGGAGCTGCTTCCAGCAGCGACTATCCTCTGTGACCTCAAATTTTAGACTGGAGAGCTGGAGTAGGAGGAAAGCCCTATATGCTGGAGGGGCCGGTCAACACTTTTTTAATCTGAGGTGTTTCTATCCTATGTGGGCTCCACCTACCCCACTAGTAATGACTAGTGTGTCTCCCTTCCTTCATCTGCTGCTGAAAGAATAATTTATACAACCAATGGATGAATTTAACGTAAGGTTATAAGCTTTTATTTACATAACATGGATAAAAGATCCCACTCCAATGAAGACTTCGACACATTCAAACAGTCCCTCACTACTTTCAAGGCCACACTCGCTGCAGCAAAACAAACCTACTTCTCTTCTCTCATATCCTCCCTGTCTTACAACCCTAAACAGTTATTCAACACCTTCAATTCTCTCCTCCACCCCCCCAGCACCTCCTCACTCCCCCCTCATCTCAGCTGAAGACTTTGCCTCATTTTTCAAGGAGAAGATACATAACATCAGACACAGTTTTGGTCAACAACCCCCAGAGCCCTTCCTCCTAACTGCCCTGCCCTCCTCCTCCAAAACCAACTTCGCCATAGACTCTCCACTCTACTCTCAAGATCACATCTCACTACCTGTGCACTTGACCCGATCCCATCCCACTTCATCCCAAACCTCACCACAGTTTTCATCCCAACCCTAACCCATCTCTTCAACCTATCACTAACAACTGTTTTTTTCCCCTCAAGCATTAAACATGCCTCAATCACACCTATCCTCAAAAAGCCATCTCTTGACCCATCCTCTGTATCTAGCTATCGCCCTATATCACTTCTCCCCTATGCCTCAAAACTACTGGTACAACACGTCCATCTTGAACTGTCCTCCCACCTCTCTTCTTGCTCCCTCCTTGACCACTTACAATCTGACTTCCGGCCACACCACTACACTGAAACGGCCCTAACTAAGGTCACCAATGACTTATTAACCGCCAAGACCAAGCGACACTACTCTGTCCTCCTCCTCCTGGACCTGTCTTCTGCCTTTGACACAGTGGACCATTCCCTATTGCTACAGACCCTCTCATCTCTTGGTATCACAGACTTGGCCCTATCTTGGATCGCGTCATACCCGAGTCCTCCATACATCTGTGACCTCGTCTCCTGGTACTTACCCGCACGCAGCCTCCAATCCTCACAAGATCTCCTTCTCTCCTCCCCTCTTCCCACAATCGCATACCAGATTTCTCCCCCCTAATCTGGAACTCTACCACAACATATCAGACTCTCGCCTACCATGGAAACCTTCAAAAAGAACCTGAAGAACTACCTAACCGACAAGCCTACAACTTGCAGTAACCACCGATCCACCAAACCGCTGCACGCCCAGCTCTACCCTCGCCTACAGTATCCTCACCCATCCCTTGTAGATTGTGAGCCCTAGCGGGCAGGGTCCTCGCTCATCATGTACCAGTTGTGACTTGTATTGTTTAAGATTACTGTACTTGTATTTATTATGTATACCCCTCTCACATGTAAAGCACCATGGAATAAATGGCACAATAATAATAAATAATAATAATAAGCAACATAACTTCTGTCAGGGAGTGTATACAGGAGGCTATGTGGGGGCTCATATTGTATATTGGAGGCTATGAGGGGGCTCTGGCTTTTCCAGTTCGGACTGTGGACTGAGACAGCTAAAGAGCTGAGACAGTGGCCTCCTAGCTGTGCCGTGCTCTACCTCAAGAGCAGGAGGAAGGAGATAAAAGGGACCCGAGAAAGTATGTCATTATAATTGCCTAATCCCGACTACTCATTCCTATTTACCTATTCAAATCATCCCTCTGTAACCTTCAAGAGTAAGCTGGAGGGATGAGCAGGCAGGAACACCTGTGGCTCAGATCAGTATGGAACCTACCCATATACTGTATGTCATGGTCTGAGGCTACTGAAATTAATACTGGGTCCCTAACAGAAGAGTTAGTTAATACAAATATTTTACTCCAGATTAATACACTATCAGAATACAAATTATATGAAGCAAAAGCATAATGGAAGTGAAACAACAAGAAAGGGAGATAACAACTTTGGATCAGGAATACTAACAAACCTCATTTCTTTGGAGCTTGAAGGTGGCAGTAAAGTCAGGGGACTGTAAATCTCTTGGGCTGCTTGCCCCTGCGAAGCTTCCTTCTGAGTCTGAAGTTAACAACTCCTGAAGGGACTCCACCGAATTGTTTTTCTCAGATTTAAAAAATCCTATAAAGGGTGTGACATTTAGACCAACAAGTAAAGCTCTGAGTGCAGACAACAGGACAGCAAAATAAAGGGAAAATTTTGGCAAAAAAAATATCTCAAAAACTCAAGATTGTGTTATTTCTCCTACCGCCTATTCTCAGTTAGGCGGCACTGAACGTTAATCAGGAAGAAGACGGATTTTGGTAAGAACTTACCTGTAAAATCCTTTTCAGCGAAGGAAGGAAGGGAGACACACTAGTCATTACTAGTGGGTAGACGGAGCCCAGATAGGATAGAAACACCTCAGATTAAAAAAGTGTTGATCGGCCCCTCCAGCTAGGGCTCCTCCTACTCCAGCTCTCCAGTCGTACACAAGCTAAGGAAGAGCAAATATCACCAGCGGAGCAACATAACCCCTTCTGAAGAACTTCAGAGAAAAAAGCAAGGAGACAGGTTATGCATATAACAGAAAAAACCACACAGTCCCAGGTACTACTCACTGAACCTGACCACTGCGATGAGCTGGCAATGCTGGAACAGAGCCTTAGCGCGCCGACCTCAGCCCAGATAATCGCTATCAGAGAAGGGTCACGCCGCATCTGAAAACACAACAACACACTTCTGCCATGGGAGGGAGCTGTGTCTCCCTTACTTCCTTCGCTGAAAAGGATTTTGCAGGTAAGTTCTTACCAAAATCCGTCTTTCAGCAGCAGATTGAAGGAAGGGAGACACACTAGTTATTACTAGTGGGACGTCCCAAAGCAGTCCAAAAATTAAGGGTGGGAAAAAAAACAAAAAAGGCAGATGCCAACAACCTAGGTAAATGCGCAACTAGCGCTAAATACAAGTTAACGAGAACTTTAAACTACAGCCGCCTGCAGGACCCTACGTCCTAAGGCCGCATCAGCGGAAGCACTAACGTCCACCTTATAAAGTTTTGTAAACGTGTGGACAGAGCGCCAGGTCGCCGCCCGGCAGAGCTGAGCTGCCGAGGCCCCTTGATGAAAGGCCCACGATGAACCCACAGCCCTCGTGGAAAGAGCTCGGATCTTAATCGGGCAAGGTTCGCCCTTAAGTCGGTAGGCCTCTAAAATGGCCGACCGAATCCAACGAGCTATAGAATCCTTGGAAGCTCGTTGACCACGCCAACGACCTGCTGGAATCACAAACAGGGAGTCCGACTTCCGAAAAACTTGAGTAATAGGTAAATAGAACATCAAAGCCCGCACTAAATCCAATGTGTGCAAGGCCCGTTCCTTCGCATTCCTCGGCTCTGGACAGAGCGAGGGCAACACAATATCCTGGTTAACATGAAATTGTGACACCACCTTAGGTAGAAAGCCGCCCCGTGTGTGAGGTACTACGCGATCCGGGTGAAACTCCAGAAAAGGAGGCGAGCAAGAAAGAGCCAACTCAGAAACCCTTCTCAAAGAGGTGACCGCCACTAGGAAGGCAACCTTCCAAGATAGCAAAGAAAGGCTAGCAGAGTCCATAGGCTCAAAAGGCCCATGTTGAAGAACCTCCAATACAAGATTGAGTCGCCAAGGAGACACAGGCGCCTTCCGCGGCGGAAACTGAAGGGTTACTCCCGAAAAAAAGGAATGTACGTCCCTACGCGAGGCGATAGCCTTCCGAAACAGCAAGGACAGGGCAGAAACCTGACCCTTCAGAGTGCTAACTGCCAAACCCTTGTCCAGCCCGTACTGCAAAAAGGCCAACAAATTGGGAATGGAGAGAATCCTCGGGTTCCCTGAAGAACCCGAACACCACGAAAAGAAGGCTTCCCAAGTCTTGTGATAAATCCTAGTAGTAGCCGGACCTCTGGCAGCTCGCAGAGTGGCAATGACTTCGGCTGAAAAACTTTGACGGGTCAATATTTCGGTATCAAGAGCCACGCCGTCAAACGCAGAGACTTCAGGTCCGGATGACGAACGGGCCCTTGGCCAGAGGAAGTAAGGATATCGGCGGGAACACATAGATTAGCTTGAATTGGCCCCACGGAGCCACCAGAGCATCCACCGCCACAGCCTTCGGGTCCTTGTACCTGGACATGAACGTCGGTAACTTGGCATTGAACCTGGATGCCATCAAATCCACTTGGGGAGTTCCCCAACGGGAGCACAGCAGTGCAAAAATTTCCGGATGAAAACTCCATTCTCCGGAATCCATCTTCTCGCGACTGAGGAAGTCCGCCGTGACATTCTGAACTCCTGGAATGTGGATCGCAGAGATGGCTGGCACCCTGGCCTCGGCCCATACCAGGATCCGAGACACCTCCACCATGAGCCTGGAGCTCCTCATCCCACCTTGGTGGTTGATATACGCGACCGCCGTCGCGTTGTCTGCCTGCACTCGGACTGGCAGACCGCTTAAAGGGACCGTCCAGTGTTGGAGGCAAAGGAAAATTGCCCTCTATTCCAGTATGTTGATCGGTAAGACAGACTCTTCCGACGACCATACTCCCTGAATCCAGAGATCGTTCCAGACACCCCCCCAAGCCCGTCAGGCTGGCATCGGTGGTTATTACCGACCACCTAGGAGGGAGAAAGGACTTCCCCAGGGATAACGCTTCCGGACGTAACCACCATCCTAGAGACTCTCGCACCCTGTGGGAGATGATAACACTGCAATCCAGTGAAGCCTGCGATCGATCCCAACGGTTCAAAATGAGCATCTGGAGAGCCCTGGAATGAAATTGGGCAAACGGAAGAGCCTCCATGGACGCCACCATCAAACCCAGAAGGCGCATACACCTTCAAAGGGAAATTGCTGTCGAAGACTTCATAACCTGTACATGTCGAAGGAGACCTGCTTGCTTGTCTGGAGGCAGGAACACCACTGCTCGTACCGTGTCAAAGTGCATCCCCAAAAACAGGATTGACTGCGACGGTTCCAGAGACGACTTCTCCCAATTGACCAGCCACCCGAAGTCCTCTAGGAGCTGAAGGGATAGATTGCGAGCCGTCACCGCCTCCTCCATTAAGGACGCCACAATCAAAAGGTCGTCCAGGTAGGGAAAAATCGTAACCCCCTGTCTTCGAAGGATAGCCATGAGAAGTGCCAGAATTTTTGTAAAAACTCTGGGTGCTGAAGCCAACCCGAATGGCAGAGCCACAAACTGGTAATGGTCCTGACCGATGGGAACATGCAAATAAGTGTCGCGAATGTCGATTGACACCAAAAAGTCGTTCTGCGACAGGGCCGCCACAACGGAGCGAAGCGACTCCATGCGGAATTTCCGGGAGTGGACATACCGATTCAATCTTTTGAGATCCAGAATGGGCCGAAATTTGTCCTCTTTTTTTGGGGACCACAAAGAGGTTAGAATAAAACCCTCTTCCCCGGCCCTCCGGCGGAACCGGCACCACCACACCTTTCTGCAGAAGGGAATCTACCTCCCGCAGTAGAGCGGCAAAAAGCTCGGGCTCTGACGGAACGCGAGATTGACAAAAAAACTGTCTGGGGGTCGAGAAAGAAACTCTATGAAGTAGCCTGCCGACACAACCCGTGTCACCCAGGCGTCCGACACGCGGGAAGCCCAAGTCGGTTTGAATTGGAGTAAACGACCCCCCACTCGAGAGCGCTCGAGTGAGACCCTGGCGTCAGTCCGCCTTAGCGGGCTTTTTGCCAGCTTCCCGTTTGTCTTAACGGAAATTCTGTTTCCAGGGAGTGCGGAATTTCTGAGAATTCTTTTTTCCCTGAAAAAAGAGGGACGACCCGAACCCCCAGAGGGCTGACCGAATCATCCCCTGGACCGAAAGGACTGCCGACTACTACCGGCACTAGTCCTGCCAGACGCAGAAGTCACAGTCTCTTCGCTGCGGTAAAGCCGTTTCTTTTGCCTTTGCGTTGGCAATCAGCTCCGTGAGGTCATCCAAATAGTTGACCACCCTTGTAAGCTAAAGATAGCAAACCCTGCTTGGAAACCGCGTCCCGGTCCACTGTCTAAGCCACAATGCTCTTCTGACTGTGACTGCCGAGGATTGCGCCCTGGACAGCAGTGACGCAGTATCCGCCAACAACTTGAAAAGCCCATCTACCTCGATAGAGGGGATCCATCTTGCCACGCCGTCCGTAGACTGTCCAACCAGCTCAGGGAGCTTTACAAGCACACATGGATCCTAGTACTGAATCCATGACCTGCGGCCTCGTAGATGGATTTTGCTGCCATCTCCGTTTTTCTGTCCAGCGGGTCCTGCAGACTCGCCTTCCTTTAACAGGAAGCATGAAGATTTGCTTAGCTGGGATAAAGGGACATCCACATCAGGAGAAGGAATCCAATCATCAATCAACTCCGTAGAACACGGATACAGTGTCTCAAAAAAACCGTGTCCTGAAAACGTTTATCTGGACACAGGCGCTCCTTCTCCACTGCCCCATTAAGCTCATCCAGAGATGGTAAAGCTGATCGCGACCTATGCGACTCCTGAAACATCCGGGCCGACTTACCAGGACATCTAGTTACCTCCTCCGGTAACTGTAACGCCCTCATGGCTCCAATAAAAGCCTCTGTACGGCCCAAAAGAGAGGCAGAGTGTCCCTGCCGATCCTCCTTGTCCGAATCGGACATCTCTCCATCCGAGCTTGAAGGGGAACCCTCCATGCCCGAGGAGGAAAAACTAGCGAGGGCTCCATTTTGACATCACTGGAACCTCCGACCGCTGCGCTTGACGCCGTCGAGGTCTGTGTGTCAGATACGCGAGACTGATCCACTAGCGGATCTGGGAGATGGTCCGCATCTGATCTGACATGTCCTTACACAGTATATGGCAGGTTAACCTGTCAGTAACTAGAACAGTGTGGTTTCTTAAAGAAAAAACGAACGCTGAAGGGTTAAAGCTCTTAAAGAGAGAGCTACCCCAGCTGTCCCCCATTAAGAGTTAACCGCCTAAGAAGGGGTTAAAGTCGCAGACTCCCCACAACCTCTGTTAATGAAAAGGGTGTGCGAGCCCCAAGTGCCTCTTATAAGGCAGCAGCTGCAGGACAGCTATGCCACACTAAACAAGAACGTCCAACTAGATCGCTAAAAAAAATTGCGCTGTTTTGTATATCGCAATGACCGCCAAAGTCGTTAAGGAGATCGCTAACCGCTTATGCGTCGTTAATGAGATCGCCCAGATTGGCAGCTACTAGCGACATTAAAACGATCACACAAACGATCGCATTAGTATGCGTCGTTATCGGGATCGTTAGCGGGAACGTATAGTGGCAGTAACTTTAATGTCGCAGGCTCCCCACAACCTCTTTAATGAAAAGGGTGTGCGAGCCCCTTATGGGGTAACAGCTGCAGGACAGCGCAGTCTGCCACTCATTTGTGCCTCAGAAAGGCGCCCTGCGCTGTGGGGGTGAGGGGGTTAAGCTTCTGCCCCGACGGGTAGAAGCGACTCACCCAGCTGGTCGCGGTGTAGCGTCTTGCCGGGAGGGGAGGAGAGCTAGGAGCCAGAGGAAGCTTTCAGCTCCCTGCTTCAGTAATGGCCGCCGCGCTGTGCCTCTGATGTGCGAGCCCCATGAGAGAAGCCGGAAAAGGAGACAGCAGTAAAGCGCGCGCTCTGAGCGCCGCGAAAATTCAAAAAAAAAGGCGCGCAACTCCTCTCTCGCCCGCTCCTATGGCCTGCAGGAATCCACCTGCGGACAAAAAACACTAGTCACCGACATGTATACATGTAACAGCGGCTGCCGCAGCAGTCGCTGAAGCACTCAAAACACATTAAAATGTTGAGTACTCACCCAGCTGAGCGCCACAGGGACCCCCAGGGATTTGTGGCGCTGTGCCCATAGCTTCCCCCCAGGGCGGGGAATGCAGTGACCCCAGAAGCGCGGTTTGCGTCCGCCAGGGCCGGCAGGGTTCTGCAGGGACCTCCATACAGGGTAATGCAGATCCGCCAAGGGAGAGGTGGGGGTCCAGCAGCGCTGAGACCCCTGAGACCTCGAGACCACGAAGGTCCAAGTCTCTGTCCGATAAAATAAAAAATCTTCTGAGGAGCTGCTTCAGCAGCGACTATCCTCTGAGACCTCATATTTTAGACTGGAGAGCTGGAGTAGGAGGAGCCCTAGCTGGAGGGGCCGATCAACACTTTTTTAATCTGAGGTGTTTCTATCCTATCTGGGCTCCGCCTACCCACTAGTAATGACTAGTGTGTCTCCCTTCCTTCAATCTGCTGCTGAATGTTCATATTGCGTAATGTGCTTGTATTCTGCCTTGTAAATACCAAATTGGTAATAGTTCAGTACGAATTAGAAAAACGATGGCAAACAGACCCAAGCTAAATACATCCTATACCTGATGATTGTTGGCTCTGAATAATGTCCGAAAGGTTGTATCCTCCAGAGCTATCAGAACGCTTTCTAGGCTTCCTTTTCACTTTTGTTTTGGCTTTCTTGAAGAGTGCTTCCCTGGAAAAAAAAAAGCAAATCTAAGAATTATGCCCTATAGGTAACATATCTAAAGCATTCAAATCTATAGGCTCTTTAGTGTTAAAGATGACCTGTCACTTGTCATAAATATGAACTTCTCTTACCTGTCTAAGTGACACTTTCTTTTTTTGTTCCTACACCTCTCCATTACTCAGATATGGCCCCTCTTCCTTTTTGCACCTCCAATGTAGCTCCAGTCTTCTTAGCCAAAGGGGTGAGATCCCCATGAATAGGCCCATAGAGAAGAGTTGAGGATCAAACCCACTTGCTTCACAAGACTACATTTACATTCTGGGTGCAAAAGGCAAGAGGCCATGCTAAAAAAAATTACATATTCATGGTAAGTGACAAGCCTCTCACCTAAATCAGATCTCACACTTTGCACTGAAGAAAGGCAACACCCTAACACACTGGTTTTTATCCAAAGTCATGTGTATAATATATATTAAATATATAATATATATATATTTTGTATGTATTATTGATTATACCCCAAGCCAATGGATGTCCATTTATTTTGTTATGTATTTCCCTGATTTTATATATGACATCTTTTCTGTAGGCTATATATTTATATTGATTGTGCACACTTTACTATATAAATTTTGGTAAATAGGTTTTCTGTTGCTCAGTACAAGATGCGGCTGGGTAGGTGAACTTGAGTTCATCCCTTGAATACAATTGCACTTGTGTTTTCTTTGCTTGATTAAAAAAAAAATGATTATGCCACTAAAGATGTCACTGCAAAAACTGTGAACACCATGCCAATTTATGTACCAACATTATATTTCAGGAAAGCGAGGATTCCAGAAAGACAATGTGAGGAAGATAAAAGACGGATTTTGGTAAGAACTTACCTGTAAAATCCTTTTCAGCGAAGAAGGAAGGGAGACACACTAGTCATTACTAGTGGTAGGCGGAGCCCAGATGGGATAGACACCTCAGATTAAAAAGAGTGTTGACCGGCCCCTCCAGCTCGGGCTCCTCCTACTCCAGCTCTCCAGTCGTACACAAGCTAAGGAAGAGCAAATATCACCAGCGGAGCAACATAACCCCTTCTGAAGGACTTCAGAGAAAAGACAAGAATACAGGTTATGCATGTAACAGGAAAAAACCACACAGTTCCAGGTACTACTCACTGAACCTGACTACTGCGATGAGCTGGCGATGCTGGAACAGAGCCTTAGCGCGCCGACCTCAGCCCAGATAATCGCTATCAGAGAAGGGTCACGCCGCATCTGAAAACTCAACAACACACTTCTGCCATGGGAGGGATGTGTGTCTCCCTTCCTTCTTCGCTGAAAAGGATTTTACAGGTAAGTTCTTACCAAAATCCGTCTTTCAGCAGCAGATGAAGGAAGGGAGACACACTAGTCATTACTAGTGGGACGTCCCAAAGCAGTCCAAAAATTAAGGGTGGGAAAAAAAACAAAAAAAGGCAGATGCCAACAACCTAGGTAAACGCGCAACTAGCGCTAAATACAAGTTAACGAGAACTTTAAACTACAGCCGCCTGCAGGACCCTACGTCCTAAGGCCGCATCAGCGGAAGCACTAACGTCCACCTTATAAAATTTTGTAAACATGTGGACAGAGCGCCAGGTCGCCGCCCGGCAGAGCTGAGCTGCCGAGGCCCCTTGATGAAAGGCCCACGATGAACCCACAGCCCTCGTGGAGTGAGCTCGGATCTTAATCGGGCAAGGTTTGCCCTTAAATCGGTAGGCCTCTAAAATGGCCGACCGAATCCAACGAGCTATAGAATCCTTGGAAGCTCGTTGACCACGCCAACGACCTGCTGGAATCACAAACAGAGAGTCCGACTTCCGAAAACCTTGAGTAATAGGCAAATAGAACTTCAAAGCCAGCACTAAATCCAATGTGTGCAAGGCCAGTTCCTTCGCATCCCTCGGCTCCGAACAGAGCGAGGGCA